>CM061921.1:140128757-140475640 GCA_031002005.1 Vandiemenella viatica | reverse complement strand
TGTAGAGTTTCCATCCAAAGCAAATCTCCTTGCCTCATCATATCGCCGAAGTATTATTGTTCGAGTACCGCATGCGTTCTCCAAAGTAAATAATTACATATACAGCAGCTAAGCCCTCCTTCATCTCTCACTAGAATCTCTACTGTGTCAAAACTGAATTCAATTTTTTTTATTACATGAAACAGGTTACAATATGTGTATATTAGTGCAATCAGTTGGAATCACTGCTGTAATAAATATGACGTTGCATGTACTGTAGGAGACATAATTCCAGAAACCCCTCGCCTTTCGATTATGCTTCAACTAAACACGGATACCTAAAGGGACAGCACGATACACTAAATTAAAGATATAATAGACCAGCAATTCACAGTATTTTACCAAAGACTAAAGAAATACAATATGTTACCATATGCAAGAGTCTCCCAGACACTCAGAGATCAAGTTCACGGGTCAACAGTAAAAATAATTACAAATATATTCCATGTGGCCATAATAATTATTGAAATAATGAAATCCCTTAGTTTCGAGTAATGTCACCCTCTTTCTGATGACGTTGATAGCCGTAGCAGCGTATTTAATAAACAGTGAACACTTCATTATCAAATGCAGTTATATGGCGAGTTCTGAAACAATTTGCTAATGTATGAACGGAGTTTTTTCCCCGCAGAAGCGATTGAAGGATTTGAAAGAAGTAGCCTGCATCGCACTTTCTAACCTGTGGTATTATAGAACTATGTACGAAAAACAAACACAAAAATTACATGTAAGTAGAATGATTTTTTGCGAAAGTGCGAAAATGATGACGTAAGCAGCGAATTATCAATTAAATATACATAGATCCTTCAATATTTCAGATAAATAACTGCGTCATCTTTTTTTGCCGTAACATATTTCTAAGGCAAGCTTGTCTTTTTCGTGGTAGAGACCGATAGATTTATTTTCTTAAAGAACTTTATTTAAGTAATACAAAGAAATCACTTCTGCATGATGACAGAATATGTGCACAAAAACGACCAGGAGGAAAAGACGATACTTATATTTATGGAACCTATATCTCCGTACTAAAGTCTCCAGTTAAAAACAATAGAATTGAAAACACTATAACAGTATTAATGGTGATAGTAATAGTTAAGAAAAATAAACCGGTCTCAATTGTGAATTAGCGCTTTGAGATTTTGAAGTTCAAAAAATAAAAGTATTAAATCTTTTATATCTTCCATTATTTTTAGCTACCACGGATATTTCTGTGAGAACCGAGCGTAGTGGGTGTGTGGTCAACGCTCTGGCCTCGCATTCGGGAGGACGCGGGTTCCAATCCCCATCCAGTCATCCAGATTTTGGTTTTACATGGTTTCTCCAAATCACTGCAGGCGAATTCCGGGATGGTTCCTTTAAAAGACCATAGCCGAATTCCTTCCCGTTCCTTACCTCTGTCCTTTCCCGCCTCTAATGACCTCGACGTTGACGAGGCGTAAAGCCATAAGCAAAAAAGAAAAGAATGTCGAAATAGTTGCTTCAAAAATACCATGGCCGAATTCCTATCCGTTTCTTGCTTTACAGTCGTTCCTCGGTTCTAAATAACTCGACGTCGAAACGCAAAAAAAAAAAAAAAAAAAAAAAAAAAAATGTTACGAAGCTTATAAAAAAAAAGTTACACGATTATTGTCAGTGATCAAGTCCCAACCCAATTGCTATTGATACTACTCCAAACTATAATTTCTTTTAGTCAATTCTGAGGGTTGTTTTATCAGTCTAAATGAAGATACTGAGGATGGTTGTCATGATAAAAGTCTAAATACCAAATTAATATACAGTGGAGACCCATTACTAGCAGTGGCATAACTAGGTCAACAAGGGATCCGGTGCAAAAAATTTATTTTGGGCCCTCAGGCCAGATGGGCGACCATTTTTTTTGCTTTGTGTTGCTGGTAGGGGCCCCCTGAGCTAGGGCTGGGGGCCCCTGAGATGTGCTTGGTGCCCCTGAGTTGATATTGGGGGCCCCCGGCCTAGTGGTTGGGGGCCCCCTGTGCAGTGATGGCCTCTTAGTGAGTGGGCTCTCTGTGTCTCAGGGGCCCCCTTAGATTCCCCTGAGGTATGCGTGGGGGCCCCATGAGCGTAGGGGCCCCGGTGTACAGCACCCCCTAGCCCCATAGTAGCTACGCTCCTGATTACTAGCAAACCCAAAGTTGATATCGAGTGTGAATATGATTCAGCGTACCAGCGTACTAAAGTATCTTCTTTTAGAAAGTAGACTACCCTGCAGACACTGACAGGCATTACTCCGATTTTATATATATATAGTGCAGTTATGTGGCCATAGAAAGGGGATGAAAGCGCTTTAACATTTTGTTCATTTACATCTGTCATTGAAAAATTTGAGATTATTACACCTTGTAGATTTTGACTTCTGAACACTCACAAAGCTTCTTAAAAACGTTCTACCTTGCACAATTTGCGTGCAAAAATGAAAGCATGTTTTACTGGAAATTGATCAGCTTTGATTTAGATACCTTGGTCTAGACTGTAGTGAAATAATGCGATTACGACTGCTAACACGGGTAATAGTTTCAGGGTTTCATATTTGCAGAAGCGATTTTCCTCATCCTACTTTTTTTTTTTTTTTTTTTTTTTTTTTACATAGTCTTTTACGAGTTTTACGAGGTCATTATAGGCGGGAAGGATGGGGTAAAGGAACTGGAAGAATTCACCATGACCTTTCGAAGGAACCATCTAGGCATAGACTTGGAATCGTTTGGGGAAACAATGAAATACCCAAATCTGGATGGATGGACTGGGATTCTAACCCAGATACTCCCAAATGCGAGGCCAGAGCATGTGTGTGTGTTTGTCTGTGTAGAAACTATTTTGTTTTATCCTGTATCATTTGTAATTTGTAACATATATGAAAAAAAAATTAAAAAAATATACAAATACAGCTAACCCACATCACTCTCGATCCATTCAACTTCAACTGCGCTGTATAACAGAGTTTACCAACAAAATAGAAAATAAACATATTCTAACTAAATCACAATTTGGTTTTCAAAAGAGTTATTCAACAGAAGAAGCTATATTTGGTTTCATTGAGAATATTTTAGAAGGAATAAATTTAAGCCGGTAGAATTTTTCTGTGAGTTGTCTAAATCGTTTGTTTAATCACGAAATTCTGATACAAAAATTAACGTATCACGGTGTTATGGTAAACCGCTTAGTTCTTACCTTTTGAATAGAAAACTGAAAGTGTCACTGTTTTAATCATGGAGGAAGGAATTTCCTTCCTCCATGGTTTTAATGCTCTGTCATATTGTTTCACTGTGTTCTGCGTGGAGATTTAGCAGATGTGGAGTACCTCAAGATTCTATATTTGAGCCACTATTGTTCTGAATATATACACATGATATTCCCTGCGTTAGGCCTACTACCAAAAACTTTAAATTGGTACTATTTGTAGTTGACCCAAGCATGGGAATTAAAAATACTTGGGATTTCTCTACCAAACATATTTCAAATTACATCTTTGACCTTATTATTAACTGGTTTATAGCTAATGTCTTATCCTTAAATTTTGATAAAACTCCGTACATGCAACTCAGTACAATCCACACAGATTACGACCAGACATAGACAAAAAATTTACAGGCCAGTCCGTTCAAGAGGTAGTGTGAAACTTCTAGGTGTGGATATTGATCATAATTTAAACTGGAGTGTGTATGTATCTGACCTACTAAAGCCATTAGGTGTAGCCACAAGGGCGTATCCAGGATCAGAGCTAGAGGGGTGCAAGATTTGAGCTGGGGGGCAACTCATATTGGTTTCGAGGAAGTGGGGTGGGGCACTGAAACGACGATTTCTTACAAAATGAAACTCAAACCTATTGAGGAAACTATTTTAATTATTAATTAATATAGTAACATAACCACTTAATCTAAGGATCTACTATGTAGTAAATTAAGATCGTAACTCAGTTATAGTTTATGTAAACATTAATCGTCTCGGATTCTTAGAAAATTTTTCAATATCTTTGTTTCTCAATATCTCATGGTGTTCTTTCACGAAATTTCGATGCACATTCATCAGGCATAATCCAGTCACTCTTTCCTACCACAAAGTGCTGCTGAGCCAGTTCTTCACTCATCAAAGTGTACTGAAGGCAACTTAATTTTTCTTCTAGGTGGGAGGGGAAGCAGCCTCCCCCCCTGTCCCTCGCTAGATACGCCCATGTGTAGCCACATTTGCAATTCTTACAATTTCAGCAATAGGTTATCTTTGTATGTCGAAACTAGTTTATTTTGCTTATTTTTACTCCTTAATGTCATCTGCAATAATGTTCTGGGGCAATTATACTCATAGAGAGCAAATTATTCAGGGCACAAAAAGTGAGTAGTAAGAATTATGTGTTGTGTTAGCAGGAGAACTTCATGCAGAGAGCTGTTCAAGAAGTTAGTAATTTTAACATTCGTGGCTGAGTATATATAAATATTAATGTCCTTTGCAGTCACAAATTATACTCTATTTGAAATAAATAGCAAAATGCACAATTATGACACTAGAAGTAAAAATGATCTTCACAGAGATTACAAGTCATTGTAATTTGTTCAACAAGGGGTCCAATATTCAGGGATACATATCTTCAATAAGCTCCCAACACATCCTAAATATCTAGGAGGTGATAAGATTAAATTCAGGAAAAGACTTAAAGAATTTTTAATTGGCAACTCCTTCTACGCCATCGTTGAATTTATTTCTAAGGTGTCTACAAAATAATTTATAGTAGTTTATGTAAATGTAGTTGATGTAATTAATGTATATATTAAGCTGTGACTTAACATCTTTTGGTGTATATATTTATCTATTTTGTAATGCAATAGTTTATTTTAGTATAGTTTCCACATCCCACAAAGCCAGTCTCTTATATTATAGAAAATGATGTATTATATTGTATTGTGTCCCTGAAAGTTTTATCACATCCAGCTCACCAGAAGAAATCATCATGCAGAATAGAACAATACATATGTGTTCTGTATTTTGTATTTGTATTTATTGGTCCCTTAGCATCATACATAGTACAAAGTACAAATGAAATGGGATAAGTCAAAAATAGTCTGTATGCAGACAGACATGCATGTACGTTCTCTCTCTCCCACACACACACACATGAGCATTTTATCAATCCTGTGATCACTCGTAAGATATCTGTACAAGTTTGATAAAGACACCAAATTTATAATTACAAATAACACTTGATTTTTCACTGTTTTAGTCTATCATTTGGTTTGAAAATATTCATCAATACTGTAGAAGCAGTGGTCGAGCAAGTAATCCTTCAATCCTGAAGTGAATTTTGTGTTTTCTTTTACAGATTTGATACTATGTGGTAGATTATTAAACAATCTGATTACCATATTAAGTGGTCCTTTCTGACAGAGGTAGTATTGGCATAATATGCATTACTGTCCCAGTACTGGTGGCATCTCTGAGAATTCTCATCTGATAGCATACTAAAGGCAGACTTATTGTTTGTTTCATATTCTGTTGTACCCATAATACCAAGAATTTTATTTTCATTTTCCAGAACTCTGTGATTTATGTGTTACTTGGTTATTATTTTTATGAGCTAAATGATGAAACCTCACAAATTATCTTATTTTCATCAACAAGCTTTTCAATTTATTTGTAATTCGATTTCCCACTTCGCCTTGGGCATGAAGTTATAAAACTGGTATCAGTGAATATTATGAACAAGATTATTTATGTAAATTAAAAAGAAAATAGAAAGTGAACACTCTCCTTCATACATCACTCATCTGAAGTAAACTTTTTCTGTTATTCTGGTATGTTATTTCATGATCTAACTTTAAGATACACTTTGTTTATAATTTTGAAGATACGATTTAATCCTCTATTTTGGATTCCCTCTTATTTCAGTATTTCGTATTTTAGTTAAAAGAATAGAATGGTCTGTAATGTTAAATGCCTTTTAGAATTCCAGAAAAATAACTGTAGCCATTTCATTTCTATACAAAATTCTTGAAAAGGAGTCTATGAATTAAAAAAAAATTAAAAAATATCATAAACTGTAGGGTCTATGAATTAAAAAAATGACATTGGAGGGAATAAGAAAATATACTGTAAAAAACAAGTGTGTAAGAATGAGGGATGATAATGAAAATATTGTTGAGAAAATGATGGATGAAGGAATATTTTGAAGAACTACTAAATAAGAAAATGCTACATACAATTGTCAAAAATGACTGTGTAAGAATGAGGGATGATAATGAAAATATGGTTGAGAAAATGATGGATGAAGAAATATTTGAAGAACTACTAAATGTGGGAGAGACCGAGAAGTTTGGCAAACAAACATTTACTAGGGAAGATGGCATTTGAAATGAATTAACAGAAGACTTGACTTGGAGAGAAGTCAAGGCTGCAACAAGGAAAATGCATGGTAGCAAAGTACCTGGCATGAACAAATTATCAGTGAACTTAATAAGAGCAACAGGTGTTGTGGGAATACAGTGGTTATGTGGAATGGTGAGATTGGTGTGGAAAGAGAAAAGGTTCCTGAAGAATGTAAGAGGGATATTATTGTGCCAGTCTTTTTTAAAACAAATTAGAAGTTAAGATACTGTACAGAAGTATCCTGTGAATGGTGGATAGTGGACGAGAGAAGCAATATGGCTTCAGAGTTGGGAGATCGACAGCGGACTTGATGTTTGCAGTAAGCAGTTGCAAGAAAGGTAATATAGTGTAAGGACATTGGGCTGCATACCGGGGCGGAGTATCGCCTAGTGCCTTAACTTACACTCTTGTAGACTCACAGTTCTCAGTAATACTTGCTTAAATTTGATTTGATTTAACTTTAATTTGACCATGTAGCCAGGATGACTCAACTGAATGCCTAGGTCGCCACTAAATTTGTTACCCACAAATTTAGAAAAGGGTTCGAGCAAACTACTAAAGCACACAAGTTTACTGTTAGAAAAATCCAAAGTTTTATTTTCAAAGTCAATAGTTCAAAATAGCATTTACAGTTGAGCAGGCATATCGAACTCTCTTTTCCAAAAATTGCACGTTGTGGAGAGAAACTTGACTGACCGAAACCCCTTTAACAAATTTAAAAGTTCATGTTAGTTACTATATAACCCGACACGACCCAACATGGTTGATCTAGCCAGCATGGCGAGCTACAACCAGCGCGACGAACGACAGACCGAAACAGACGCCAGGCAGGAACAGACAAACCGGAACAGACCCCCCGGCAAGAACAGACCGGCTCTTTTATCGAAACCACGAGAACCAGTGACGTCAGCAACTGTATCACATCTTTTTCCTCCGCGTAGCTCAAAGAGTACGAAATTTATTTGACGATCCCGACTATTAAAAATGTTTAAACTTTGACAGTATCCGGACTTATCCACAAGAAGTCAGACGGCAGTCTCGTGAGAAATTTAGAGTAATTAATTTTAATGTTTTAGCTGTTTAAGTCACCGCGTAGTGATACATTCAAATTTGGGTAAAATCCCTAAGTGTTCTAGAACTTTTTACGCGCGTGCACAACAATCCGCGACAATCTATTTTACAAAAACTTAATTTCCGGACAAATGCTTAAACTTTTGATGAAAACCCATATATGTATGAACTCGTCTTAATTAGGGCTATCTGCTGATACAAAATTCAAATTGATATCTCTTTTAGATAAAAAGCTTATTATTTTCTCTTAATTAAAATCGCTAATTAGTCTTTACCAAATTACTTAATTTTATTGCCAAAATATCGGGGATAGTGCTGACTACAGCTGGTGATAAAAGATCGGTTGTAGCTTCACGCGATTTAAAGATATTACAAATCTTAGAACTTCACTATTCTGATCGCGTGTTTCAAAACTCGAACAAACGGGAATATCTCTTAAACCAAACGTTTCCCGATATGATAATTACACATTAAAATGATTTTTATAATGAATTACAACTGTGAGCAAAATTACAGGGAAATTACTTAAAGTTGAAAACTGTACTTCTCGAAATTTCTAAGTCCCGCCTAAGCAAAACTAGAATTTGCCAAAATTCCAAGATCCTTACATGCCCCCTGAAGATTGAAGTTATTTTCCAAAGAAAACTAACTGAATATCTTGAAAAAATAAAAGAAAAATTTAAAAATCCCAAAAGAAATGAACTATTCCCATAAAAAATGAACTATCGCATGTCGGTTCGGTTCTTTCTCTCCACCATTCATACTCCAAAAATTCTTTTAATACCAAAAACTTTAACCTTTATCACTCAATTACTACAAAAGGTTTAAAAACTCATTCATTCTCAAAATATCAATATTAATGCAAAAATTATTAAATGTTGTACAAATTATGATCAAAAAGCAAAAATGTGAAATATCAGATTATCACAAAATTATAAACATGTGTAACATAAATAATCACAAAATATCAGACAAATTATAAGAATACAAAACATAAATGGTTACAAAAATTACATTGAAAGAATATTGACGCATAGAAACATCAAATTTGTTTTCAGAAAAGTAGATAGTAATGTGTATTATTTTAAAACCCAGAAATAGGAATTTATAGTGTTTTACAAACAATTGCATTATGAAATTCCATGTAGGAAAGTCTTTCGTTTTCTAAACGTCTTTGTTTTAACATTGTTTTATTTTGTTATGGCCTTAATTACCACTTTCTCTTTAAAACACTTATCACAGAACTCCCTAAAATGGATGAAAACCCAAGTCCTGTCACGGTCGCCATGTAAGGACAGGGCTGCATACCGGGGCTGGAGTATCGCCTTAGTGCCTTAACTTACACTCTTGTAGACTCACAGTTCTCAGTAATACTTGCTTAAATTTGATTTGATTTAACTTTAATTTGACCATGTAGCCAGGATGACTCAACTGAATGCCTAGGTCGCCACTAAATTTGTTACCCACAAATTTAGAAAAGGGTTCGAGCAAACTACTAAAGCACACAAGTTTACTGTTAGAAAAATCCAAAGTTTTATTTTCAAAGTCAATAGTTCAAAATAGCATTTACAGTTGAGCAGGCATATCGAACTCTCTTTTCCAAAAATTGCACGTTGTGGAGAGAAACTTGACTGACCGAAACCCCTTTAACAAATTTAAAAGTTCATGTTAGTTACTATATAACCCGACACGACCCAACATGGTTGATCTAGCCAGCATGGCGAGCTACAACCAGCGCGACGAACGACAGACCGAAACAGACGCCAGGCAGGAACAGACAAACCGGAACAGACCTGGAATAGACCCCCGGCAAGAACAGACCGGCTCTTTTATCGAAACCACGAGAACCAGTGACGTCAGCAACTGTATCACATCTTTTTCCTCCGCGTAGCTCAAAGAGTACGAAATTTATTTGACGATCCCGACTATTAAAAATGTTTAAACTTTGACAGTATCCGGACTTATCCACAAGAAGTCAGACGGCAGTCTCGTGAGAAATTTAGAGTAATTAATTTTAATGTTTTAGCTGTTTAAGTCACCGCGTAGTGATACATTCAAATTTGGGTAAAATCCCTAAGTGTTCTAGAACTTTTTACGCGCGTGCACAACAATCCGCGACAATCTATTTTACAAAAACTTAATTTCCGGACAAATGCTTAAACTTTTGATGAAAACCCATATATGTATGAACTCGTCTTAATTAGGGCTATCTGCTGATACAAAATTCAAATTGATATCTCTTTTAGATAAAAAGCTTATTATTTTCTCTTAATTAAAATCGCTAATTAGTCTTTACCAAATTACTTAATTTTATTGCCAAAATATCGGGGATAGTGCTGACTACAGCTGGTGATAAAAGATCGGTTGTAGCTTCACGCGATTTAAAGATATTACAAATCTTAGAACTTCACTATTCTGATCGCGTGTTTCAAAACTCGAACAAACGGGAATATCTCTTAAACCAAACGTTTCCCGATATGATAATTACACATTAAAATGATTTTTATAATGAATTACAACTGTGAGCAAAATTACAGGGAAATTACTTAAAGTTGAAAACTGTACTTCTCGAAATTTCTAAGTCCCGCCTAAGCAAAACTAGAATTTGCCAAAATTCCAAGATCCTTACAATAGGTATAGGGAAGACCAATAAACATGGCATTTTTTGACATTATTAAAGTGAATGACAGCAGCTGGAAAGAGCATGTTTGGTTACCATTGAAAGCAAATGGGTTTAACTAAGGAATGATCATGAGAGTTAATAAAGTATAATCAGGGCCGGCGTTAGGGGGGGGTAAGCGGGGCAAAAGTACCCGGGCCCGTGCGTCCCATGGGGGCCCTCCGGCCAGTATGCCTAAGTAAATAAAAATCAAACGCAAATTCTACAATCTGCACGGTGCACCTATCATTGTGAACAAAAGGCGAGAGCGCTGGAGGCCCATACCTAATCTGCGGGATTGTTTTTTTTTTTTTTTTAAACATATTTGTATTTAACTAGTGACTAAATTAGCGCAAAATACTAATACACTGTGGTTGAATGACAAAAGCTCCCAGTGACATACCAAAGTGACAAACCCACACGGGGTGGGTGGGGGGTTTTACGGTATACCTGCCCTCTACTACCTGCACTTATTCGATGGATACTGCTCACAAGATACCAGACCCGGCGAAAGGGGTATTTCCTCAAATCCAGTTGATACACGAAATCGATAATGCTTGGTGGGATATGATGCACATTTTTATTTAATTGACAAATCAATCGATATGGAACTTGGTTACTGGATATTAAAGTGAAGTAATTTGCAAAAAATTTTCTTCTTGTCATCCAAGAGTCACAGATTTGTTGTAAACATTAGCAACAGGCATTGCAAATGTTGTCGATGTATTAGGTGTGCTCGCAAACAGTTTTAACAAACAGAAAATCATGCAGTATTTTAGAGAATATGAATAACTTTGTCACCTCCAGTGAATGTTTCCCTTTCTGCACAATTGACAACGACTTTGTGAATTATAATATTTATTCCTAGTTTTAATGTGTGTTTGAATTGAGGCTAAAGAGGGACCTACCACTACAAATGATAGCAGGGAGTATGTGCATTGCGCTGGGATTGTCAGTACACCGTCCGTGGGATATTTTCCGCTGATATCTCTTAGAGCACGTTTTTGTGACTTAAATAGTTTCTGTGCTTATAAAGATTTTCCCCAGAATGAGACCTGGCCGTTCCCTTATGGGACGCTACATTCTTCTTGAAAGGCATTTTTTTTTTTTTTTGTTTTTTTTTTTGTTTTTTGTAAACTCTTGAGTAAGAATCTTTTATTCGTAGATTGCTTGGGTAATCGTTTCATCCACTGTAAAGGCGTGACTTTTTCAGCTACCTAGTTACTGCCTTCTGAAGGCTATCGTACATTAGTACTGATGGGTCAGTGTTTTATAATACAAGAAACCAAAAATAGTAAAGTTAAAAGAGGTTCTGCAGATTTACAGAATGGAAAGCTTAGCATTTTTTCAGCCTATCAAATAAGATTTCTGTGTACAGATATTTCTAACAATATATTCATTGTCAGTTATGATTTCTCAGCATTATACGCAAATGAGCGGAAATTAATTCCTATTCGTGCAATTATTATTATTTGCGAAAGTTGCATCGTTTGAAAAACGGGTCAGTTTACAAATTTTTTGTTTGCTGATATTTCTGGTGAGATTTTGGCTGATTCTAATTGTAACAGATCGTTCCATTTGTGTGACTAATTAGAAATTGCCCGACAGTTTATCCTAAAAAGGCACGTAGCCTTACCCATCGCCTGGGCTTGAAGGTGCGTTTTATCTGGCGACACCTCGTTCCAGGAGGCAGGGGAATGCAGACTCATGTTCGCTTATGTCACCTGTGTGCATTTAGTAGGACACCAGACACTATAGCCCAAAAAATTTTAATGTTACATACGTGCAAGTATAGGAATATTTATAGACGTATTCTAATTTCCATCAACTGATACAAAATTTAATGAACGTATAAGAAAAACATATTATTAAAAGTCAGGCCAATGCTTTAAAAGTCAAATAATTTTATTTCTTGCCTTATAGAACATATATTACACACTCTATGTACTAGTATGCATGCACGAATTTTAAACTACACGTCCCTCGTCAAGTTCTATATAGCTTCGCATACTGACAGCTGCGGTGCTCGTTCTGACGAGTTTAAAACTTTATTAACTAGTAACATATTACCATAAAATAATAATGTAAAGAAAAATCATTATTAAAAGACTTAAGTGAGTGAAAACAATTTTTGTGTTCGGTAACTTTTAATTTACCCTTCAGACAAAAGTGTTAATTACATATAAGGTTCAATTCATTGATATCTCCAATTTATATTATAAAAATTCTTCTCGGGTTTGCTTCCGGATAATTCTCACATACAATTTTTATATTTAATACCTTCTTCTTTTCATCATTTGAAAGTGATTTTCTACTTCTAAAGCATTAGGACGACATTGTAGACAAAAACGTTCGCGCTTTGGCCATTTTAAAACGGTTTACGCTTCCACTTTTGTTTACTTGAGAAGGCGTCAGACAGGCTGAGCTACAGGGCGTCAGACTGACGCACAGGTGACAGCCGCACAAGGGTCTACTGTATAATCCCCTGCCTTCTTGGAAGGACGGTGTCACCGGAAAAACGCACCTTTCAGCCCTGACGACACCAAGAGCGCATAGTTTGCAAAAGTTTGTAGAACTTGCAAACGTTTGTGTGTTTGCAGTCGGATGATTTGACTGGTTGGCTCCACTAGCTAAATATTCGAAAATATCAGTTCGTGTGCGAACATTTGTCGTCGTTCAAACTGCTGCCTGCAGTGTCTAAATGGCTATGAGAGGAAAACTTATTGCCAGTGCTGTTATAAGTGAAGAAGAGGACATTATTAAAATAAAGAAGAAACTTGGATTTTGGATATCGCATTTTTAAAACAAAAATAAAAATTCGCAAGACGGTTGTATAACTCAAGAATAGATGACATGAGTGGTTTATTTAAAAAAAATTGTTGTATGGCACAAGAAGATTTTGAATTCGTAACTCTGCTGATTGGTCCAAGAATATGTAAACGAGATACAAATTACAGAAACACCATTTCCGTGGAAGCTAGATAGGCAATAACACTTCGCCTTTTGAACTAAGATGATTCCCACAACAATAGAAAACCTAAGCATATTATTTTATAAAATTACATACATTTTCCTGCCATCATCGAGTTGTGCTGTTTAACTTATTCTCTTCTTAACGAGGTGAGCAAAGAATTTACTTTCCACTTAACAACATCAATAGTGGTTACCATATCTGTTGCGATTTCGCTCCAGGCACCATGGTTTTTAATTTTGTTGTAGTAATATTTGTGACTACTCTGCCTTATCTGCGGCTTTAATTTTTATGATTCAATTAAGAGTAAACACTTTTTACTATCCCAGTACATAGTTATATTTAAACGCACTTAAAACATACTATTCGGAACACGCACACCTAATGTTGAACCTATCTCCACTGAACACGCACTGTCCGTGCACGAACAACGAATTCCTTTGATGTACCGACATCGGCTGGAACACCTGCAAACGCCCGCAAATCTTTGTTCC
Source organism: Vandiemenella viatica (assembly GCA_031002005.1). Lineage (NCBI taxonomy): Eukaryota > Metazoa > Arthropoda > Insecta > Orthoptera > Morabidae > Vandiemenella > Vandiemenella viatica. The sequence continues at coordinate 140,462,040 of CM061921.1, read as the reverse complement.
TGCGCTCTATTCTCGTCTCCACCTGACAAACTGTGAGTACGCAAATATTTCAAACGTTTGAAAACATTTTGCGCGCTTGGTGGATAGCCACATTAAGGCTTTGGGCGCTCTTAGCATTTACTGTCAGACGTTTTTTATTTAGTGACGCAAATGGAACGCTTTTTTTCAGTTAGAATCAGGGTACATTTCATTAAAAATATCAGCAATAAAAAAAATTTGCAAAAAGACCCGTTTTTCTATGGACGCAACTTTACCCAAAAATAATAGACTGCTCGGCTGCTGAGAAATAATGACTGACAACGAATTTATCGAAATAGCTGGAGAGTTTGTTCGTCAAACTATTTTAAGAGAGGTAAAACTTAATAAATACTTTTCTGTTATAGTAGATGCAGCTCCTGATGAAGCCCAAATAGAGCAAAATGTTTTTATACTGCGCTACATCGCCCTTGATAAAGAAAACGAATATAGAATTAGAGAGCGTTTTCCTTGGCTTCGTTGATTATGAAGAGAAGACTGGTCAGGCAATCGCCAGAATGATCTGCAATGAGCTGATACGTCATGGCTTAAAGCTTTCAGACTGTCGTGGGCAGGGTTATGACAACGGGAGCAATATGCGTGGCACCTATAAGGGAGCTCAAGCACATATATTAAAAGAAAATCCCCTGGCAATTTTTTCTCCTTGTGGCGCTCACTCATTAAATCTCTGTGGAGTCCATGCTGTGGGGGGTTGCGCAGATATAATCACTCTTTTTTTAATTGTTTCAAAAACGTATAATTTTTTTCATTCTAGTCCCAAAAGATGGAAAGTTTTGAAAGAAAATATTGGATCTTCCCTTCACGGGCTATCGGAAACGAGATGGTCTGCGCGGATAGATGCCGTGCGTCCATTTGCTAAGCATTTGTCAGGATTACAAAGGGTGGTTGAACTTGCATTTAACATTAATTTGGCTGCAGAGGTACGCACTGAACTAAAGGGCATTCAGAAGTACTTAAAATCGTTTAAATGTATCGTCATGTCTACAATTTGGTACAAAGCATTAACTGCAATAAACATACGTAGCGTTGTGCTTCAAGCAAGGGAAGCTACAGTCGATGTTGAAAGTGGTAATATTAAGAGTTTAGTGGGAAGAATTAAATGAATTGAGAGACAGTTGGGATACCATTTACGCAGAAAGTTTCAAGGTAGCAGAAAATATTGGAATCTCACCAGACTTCAATTGACGATAAGCGGCACAGAGAAACAGAAAGGCAAAAGAAAAACGCTTTGTAGATGAAACATTTAAACCTGCACCCAGAGGACAGTTTTAAAGTAAATGTTTTTAATATTATTCTAGATACAGTTATAGGAAACTTAACTATAAGGTATGCTGCCATAGAAAAAATGATGGACACATTTGGTTTCTTGTGGAACTACATGAGCCTAGACCATTCTACACTATCAGAGCAGGTGGAATACATGGCATCTTTGTACGTGTGGACGTTAATACGCAGGATTTAAAAGAAGAAATTTTTGCAGTTAAAATAGATTCATGTAGCTAATTTTGGATCCAATCTACTTTCACCCTTTGCATCTTCTTAATGCTCTCCATAAATGCAATTTTAATAACATATTTCCCAACGTAATGGTAGCCTTACGTATTTTCTGCACTTTGCCTGTTACTGTTGCACAAGCAGAGCGGTCATTTAGCGTTCTTGCAAGAGTTAAGAATTGTTTGAGAACTACAATGGGACAAGAACGGCTTGTTGGATTAGCTATGATAGCAATAGAATCAGAGTTAGCCCGCTCATTGGATAATACCGCGATTATAAAAGAACTCGCATCTAAAAAAGCTAGAAAGGACATATAATTTTGTAAAGTATAGAATTTATGTGGAACAGAGAACATTAAAAAACTTTCTTAACAATGCATTACCTTTTTCTTTGCTTGAAATATTCTGAATTTATAAAAAAATTATAATAAAAAAATGACGGGGGGGGGGGACCCTAATAATGGTTACCCGGGGCCCTAGAATCCTAGCGCCGGCCCTGAGTATAATACAACACATTACGTTCATTTTAGAAAAAAATATGTGGGAGGATTATATAAAACTGAATGTGGAAAGCAGTGGCAGACCTAGAAATTTTCCTAGCTGAGTCAAAATCAGTGCCGCTCCTTGAAACAATATTCTGCCACCCCTGTGAACATTATTCTGCCACCCCCACTGTTGCCACCCCACACGCCACTGCTGCCTCCATTATTGTGACTTGAATTTGGTTGCCCTTCAAACATGATTTTGCCACCCTCCTGAAGTTGCCCTCACTTGACCCCTAGATCTGGTGGAAAGAACAGTATGCTTCAGATTAGACAATGGACTCAGACAGAGAAGTACTAATTCCTTACATCTCTTCAGTTTTGTTATAGATAAAATAATAAAGTGGCCAATAAGACAGGAGATAAGCATGAAAGCCACAGTGTTTGCAAACGATGTGATGGCATGGGGAAACTGCCAGACACAAGGGCAAGAATAGATGGATGCTTGAAAAATGTAGTGAAATCCACAGAATACAGTTCTCTGAAAAAAAAAATATATATATATAAAAAAATGATTAAAGTCATAATCACAACTCAGACAAAGGATAGGTCTAATTGGTATGTCAAATGGAGAGGTGAGAAACTGAAGGTTGTAGCAGAGCTAAAGTATTTGGGAAAAGTGACAGAAGAGATAGGAAGATGCAGGAAGGAATTAAATTGAAGAGAACAGTGGAAGAATTCTGAATGTGTTTCAGAGGAATGATATTGAGCAGGGATGTCCACAGAAGAGCAAAAAGAATATTTACAAGACTTGTCTTGTTCCAATATTGACGTATTGTTCCAAAGCATAGGAGTTATGGACATTGATGGTATTCATGGCCACTGAGATGAAGTTTCAGGTAAATATGATTGGAGCAATTGAACTGGATAATTTGTGTAATGACTTTGTGAGGAAAGGAGTTAAATAAGAACCTATACAGGACAGAATTAATAGATCAAGACAATAACATTATGGGTACATGATAAGTGATGAAAGGATGCCAAAAAAATGTAGTTTGAAATTAGAAGGCAGGAACCCTGCAGGAAGGTCACAGGACAGACGTGTGTGCAAGATAGAGTTGGATGATTAACAGTATTTGAAGAGGAGGAATGATGGAAAGCCAGAAGATGTTGGAAAGTAGTGTGTTTTCACTACACCCTAACTTAGGCTAGAAGCTTTCCATAGTGTTATTGATGATGATTTCAAATTTTTTGTATGAGTTGATTTATCATTGCTGAAACCATCCTGCTGACCAGAATGTGGTGCATATTTAATAATAAATTTTAGTAATGTGTCAAGGAAGAGATGGAAGAGATTCTGTCACATTTTTGAAAAAAATAAATATATAAATAGGAAACTTAAATGGGATATAGCCCAATAGTTTGCTTTTTGATCAGGGGATCACTTTTCAGCAATGGTGTCACTTATGATATTTGGCCAGCACAAGTTATTGTAATTAAATCTGGCACCTTATTCAGTCCATATGAATTATTTTTACAATTTCTGCAGAATTTGTTTCAATTACATACACTTAATACACCTTGTCAACATTGAGGTCATTAGATGTGGAAAGGACTGGGGACCAGGGATGGGAAGGAATTTCACTATGGGTTTTTTTAGGAACCATCCCGGCATTTGCCTGGAGTAACTGGGCGAATCCATAGAAACACCAAATCTGGATGGCTGGATGGGGATTCGAACCTCCGTTCTCCCGAATGTGAGGCCAGATCATTATTGCTCACCCACCACACTCAGCAGTTTAGATACACTGAAGCACTCAATGTGTCAGGAGACAGTACAATTTCAATTTGGCTTGCTACAATTTTTTTTTGAATAAATTTTGCTGGCAGTAAAGAAAATTATTTGGTAATCTCTTCTATTACCAATTTAGATTAACTGATTTTTGAACTTTCACTACACAATCTTATTTTCTTCCTTTCAATATTTGTTTAATAATTTGTTTATGTCCATACTTCCCCACATTTTACTGTTTATTATTTTTTTCACAGTTTTCTTCTCTTTGGGGTATATCAGATTTAATTATTGTAGATAAGTTCTCAGGAACACATTGAAGATATTTTGTGCAAATATTTAATCCTATACATCTTTCCAATTTTCTTTTGATAGAAACGTGTTGTTCTTACAGAAATTTATCTGGTCAGCAACATTTTTACAGTTTTTTCATGTTTCTCTAATGGTAATTCATTGCTGGTGTATCATGCACATATCACTTCCACTATTGATGAGAGAAATGAATTGTGTTATAATATTTTGAGGTCTATTTTTGGTTCTGAGCTGAATGATTAATATAGAAATCACCACAAGTCACTAATGTTTCATTGGATACACCCACGTGGTTTAATGTTTTCAGTTTAGTGATGAATGATGAAAATCTTTTGTCTCCAAGTATTTATAATTATTACATACTTACTGAGCAAATCATTTTCAAATGTTTCAAAATTCTTTTCAACAGAGATGCTAATGCAATGACAACCTATGTTATGTTTAACACTAATGGCATTACCTTGATCCTTAGTATGAGGGTCAGTCTTTCTCCTTTTAATTGTCAAGAAATTGAAATGGAATTAGAATCTGAGGTGAAATGATAACACAAGGTCTCATACAAAGCCATAAATTATTCAACAAATCTTATTGGATTTACTTCACAGAGAGCTAGATTTTCTGAAGACACCTACTTCCTCACTGTCTTTCAAACTGCTGTCCAATGTTTCACCATCCAACAGGCACAATCATTTCCCATGTCCACGTACTTTGTTAGAATGCAATCTAGCATTGTTCTTGGAATGCATGATATCTCTTCAGTGTTCTAAACTGTTAACTTCTGTCTGTCATCATCAAATCATGTATGGTGTCTACATTTTCCTGAGTGATTTTCTCTATTGGGATCAAATTTAATTTCAGATACAGTAATTTTACTGTATGAAGGGCCGCCCTGCCCTAATATTGCGATTATATTCTTGTGAATGTGTTTTGGTGTTTTATCTTTTTCACTTAAATATTTAATCACAGTACAATTTTCTTTCTTTTCCATTTAACATTTTATACACTTTCAGCATCTATAAAACTAAAGGTTTATTCCAGGATGTTATAAATTTTGACAATATCCTTCAAGATATGAAAGAATTATATGAAATTTTCGCTAGGTTTCAAGAACTTACAGGATACCCCCCCCCCCCCCGCCCCCAATTGTCTAAATCTCTCTTTTTGTTGTCAAATGTAAACACTATGCACAATGAGTTTACATGTACCAGTTCTTGATATAAGTCTGACCTCCATATAATCCCTATACTTGCAATTAATTTACTATCAGACTTTAATACTAGCTGAAAAACTAACAATGTGATACAAAATTTATCAACTATCTGATGTTAATTTGTGTTTAGTTGCATCATATTGCACTTGTAAAGGTCAATCATCAGCATGAATATTATGTTACACTGAGTTAGCAGCAAGCCATCATCATGCAGATACCTCACTCTTCTGTTGATGAAGGGACATAAACCCAAAAATTTCAAATTTTTGATGCCATTCTGCCTTTGTAAATCTTTTATTTGTCCCATTGTTTAACACCTGTTGTATTCTAACAATCTTTATGTATGTTATATATGGTCATCTGATCCGATGTTAAGTATGTAGACATGTACTTATAACTCTTAAACTGCTGATGAATATAGTGTAGTTAGTTAGCATCCAATTTAAGCAATTTCAAGTGTTAACTGTAAACACATGTCATACCTTGTTAGTTATTGTATTTCAATTAAATTTCCAGAGACTCTTGTTAATTGTACACAGTTAAAAAAAAATCTTACATCACATCATTTTTACAATTGTCACCTAACCTTTGCATATCTCAAAAATGTATATTATTTTTTCACCACTGTTGGTAACCAAGATGAAAATACTAAAATTGGTTCTGAACCAAAAAATCTTTCAGGCTGGATTTATAAAATGATATGATGTGATATGATCAGGCCCGCTGTAAGCAAGGCGTGCACCGCACGCGGGCGGCACATCAAGGGGGGGCGGCAAAACGAGTGATCTACAATCGCCCGCCCCCGCGATAGTTGCCACTCCATTGTCAGCGCGACGAAATTAGCAGCGTATTATGTAGTAGCAGGCGACCCTTTTTTTTTTTTTTCTCTCTCCAGAGAATGTTATCTTTCTTTGTACTATTGACAATGATTTGTAATTTTTGTTAGTATCATATGTATCACTATTTCCTAGAATTTTTGGTAGATACTTATAAGGGCATTAATACTGAAATGCTGAAGACTTTTTGCTGCAAAGACTAAATTCAAAACCACCTAAAAGATCATTTGAAAATAAGATAAGATAGGGAAAAAATAACATGTCACTTACCACAGATGAAGACAGGAGGGCGAGATGAACATGTAATAAACACAAAAACAAACACAATTTTGTTTTTATTACAGGTTTATCTTGCACTCTTACCTTTATCTGTGGTAAGTGATGGGTTATTTTTACCTATCCAATCTTATTTTTAGTGGCCAATGGCAGTTTATTTGTTTCCATTATCTATAAAAGTTCATTTATGTATATCAGGAAGAATTGACCAATGCTTAACAATTACCCATTTTGATTTTGAAACATCATCTGAATTAAATTCATGTGGTTGTAATGACCTGGTGATAGGGTTTGTTATCAGCTGCACAACTTGACTCTATTGTAGCCGCCTCAACTAACCTGGTAATCCTACTGGGTGTAGGGTTACAGTTTAACATGGAATCCAAACAACAGAAATGTTCTGGCATACTTCATATTACACAGTAAGTTTTGCCAGAGGTGAAGATTGGATTAAGGACCTATGAAATTACCTGCTGAGATAGGGATTCAAACTGGTAACTCCAGTGAGACACCTTAATCACTTAGCCACCTGATCACTCATCTGCATTTCCAACCTTCATGGAGAGACATTAAATTTTCCAGATTTGATTTAAACCTAAATCCTGCACAACAACTAAGTCTGTAGTGCCAGGGGCGGATCCAGGGGGGGGGGCTAGGGGGCTCAAGCCCCCACCAAAAGTATCTAGGTCCACCCCCGACACTGTAATTTTGGGGACTTTTTTTCTTTTTTTTTTTTTTTTTTAGCTCTACGGATTTGAGGCCCGAGAAGACTACCATAAGGCCGGCTAAAGCCCGCCCCCCCCCCAAAACCAAAATCCACTGAAGGCAAGCCCTCTGAACCAAATTTCATTCAAGCCAAGCCCCCCCCCCCAAACCAAAGTCCGCTCAAGCCCCTCCCAAACCAAAATCCTGGATCCGCCCCTGTGTAGTGCTCTACCTTCTCCAAAAAAATAATGTCACCAACACAGCTTATGGTTCTAATATGTTGTTTACAAAAGAAAAAATTATGAATCTGCTTAACCATCTTGAGTAAAACCCTTTTGCACATTAATTATTTGAAAATTATGATAGAAGTAATGTGATTATTGGTATGTTAAATGATTCAGGAAATATACTTTCTTCAAAGGATAAATTACAAGTATTGCTGATAACTTTGCTAATGTTAGTACTATAGCATCAAAAGGCTTAATATTTTCTGGGATTTAATGATTCTTTCTGTTTAACTTTGGATAAAAGGAATCAGATACACACTTTCAGCTTTTCATGACATTGATCTAACTATTTTATCATCACAGAATGAATTTTTTTGTCTCCAACACATATCAAAAATTAGTTGCTGAAAGTTGATTCTACAGATTTTATTTTATTTAGTTTAATCACAATTGACCATATGTCCAGTGGAAATTTCTGAAAACTGCCCATTTCATGATTTTTATGAATTTTACACCTAAATTCTTTCAGTGTTTCTGGCAAATTGTTTAGTATTTCGTCAGTAGTTTATTCCAATACCTGAAACCCTTAGGTACAAAACAAAATTATCTCACTCCCTTTCAGCTGAAATCAGGGTCCATTTTGTAGACATAGTCATCTCTCCCCTTTTATATACTGCACAAAATTATTCTTACAACTTCTGTCCAAGCCCCATTGCCAATATACATGTATTATATTCCCAGCAGCTTCCTTGTAACCTGCCTCTTGCCTCCCAATTACCCACAACCCAGCACTTTTATCATATCAGTTAATAATTGCATTCTGTTGTTGTTGTTGTTGTTGTTGTTGTTATTAGGTTTTTAGGGCGCGTCGACGACGGGGTCATTAGTGCCCTTGCATTCTGTGATAGTTTTTACAAATGAATCTAGCTGCCCTCATTTGACCCCTTTCAATTCCTATATTTGATACCAAAAATGAAAGGCCTAAATTATACCACCTTACCCAAGCAATGGTCTGACCAAGATTTTGTAATAAAATTCCCCCAATTCCCTGGTATGTCCTCTCATCATCAAGTTTAACAAATGAAATATTTTGAAACTCCTCCCTACCACCTGCACTATGTATCCTGCTGTTTTGAATTTATCATCAAATTTTATGCCAAGATATTTACATTTATATTTACATTTACAAGCAATTCCTTCTCCACCTTACAATAATACAGAACCTTTTTTTCAGCTTGTTTATTTAACAAGCTAACTCTTCTTGGCATTTATTTTCATTCCTTGTTAATCTCACCATCTAAATATCCTGTCCATATGCCTCTGTAGCCGTTGACATATCCTTAAAGTTTTAATTCTGTTATGTAACATTATATCATCTGGAAACAACTGAACTTCTGAATTTAATCATTCATTAGAATAATGAAGAACAATGGTCCCAATACATCATCCTGTGGCACTCCCATTTTCACTTCCACATCTTCTGATGCTGCAGTTTAAATACTAACTCTTTGTTTCCCACATTTGAAGAAGAAGCCTACCCAGCAAGTCACTTTTGGTCCACCCTAATGGTGTTTGCCTTATTTACCATAATTTTATGACTCATTATGTTCAATTCTTTGGAGAGATCCAGTGCTACTCTATCGTTTTGTTGTTTCTTGTCCATTTGATCTGAAATATCTTGCATGTAGCCCTGTAACTGAGATTTAAATGAATATCATCTCCTAAACCCAAGTAACCAGTTCCTTTTCTCACCGGTATTTTGCATATGGTTACATACCAAACTCTCTATCAGTTTCCCTAGCACTTACAGTGTGATATTTTCTAAATCTAGTGTGACAAAAGTATTGAGCTTAAACTGTACAAATTAAATACATTTTAATACATATGGGATGAAATTTTGAAACATTGTCAAGGCTTTAGAGATGTATTGCAACCAATACACAACATTTTGAACATAGCATATGAGATAATTAATGAACTAAAAACACAAAAAATTAAATGAATGCAATACAATATACAAAGTTATAAGGCAAAATATATATTCTAACATAAAAAAGACCGAAGAAAATTCAGAGAATTACAGGTAAACTTGGTGAGATCAGTTGGAATCACTATTTGCTATCAGATTCTTCAACATCATAATCCGATTCTTTATAATTATTTTCAGACTCTTCAGAATCACACTCAAATTTTCCTTGTAAAGTGGTGGGAGTTCTCATCTCTAAAAGCTCACATACCTCAGGAGTAATTTTGCCACTAACTATTTTTGGAGGAACATGTAAACTTGCAATGAGTGGGTCTGAAGTGATCATTAACCTATTCATTAAATCTGTATTTATATCTATTCTTGAAGTCTTTCTCATGAGTAATTCTCTGAATTTGCTGTTGTACTTATTTCTAGCCTCTTGTGCTTCTTCCAAAAGTTGGCCAATTGGAATACCACAAGAAGCAATTATATCTTTTCTGTGAAAAAGTATTTTATGTTCACTTACAGGCATTGAGTACCATGAGTACTCCTTAATTTACAGTTCTCTTGTTTTGCTAGCGTATTCTTGAAACTTAGTGATATCAATAGGAAACCGGCTATTTATAGACTGTAATATGATATGGAGATGCTTAATATGCTCAACATTGACACCAGTAATTTTGGTTGACCTTTCAGAATTTCTGAATAACTTCCATGTTCTCATCATTGGTATTTCCTGTTGTTGATTGGGTATGTCTACCAATATGCCTGACTCACTCCTGAACTTATCTTGCACTGTCTTCTTTCTTTCAGCTATTTTTTTCTTTGTTCTCCTCAAACCTGCCATGATTTTATTTCAAGTCAATCTGAAATATGCAATATGCATTCAAAAAATTTAATTCAAGAATGTAGAGGTGACAGGCCTTGAGAAAGGAGTTCGCTATTTACTGTCTTTGCTAAGATGCAGCTTTCATTATTCACTTCGCTAGGCTTTGCACCAGATAAATACAAAGTATGTGTGGATGCACATGATGCTACTGCATTACAAATTTTGCCATCAGTCATGCAGAATATCAATGTTGACTTCACCAAGACTTCCATGCCATTCACAATAATTTTAGTGGGCGACAGTGACGCTATTTGTTCCTTTATTGTTTTAACTCCGTCATTATGACATCCATGGTTTCCTTGGCAAACACAAATTTAATGGGATGACAATATCTGGTCAAAGAAGGTGAAGGGTTTTGACACACATTTTTTTTCTGGTTTGGTCACCTTCTGTATACATTTGAATGGGCATCATCGATGTGTTAAATAAACTTTCGTCACTGAAATTTTCTTCTGAAAATTTTTGTTTGTAGTAGGTTTATTCAGCTCCATCACAACCCCATTTTACAATGATGTTAAGAATTATCATGTCAGTTATAGTCTTCAGGACCTATTCTTGTTCTTTCCACAATCATATAATCATGCGACCCATAAGAGATTGCAGCTTAATTTCAGTGTGCATTAATGTCACTGGGATAGCATGATTGTTTAGCCATTTTTACTTTACAATATGTTGTTAATACATTTTGAATGCTGGCATATTGTGTTATACTGGTGTTTGAGTGATTCATATCAACCATTTAAGCGAGATCTTGGTCCTCTGATAGTCCAACTGGTTTTGAGGTGTCTAAACACTTCCATTCTTCCTTCATATAAGTGCCTCTTCTAGGCAAATAGAGACACAGCTCTTTTATGATTGATGCACAATCTCTTTTTCCTGACTTGCGAAGCTGTACTTTGGTTGCCATCAAAATCTCTTCTTGGCGTTTCAAGGAGATGCTTGATTCGCCACATTCTTATTTTAATAGCTGAAGTCTCAAAGTCTTTTTCTGGTCTTCCATATGAGCCTGAACTCTTCCCAGGCAGTGCAATTTTGGTGGCAATATCAGGTAATGAAATGTTTCCTTCTAACCACTTAGAATTTGGTTTTATGAAGCGGTCTCTGTCTTCCAGATTTAGGCCATCTTTGTTCAATTTTTATAGGAAAAAATTCTGATAGTAGCTTTTAAACTCGTAATAATGTCATCTGAAAACAATGTGTCACCCAGTTCTTGCAATATAAAATGTAACAAAGCATCTGTTCTTGATCGTCTTGCATTAGCAAATCATACGTCGAAAAATTTTCTATGCAAAATTCATGCAGTCATTCCGAAAATAAAGAAAATTTGTGTGGGTGTCACAAACATATGCGAATAAGTGAAGGTATTTCCTGCAGCTAATAAGTAGCTCTTACAAATAAATATGGTAAGAGATCAGTATAATGTGGTAGAATGAACAAAAACTCAAAATGAAACTGGCTCAGTAGGTTTTTTTTTTATTAAAAATAATCTCACTGTGTTTTAATGATGCTCATGATTAAGTTTTAAAATGTATTACAGAAAAATCATGTGTAAATTTACCTTGAGATTCGCCAAAAGCAATATCAACACACAAATCACTACTAGCCCATAGAAACACAGTGTATTCATTGACCAAATTCAGTCGAATGGTGCAGCCGAATGGAGCACTTGATTGGTGGCTCACAGAAAGCCCATTGTTCAAACTATTTTTTCTATTGTTACGCATGAATTCTTGGAAAATAAAACTTTATTCATAGTAATATGGCGTATCTACTTTGAATATGAATAACTATTTTACCTGCGTAGACTAGTGTCAAAATTGACTTTTGTCCCTCTGATTTAGAAAATATTACACCGTGCCACTGATATAAAACTAATAGAACTATGATTTTCAACCCTATTTGTTTTCCTTTCTTAATGTGCTGATACTGCTATGGCACTTTTCCAGTCCTGTAATAATTGGCAATTCTCTAGACTCAATTTAAATAATATTTCTGTGTACAGTACAATGGTGTTTCTCCCCTTCTTTAATACATCTTTACTAAGATTAGTCACACCAGCTCCTTTACGATTTTTCTGCATTTGTAATTACCTCGGGATCTATTTCTAATGTATTAATATGCTGATTTCTACTTCTCCTCCTCTTACTTTCTCCCTACCATACTAGTGTGATAGTCCAGAATTGATGTGATTAAAATTAAATCATTTCATTAACGTTATATTTAAAAGAAAGAAAATAAATATTTTTTTAGCTATGAAACAGATAAGGGAATTTTCTGTGTAGACAGCAGGCATGCATGCCAAACAAGACGCCGGGATTGGGTCATTGTTCTCATGCCAGCTAAGTGCTGGTCACAGCAGGGCGGTGGTTGTGACAAGGAACAATTTCTGCAAGTGCTGGGACAGCATTGTGGAAAGATTTACAAGTGAATGGAACTGCATATTTATTAGGAGAGCCACAAATGCAAAACAACATCTAAGGTTGTTGTTTCTTTTCTTTTTCTGTAAACCAATGGGATATGATTTCAGGCTTTGGAGGAGGCAGGAAACAAGATAATTTGGGCAGGAGATGCTTGCTGCAGAGTGGCGGAAGGGGAGCCAGCTGTTTAGTGTGACAGATAGTGCAATATGCCTGAGTCAGTGATGAGTGTTCTTGGATGGTAAACTCCATATGTCTCAGCTTTTGATGAGTGAGATATATGTGAACAGATGAACATGTGGTGCTCAGTGATCACAAAATCAAATATCCTATAAAAACTCAAAACTGCATTGCATTTCATTTTCGGATGGACCGGAAATGGCTCTGGCAGGGAGGCCTGCACATATAAAGAGATTCTACAGTGCTCTTTGTAATTGTTAGCTGAGGTGGCGCCCTATTTAATTAAAATTTACGTGTCTTAAATGTTAGAATTTCCAATCAACAATGTAGTGGTTTTTTATTTTTTTTAAAATTATTTACTAAATACTGTAATTAAAAAAAAAAAATGAAAATTTTTAAAATTTCGAAATTGCATTTTGTTGTAAAATGCAAAGAAATATTAATAAAGTGAAATAAGTTTTGGCGCCAGACAGGCTTAGCTTGGATTGAACCACATTCGCTTGGATGAATATTTAAAAATTCGTAGTAAATTAAGGAATGCACCTAGAGACTTTAAATTTTTACAGTAACCATTTTTCAATATATAAATTTGTTTGAAGCTACTTCAAAGTCTGTATCTTAAATAATTTAAGTAGTCAGATTTTGTTTTCAAACTTTATTCCACTTTTAAAAATAATAAACATTCTTTATTTGATATCAGGTGGAAGAATAGCAACTTGAGAATAGAATAAAATTTGTTTCAGTGCAGTAAAGTGCAGTAAAAGTAAAGTTATTGTAATCACATCTAAATGATTCATTTCTGGCAAAACTATTAAGAGTTACAAATTTTTTTATGATAACTAAAGTTGACGTTTGTTATTATATCTAGAAACTCCCAAAATTTCGAAATGATAGGACCAGTTTTAAGGTTCAAGGACAAAAGAGATGATGAAAGATTGTTCGAGACTGATCTGATATCTGACGCTTTCCGTGTAACCTGGAAGTGAAAACTGTTCTCATGGTCAGAAAGCATAAATACCCCCTTAGAACCTGGCCTCACCCTCGTCTTTGATAAGCCGTTAGTGTGATGTGAGCTGAGCACTATATAGAGCGCAGCATTTAGTTTGGATGTGTGGCGCGGCAAATAGTAACTTGGTGTGGACTTGTTTGACTTTTAAGATCGTGGGTGTAAGAAAGATTTAATACCTTATGTAGCTAAAGAGTAGCTGAGGGGTCGTGAGGTTGGCTTTGCTTGAATGGTTAGTCGAATTTGCAAACATTTCTTCTGTGACTTTGTCTGATGCCTATTCAGCTAATGCCTTTGCAACTTCCTTCAAGAATATAGTGATTTTTAACACCAACTGACTCCTAAATATTATTTACCTAGAACCTTCCTTAGCTTGAGGTAAAAAAATGAAGCTAAGAGGCAACCTTTCATCATATTAAAGCAATAGCTGGACATATCCAAGGCTACACACGGTTAAAGTTGAGACAAAGCCTGTTGCACCTACCCCAGTGAACAGTTTGTTTCTCACATGCTTCAGAAACCTGTAGGCACCAACCAACTCCAGCCTTAAAGTCTGTTGAGTTCAACTCTAGCACTAGCTTATGAGTGTGTGTTTGAATAATTTTTGTACTAATTTCAATGCTATTTTAATAGTGTCCTTGAATCCATTTCAATACGTCATCTTTTAGGTTTAGCCATTTTGCATTCAGTTCTCTATTTGCACATTTAAGGCCCGGGCACACAAAACACGACAAGCAACAGCAGCAAGTGGTCGTTCTCTCATCGCGGCGACACGCGATTTTGGTATGTCACACAGGACGCGACAACTCCATAGCGACAAATGCCAGTATAGTGAGACCTTCTCTCGTGAAGAGATCTGTACTTCTCTCTTTCTTTTTTAATAAGTTTTCTCGGGCTAGTAACTTCTTATAAAACATGTCAAGTGATGAGGAGACTCTACTTCTTTTGTTTGCACTAAGCAGAAACAAAAGGTGGTTCTGGGTTCATGACATCAATAAGAAGAGAGAATGCCTTGGCGAATACCACCGCCTTTGCCGGGAACTAGAGATAGATTTTATATATACATTTTCACATGTCTCAAGAATGCTTCAAGAAATTACACACCGAGCATGTTGGGTGAGCTATTAACGTTCTGGCCTCGCATTCGGGAGGACGCCGATTTGAATCCCAGTCCGAGCATCCAGATTTGGGTTTTCCATGGTTTCCCTAAAATCACTCCAGGTCAATGCCGGGATGCTTCCTTCAAATTGGCCTTGGCCAAATTCCTTCCCCTTCCTTGCCCAAGTCCCATCCCACCTCTAATAACCTCGCTGTCGATAAAGCGTAAAGCCTGGGCAAAAATAAAGAGAAATTACATAATCTGTTAGAATCAACTATATCGAAGTGCACCACGAAATGGAGAAAAGCAATAGGTATAAGAGAAAGATTAGACATTTGTATGAGGTAAGTTCTGTTCATTTAATATATATTCTTAAAAACAAAACGAAGCAATGACGCTGCCCAAATCCCAGACCTCTAAGCGATTTACAATGTTATCACTTCCCCCTTGGAGGCAGCTGTCACATTTGCGTGGCGGTCAATATTAAGAAATACCCCTGAAACCATGCATATCATCACAAAGTGAAATATTCACAATAAAAAATACAATTTATTATTGACAATTTATTTCACAATCAAAAGAAATAAAGATGGCTCAAATACAAGTATTAACTATTTTAAATAATTACAGTGTAAACAACCAAACACAATATTGCATGTCGCTGTCGATTGTCGCGTTCTGTGTGCCCCGGCCTTTAGTCTTCCTCATTTTTTTCAGTTCTTCTTTACTAGTCCACAAATCACAAATGGTTTTTTTCTGTTGCTGGAGGGCCGAAATGCACTTAGCTACTCTGTTTCCATATTCTTCTGAATATGATATTACTTTCAATTTATAGCCCAAATCATATGAATACCTTTCATTATTTTCATTGTGAGACTAGCTAGTAACAAAAATATTGTACTGTTACTGATAAAACAAATCATTTTAAATTCAAGTTCACTGGCAACATTGGCTGCCATGACACATCGCAGGCTAGACAATTTTCTGGGTTTGTGATGGCAGGGAGGGAGGGAGACAGTGTTAGGGAACTTGTGAATCCCCACAACTCATGTTGCTCACATCGCTGTATTGCTGCTGCCAGGTAGAGATAGGTTTCCTGCAGCATCGAATACATGGCAATTTTGAAGACTGGAAGGAATTTTAAATCAAACACTGGACATTTTTATATTAATTTCGAGCATAAAAGACACCTGAATTTTGGAGGCAATTTTTGAAGAAAAAAGTGTTTTATTGTCCATAAAATATGGTAATGCTCTCCACAAACCCATCTGTAACTTCCCTCTTTGCTGCTATTATCTCCTTGTTTAATTGTTTCAAGTGTTACTTACTGCCTTGCTGTCTTAACCCTGCTGTGTTCCTTTTCTTACCAGCTTCTTCAGACCTTCTTACCTCACTATTATAGTATGTAGTTTCTATGCTTTCCTCTGTTTTCTGTCTCATAATAAACATTTTTTCCTCATTCCTATTTTCTCATTGAACTATGCCCACCTTCTCTCCACAGTAGTCTCCTCCCTTATACCGATAGTTTCCTTGAAATATCTTTTCAGTTCTAAATAATTTGCTTTTTTGTAACTGTACCTACAACCTTCTTCAATTTTGGCTACAGGTTTAATGAATCCTCTTGTATCTATCAGAACTGCTTCATGATCACTTATTTTTTATGTAATCTGAGATCCCACAGTGCTATCATCAGTCTTTATTTGGAAGACACCCAGTAAGTTTTGCCCCCTTGTGCCCTGTTCAACCACCCCCACTTGCAAATCTCTGTTCCTTTGTGTTATTAATGTTATTTCCCTCTCAGTAAACACCTGGTAAATTTAAGTTCCCACCAATAATGACCATTTCCAATGTGGTAAGCAACTAAGGCTTTTAATGTTTCTCTTTTTTATCAGCTCAAGTATCTCACAACTTCGATTTATGAACACCAGAGGACTGTAGTAATCTTAGATAACCAGTATGAAAACCAATCCAATAATTCCTTATCTGCCTCTGTGGTACACTCTATAAACATCGGAGAAAGCCTCATTGTCTAACACTTCTTCCTTTATCCAAGAATCTCTCCCTACAACTAACTGTAGTGTGTGCATCTCTGTTATTTTGTTCATCGTACTCTCATGGTTTACTAGTATAAGTCTTATGACTAGTGTTTGGATCTTAATGATAAGTGATATTTTTTCCTGTCTTCGTTTTGAGCTGTAATGTAGAATTAAACACTGATTGAACATTTCTGATTGTACTTATATGCATTTTAATATAGCATATAAATGCTTGTTAAGGCCATTTTCCTAGTTTTGATTATATTATGACAATATTTATGGTCATACAGTCATATTGTGAGGAAAAATCTGATAAATTTTTAATATTACCAGGAATTTACAAGAAGTTATAGATGAGTAGAAATTAATATAATTATTTACAGAACTGTACTCCTATGATACTTTGGAGGAAAGAACAAAACTAACTATTGCATAACTGTACAGAATTCACCAATCAAGAATTAAAGTTGTAAGTTATTGTCATTCTCTAATAAATATTATGTTCCGCCCACCTTGTAGTCTTGACAATGCAGGAGCAGCAAGCCTGTGTTGAGCCATGTCATTCAATGACTCATTGTGGTCTGTACTTTTAAAAATAATCCTGTCAGTGTTAAATCTACAGTAGAGCAGTGCGTGCTGCCAAGCCAATAACAAAATTTTCTGAAAGGGCAAATGTACAGAGTTACATAAAGGAATTTGTAGAGGAGTATTTTAATACAGACAAAAGAGTTCTTTTCTGCAAATTATTTGAAATTAAAGTTACTTCAACAAAGCAATTTCACATTTATTATAATTTCCCAATGGTGCAATGAGTACCTGGAAGCAAATTCTGCTGTCTACATGAAACTGATACTACTACATAAAATAAATGATGTATAACTGAGCATTTTTTGATGTATGGAAAATTTAAATTTTTGTCATGTTTTGTCATTTTTAGGTCATATTTACCCATTTTTGATGTCATATTTGCATTTATATTTCTGTAGATTTTTTGTCATAAAGATCTGAACCTTACTTATGACCAGCTTTGTTGTATTTTCAGCATTTCTTCACATTCCTTATTGCGACCCCCTCCCTCTTTCCCAATTCTTAATGTTTTATCAGACTCAACCATTTCCTAGGCATTTATGATTTTTTCTGTTGTGTATCTGTATTCAGCTTCCCTTTGGTTATCTATTACTATCGGTTCATTGCCAATCTCTAACTTACATTGAGCACAGTCCTAAATCCATCATAATTGTAAGTGGGTTTTAGCTAATGACTCAGACGTTACTCTCTTTCTATTTCCATTATGCCTATACCATGCTTAGTGTAAATACATCTTCCAGTGCTGTCCACAGACACAAAGCTTGATGGAACGCATCCCTTTACTTCTGTCTCTATGTTTACCCACCTAACAGTTGGGTTCAACTATAGCTAAGGATATTGATTAGTACCATCCTGTTATTTTGAGCCTCCTGCACCACCTTTGACACATCACTCTCTCTTTTGTAACTTGCATTTCTATCAATACTGTTCCCCTCATAATCCACTATCACTGCCATTTCCTCCTTAGTGAAACCCATATAAAGTGACCCTATGTTCTCTATTATCAAACCAAGCATTGTACTAAGTTTAAGACACTTGTAACCTAGTATCCTGTGCATAACTTTTCCTGCAGCATTGGACCCACATCTCTCCCATGATTACAAACTAGCAACAGAGCATTTTTCTTTCTATTATTTACTTCCACACCTCTATTCCTTAAGGTCTGGTATATCTTACCTACTCCTTACTTACATCTACAGAAGGTTCTTCTCAACCCCTCCCCCCATCCTTTCCTTCCCAACTGTGGTAACATGTCAGATCTATTTCTCCCAATAATTAAGTATCTGACACATTAATCCTGTTTACCTTATCTGCTCTACCACCTATTGTCAGCTCCCAACTGTTCTTTTCTCTGTCCCCACTTAACCAACTATCTTTTCTTTCTGCCTCTTTAGGCTGAGTATGAAGGTCCCTGATTACTTTGCCATACTCCCTTATTCTTTCAGCATGCTCTCGTATTGTTTCAACATGCTCCTTGATAGCTTCACCCAGATTCCTGATTATTTTGTCCTACTCTGAAAATTTTCTGTCCCTGAAAAAGAGTGGACAGTACCATTGGAGAAACTTTCCTTTCTCTACAGCATTTCTCCCTGTAAAATCACTTCTTACAACCACTGCAATTTTGTCAAATATCCTCTCTTTCTAAAGAGTTTGCTTAAAAAAAAGTAGGAGGATTTTTTATTTAAAATAAATAAATTATTCATGTATGCTTCATTAATATATTAAAAAAAACCCTCTAATAGCCCATGTCTATTAAAAAGTATAAAGACTGTGAACAGACATTGTAGTTTATGAATTAGTAGTGGGGAAACATCATGTGTTATGGATAGCAAGAACATTATTTAATCATACATTTACATTTGAAAATGCCTGTTTTAATTCAGTTTGTATGTTCTAAATTCTGAAGAGCTACACTGATTTTCAGCATGTTTACAAATTAACACAAAAAATGTCTGTCAAAACAATGTTATTTCATGAAAGCTTTTGAAAGTGAATGCAATATTTTTTCCTTTCCTTCTCAACTAACACATTTCCCATTTACCACATTTAACTATCATTCTGTTCTTGAAGTGAGTACTTTCTATGAGATGTGACTTCCTGTTACTTCAGACCATCAAAGTGTCATGTTAATTCTTCAGATTTGTTAATGTGTTTTATTTCTAATGGAGTCTCACTACATGAAATGAATAATTGTGTTTTATCTGAGGAGATACATGACCTGAAGAATCCAGAATATTATACTACGGATAAATCTCACAGAAGTAAAAGAGAAACACCTCTGCAGTACATAAAAAGAATAATTGGTATTTAATGCTTAAGAAGTGATGTAAACTTACAGTAAAAGCAAATTAACATTTTAAAAATTAAAACTGGTATGGTAATAACTATTTTATGATTAATTCTTTATTCCAAAATGAGTTTTGCCCTTATTGGAGTGGAGGCTAGGAAAAAAGGTGATGTCGTCACATAGATTTCTTGCAGTGGTTTATCATTCTACCTCCATTATTTATTGCACCTTAATTACTGCATTGTTTGTATATTGAAACCATCAAACTTATTGCACAGATATTATGTAACTGCACAAGATTGGTTTATGTGTGCTCTTTGCTGTTTGTTTTACTTCAGCAACATGTAAACAGGTTAAAAAATTAACAAGTAAACAAAACTTAACACAAGATACCAAAACCAGTCAACTGCAAATTATACAAGAGAAATTCAAGAGGACTTGGTATCTCTAGCTATGATGGTTTATATTAGTGTATCTCAACCTTTTTCAATCTGAGGACCAGTAAAATATAAAAAATAATTCTATGGACCACTAACCTACGTGAGCATCTGTGTATATTATTGACCAATTCTACCAACTGTTATCAGCACATAAGATGGACCCTTAAGATTCATATCATAAGTAAGGCACTCATAAAATGATTATTCGTCTAATTTTTAAACCAAATCTGCTCTCTGGAAATATATTTAGTAAATAGACTATTATGATAATGCAATTGTATTCTGGGAATACCAGAGTTTTGCTGGTCACACAAATATTCATGGCTTTAAGAAAGTTTGGTTTATAGCATATACTCACAAATAGTCTTATATAGTATGGGTACAGTATTCATTTTTTGGGAAAAGTTTTTACTAATTTATTTTTTGTCATGATATCTTTAAATCTGTTAGAATAATTGTTTTTAAATTGTGCCTTTTTAATGGAGTCATTCTGTACCTCAATAAAGAATTAGGGTGTCAAGTTTCTCTTCACAGTGTGTTCTGTTTTTACAGATTACTATGGTGGGTGTTGTAAGGAGTAATTGGATAGTTAAAACTGTCAACACTGTGGTATGCTTTTACTACAAACACACTCTGGAGAAATTTGGAATTCAACCCAGGTGTTTGATATGCAGTCTGCTATTTGGAATTGTTTACCTCCTTGCTGGCTAAATCCTGAATTCTTTCAGTTAGGTTTTGAACTTGGAGAGAATTTACAAAACTCTTTTTATCTGTCTGAAAGGTAACAGAGTATAGAAGTTGTGGAAAATATTGTCCGTTACTGCAAAGGTGCCAACAATTATTCAAAGTGATTGTAAGTTGTAGCATAACAGAGTCACCTTGTTACAGGTTTGGCTGTTTCTACCTCCTCAAGCTGACCACATCTTTGTCACTGCATATTTTTGCAACAGATTACCTCGACCACAAACAACTGGCAGCTTAGGCTAAAATTGACAAATGATTACTGGCAGTATGTTATATTTTTGTATGGACATTTTATCTTGGACTGCAATGACAGCCACTTATGGTTTATTATGCCTCCATTATATTCTTCATTTCAGAATTTAGTTTAGATAATCGTACTGGCTGAACTCCATGTGTGATTGTGAAGGGTCTCATTGAGAAAAATTCTTGAGCTTGGCTGTTACTAATTCAACTGAAAACTATATTGTGGATATTACCGAAGTAGATGCCATAGCTTGAACTATAGTTCAACATGAAAATGACTACAATTTGCCAAGAATGGTGAATCATTCTTAACAGAAATGTAGATATTATTTCTTCCTTGTTTGCCAGGCCCATAATCTACTGAATATAATTGTATCATACTAATACGATACCTGATTATAGCACAATCCAAGGGAATCTATTGAATTTTTTAAAACATTCTGAAAATTTGATTAAAGGTGGGTGTTACAGATTGAGTCACGCAAGAGATGCAAACATAAAGTCGCTTTTACAAAGATGGAAAAACTCATACATACTATCTTTGGGACAGCATAAAATCTCTGCCTAAGTAACAATCCACCTAATTCCAATATCAACTGAGAAGTTCTGAAGAAGATCAAATATGGAGACTTGAAACAGGAGGAGGTAGAATAGAGGTGAAGAAGAAGAACAGTCCGCAAAGTGTTTTAATAATATGAATATAATGCCCATGAAGAGCAAAAATTTTAAATTCAACTTAAAATGTTAAGGATTATCTAGTACAAAATAACTGTTAAAATGTTAAGTAGGGTTCCTATCTTTATGACAAATCATATTTTTTCTTAACTTTGAGCAGTAATGTTCAATCAAACACTCATTGAATATTTCTAATTGTATTTAAATGTATTTTATACAGCATATAAATGCATATTCAGGTCATTTCCCTGGTTTTGAATGGATGATTTTATTTATGATCATATTTTGAGAAAGAACCTTAAAATTTTTTAATAGTACTGGGAATTCACTAAAAGTTATAGATGAGAAGAAATTAAGATAATTATTCACAGAAATATATTCCTATTATACTGCACATTGGAGGAAAAAACAAAACTAATTGTCACTGAATTGGTCAGAATTCACCAGTCAATAATTAAAGTTATACATTACTGTCAATCTCTAAATGTAAACATTCTGCCCACTTTTTAATCTCAACAATGCAGCAGTTGTTAAAAGTGTGGAAGCCAAGATAGGCCAAGCACGGGGCATAATTTGATAGTGTTGAGTGAGAATACATAATATAATTTTTTTTTTGTAAATTTTACACTGTGGTGAATCTGTTTTCACTGAAGATCACCCACAATTAAATTGCAGTAACTTTGTTTAGGGACGCTCTCTTTTTATCTTGTGATGTGTAATGAAGCTTCTCACAGTACAAGACTTTTATTTATTTATTTATTTTTAAGTGACAATATGAAAAAAATTCCTCTTCAAGAACTTGAAGATTCATGGGGTGATAGACTGCAGTGGTAGCATGAAGCAAGAAGATACAATACACAACAAATTTATAGTAAATTCCCTTTTTAAAATTAAAAATATTGTATCTTTTCTTTTAGAAGAACATGAAAATAATTTTGAAAAAAATTATTTTCCCAATGTTGCTGGGAGTGAACGGAAGCAGATTATGCTGGCTACATGAAAGTGACCCTACTAGATAAAATAAATTATGTATAATTGAGGATATTTTAATGTATATTAAGTTTAAATTTTTTGTCATATTTTATCATTTTAGGTCATATTTACCCATTTTTAAGGTCATATTGCTATTTTTTTAGGTCATAAAGATCCAAATGCTAGTGATAAGTTAAGTAGACTATAACAGAAGAGAATTTATTACCACTAAATCATTTTTTTCTTTCTTCAGAATATTATTTAATATCTATATATTAGATACTAAATATTTTGTATAAGCACATTGGTTAGTGGGATACTTTTGCTTTCAGAAAAAAGATATATGATTTGTCTGCCAACTAAAATAAATTTTACTACTTTTTATAAAGAACAGCACTCAATAAAGAACTGATTACCAAAGAGTATCATTTTAACTGTCTACCATCTGGAGTAAAGTCTAAAGAATAAAAATACATTATTACATTTTTTGGTATACACGAATGTTCCTCTGTTATAAATGTCATTTAAAGTACTTAACTATCATACCTTCATGCTGTTCCAATATTTTAGGAGAAATTTGTTATCAGCACAGTGAACTGCTTTAGCTAAGACACTTACTTCTCAGCAATTTAGTTTCTCATGTACCGATTCCAGTAAGCTATTCAATGAAATGGCTAATGTATACTTACGCTTTGTCCTAAATCAAATTCAGCCTTACTGAACATTTAATTTTTACATAAGTATGAATGATATTTTTTGTGAGTGTTTTTAAATACTTTTAAGAATGTCAAAAGAAGCAATTTTGGTCTGTAGATCTCAACCAGTGAGCTGTCATTTTTTATAAAAAATGTTTCAGTTATTGACAACTTGATTAACTTCAGAACTATATATCCATAAGATAATAGAGAAGAACTAAGGACACCTAAATGTGATACCTCCAAATTCTAAAAAATGTTCAACAGAGGGTTAATCTTGAATTGATGTGCCAAATGGTAGAAATGCCAGTGGTGGGGATAAAATAACATTTTTTAACATAATTCTGTCAAATTTTATTGATTAGTTTTTTGGTATTATTGCAAAGTTTAAACGTTTAAGAGGAAACATTACCATTCAAAAATTATTTAGAAATCTCCCCCCCCCCTCCACCACTTGTTAGTGGCCAGCCATTCACTTCTTTCCTTTCTTTACCTATTGTATTCCATTCGAGAATGGTGTGCCTTAAGATTCTCATTATTACTACTTCAAATTTCACTGTAAACTACATTTACATTCCTGCAAGAAGTTTTTGTCATAGAGCAGTAATTTAACGGTTCCACTTTCAATAGCCATCTGCATTCGACTAATTATTTAAAGTAAGTTTAAGTGTATGTAACTGATGGATTATGTCAAGTGGATGTTATTACATAATGTTCTCTTATATTGATGAATTGATGTTTTGCCAGAAGTTCCAAGTACATTCCTACAGCTTTACTTTTAATATGCAATTATTGCATACTTTTACAATCTTCTATGAAAACTGAAATTTGATATTTTCCTACAACATTATTTTATTTTTTCTTGTATAGCATATGCTTGTCTTCAATTACTGACAGCTGTGAAAGTAATGTTTCAATAGATGTATCTTCCCCTGTCAGATGGAATTGAATTTAAATTTTAATTTGACTTCATGTTTCCTAGATCATTTTATTTACTTATAAACCAATAGAAACAGTTTTGTATTTTGTGTTGTACTTTATCAGTAAATAAATCAAACAACTGGTAAAGTTTACAGAAAAATATTAAATTTTGTTCAAAGGTTGTTGCTTGTAACGTTTCAAGAAAATTAGAGTTATTCATCTAGTTCTTTTTTTTTTTTTAAGGAATGAGCTAGAGGTGATGTGTGGCAATATAAATTAATTTCCCCACAAAGCAAATACTGGGTTGTTTTTCATTCTCACTACACTTGCTAAATCAAATAATGTCCATATAGAGTTGAAGAAATTCACATAAATAATAACAACTAGATTATTATTATTATTTTTTTAAAAAAGGAAAATCATATGAAATGTAACTAAGGTATATTTTGGTGTTTATTGTGTTTTATAACAGGTATAATTTTTAAAATTATGAACAGAATCTTTGGCAAATGACTAATAATATTCTGAAAATTCAAAATAACTGTAGAACTTCTCTTTCGTGTTATTTATATAATTCTGCTTACATACAAAGTACCTCTTTCTACAAGTTGCCACTTTAGCTCAAGTGCTTATGGTTATCATACCTTTCTACTTGGTTTTATGTGTATATTCATATGCGTGAGTTGTATAATAGTTTGGGTTCTGGTACAATGACATTCTTAAATACTGAAGTGGAATTTTTATTTTTGAAGAAAACATTCTTCCTACAACACAGTCTGCTCTTGTAGCTGCTCATTAATATATTCCACAACTGTATGCTGCACTAAAAGAAATCCATCATTTTAGAAACTAAAGTCACTTAAAATTTAATATGCACTTCAGGAGAGCAGAGTGTTATTTGCAGAATGCTAGAAATCAATTACAGAGATCGTGTTGTGTTGTTTCACCCACTTTTTCATTTGGAAAGTTTCCATGGTATGCTACTTAGCCTTGATCACTGCTATAATCCTGATTTTATGGTCCAGGGAAAATTTTTAGCATTCTGCAATGACACACATAAAATACACAATGATATGTTATTAAGATACAATTCACACTAAAACTGAAATAATTATTGCACAGTACAGACTTTATAGCACATGGCAAGAACTGAAACACACTCCTAACCATCTGAACAGCAGATTTTTGTATCTTTTTTGGAAATGATGTTTCCAAACAAATAATTATGCTTTAAGAAATTTCATATTTTACAGTCGCACACACCTGATATGTTTGCAAGAAATAATACTTCTACTGAGCTGTTCATTTCATTCCTTTAGAACAAGCTAGCAATCATAAGGACAAAGGGCCTGTTGATGCAAGCCAACAAACTGGATAATTTATAAATTTTTATGTTTAAAGAAAATCATATTCCAGCATTCCTCTGAGGCAAGTTAATATAAATTAAATTTTGCAGCTTTCATCACTGATTACTGTTTACATAAAATATTTTTCAGATAAATTTCCTTTTCTCTGATTAGTTTTACTCTCAAAATGTCCTTAATCCACAATACTAATATTAAACAAAGTAAGAGCACTACTGAAAAGTTTAGAATAAAGACTGAGTTTACATTTTGCTCTCAGTGCTTGCCATTTTAGGAACTGTTTGTACAGTTTGTGCATTTATTCAATTGTATTGATATAAATTATTTGACACAATTACTCAGTTCACTAACAAAATCATTGTACTGCTGTGAAGTGCCATTAGGCAATGATGCATAATGTACTTGGTACAAGCCTTTCCAACATGAAACTATTAACTCAATAACTTTTTCTTATATATTTTGTTACATATTGAGCTTCTTCATAATTAAGTAAAAAACAACATTATAGTTTAGCTACAAATGAAGTATGCTATAAAAATGTAAAAATCTGTGCATATCTAATAGAGAAATTACTAGCTCAGCTCAGTATTTATGATTGAGTCCCTTAAAATATTTCAAGATTTATTTTTTTCCTTTGAGATAAGGTCATTGGAGTTAGTGGATAATCCATGCGATGAGTCATTTAACAGGTACTCCAGCGCTAGACACTGGTATCATATTTACAAACTAGAAAACTCTTGCACTATTCTATAACACAGGGACAAGTAGAACAATGTATTGGTCAATTCAAAAGCATTCAATCACACTCCTAGCAATAAAGCTAAATTTCTCAACTATGTCTGTGAACATGGGTGAAAATATCCACCAAACATGGAGAAAATTAACTATAAATGAGTTACTCATGTGCACAACCAAAGAAATAAATTATAAATAAATTACTGTACATCAATAGATAAACACTGGTGGTACAAAAATAAATTAATAATGTAATCGCTACAAAATAAATATTCCACAAATGGAATACTTTATAAAAACTTGGAGCTGAATGTTATACAATGTTAACAAGAGCTCTGAGTGCAGAGGGTCACTAAACACCAAAGACAAACAGCGACACACAAGAAAGGCTATTGCTCAGTTATTTAAGTGAACCTTGACTACAAGTTGCTCTGTCCTTGTTTACAATGCCAACCAGTGGCGTCTATTGATACCAAGGACTTAAAGCAAGGGTAGGCAAACAATATCATCATAAAGTAATTGCCCAATTAAAATGTACAATTGTATCATTCCATTAGATTCTATCAGTTCTATTGTTACAATAGAACTGATGGTCATATTACAGTTTTAACAGAAGGGAATGTGTCAAAAAAGAGTATGACGAACTATGTCATGTATAAAAGAATAATGAACTAGATTCAAAGATATATATCACAACAAATACCACTTCAAACACAACCTATAAAAGTTACAAAGTAATAATTTTTTATTAATACAAACATATATAAATTGAAACAATATACATCTAACTGACTAGAAAATATTTTGACTAGATTAAAAGAGATCAATCGTATATGTCATTTGGTCAAATTACATCTGTATTACAAAATAATGCAACTCCCCTGACAACAATCGCAAATATTTTAAATCCATGATGTCAGTTCCCACAAGACATTAATCAGGTATTTGAATAAAAACACTTGGAGCAGTTCTGACAACAAAATGGGACACCTCAAAAGTGCCAGAAAAAAGTTGTCCAACACTCAGCTATCCAAAAGATTTATCTTCATACAATACCCTGAGACTGTAGGTATTAACTTTTATTTATTTATTTAGTTACCTTTTAATAAATATTCTCCTTTTCAGAAAAGGTATATGAGGGAATAAATTAAGCTTACCTCTTTCAATTAATATTTTCAGTAATATTTGATCAGCTACAACAACAACAAAAAAGTTTTTTGTCAATATTGCGCATTTACATTTACACACCTTTCATCAGGTGCTAACTTTTAGTGGTGTGTGTATGTGTTTTGTACTGTGTGTGTGTGTTTGTGTATGTGTATGTGTGAGTTAGTGTGCATAATTTAGACTTGAACCAAAGGCCTCAAGGACACATTAATACCACACTGTTCACTTTATTTTCATACAAATATGGTCAGTTTCAAAATAAGAGTAAGAGTTTCTCACTAGGTGTCACAGAATGTTTATTTCTTCACAAGTTGAAGGAAAATATTTTTTTATTCACACATTTTCAAACTGTACCAAACAGGTAACTCTATACAGTCACTCAATCTTTCTATAGCTAATAAATTAATTTATACGAGTGTCTCCTGGAACTCGGCCAGTGTAAAATGTCACTTTGTTCTATTTTTGTCATTTGCGTAACATTTTGCACCACTAAAACAATTTTTCAAAGGAAAACAAGGTGGTGGTGCTGGTGTTCTCGCATTGGATAGCTTGCATGATGTCACAATATATCTGGTTGTTGCTGTTGTAATGACTGACTGTGTCCAGACATGCCAGGGGAGTGCTGCTGCCCATCATGTGGGACTGGAACAACTGTTGTCTTGTTGGGGTCTTCGTCCTTCCATTTGTCCATAGATCTACGCCGTGCATTCATGAAAAAGTTGCCCACTGTAGTCGGTTCGAGGCCAAGCTGTCTTGCTATGGTTACCTGCATTTCTTTTGAAGGCCTTTTTGTTTCCTGTGAAAGTTTAAATGTATGATAAAGAAAAATAAATTTGAAAGGTTTAGACAAAGTACTGCCACAGTTTAATCATTGAAATTGAAAGTTAAAAAGCGTTTCCGCAAAACAAGCTTAAAATAAATTGTTATGATCAAATATAATGAGTGGTTACTATTACATATTTCTTGAATGTAAGTAATTTAGTTAAAGAAATAGTGGAGGATTTGAAAGAATTTTATTCTTATTTTCTACAGTCCTTAAACAGAAGACAACTGCCATGTAAATGGCAATTAAAGATTTAAAAATGTGAAAGCTGAAGTAAAGTTAACTCAGAAAGTTGGCAGAACAGGATAACTGCAAAGATACATAATGAAACTCAGTGTAAAATTAAATAAGTTAGAAAGAAAGAGAATTTCATCATTGCCGTATGTGCTACGAAAACCTTATAAACACAAGACTATTAAAGACAAACCAAATTTCCCTTTGTTGCAACATTTGTCATTATCTCAGGTCTGCTGAGGAGAAAAAAAAGTATAAATATGATTTAAATGTAATAAAAGGAAATGAAAATACATATTTGTTAAAATAAGAACTCATATATCTGCTTGGACAGCTCCGTTCCCACTTTTAACATAAAAAGCAATGTTTATAAACAACTGTCTTACCAAATGTAATGTTTGGATTTTAAATTAATTAGGTTTAATTTTTATACAACTGGTACATTAATTATACAAACCTCTGCTCACTGTGTTGGTGAATGTCATATGTATGGCTGCCTGTGTCAGAAGAATCTTAGTGTAAGAGTTCAGAAAAACTTAAAACAAAATGAACACACATATCACTAAAGCTTACACAAGTACCTGTTTTATGTTATGTCTTCCTGGTTAAGATCCCATTGTAGTTTATAAAACATCCACTGCTAAATGAATAAACAATCTTATAAAAGAATGGATTACTGGTTTATCTTCTTCTTCTTTTTTATAAAAAACTAAAATTCTAAAGCAATTTTAGTTCTTCTGTTTCCAGTGATATGATACCAACTTCCATTAGATATAAAGAACTATATCTAATCAAACCATCACAAGGTATAAACAGTTTTTCTAATTTTAATTTACCATACAATGCTTTTAATGCTCTCAATATTAGATTTATCTGAATATGGGATTATAAATTATGAATTATTTAGTCATCCAAACATCTTTGTTATTTGTTACATTAATATTACAAGCATACTTGTGATAGTTTGGTTATTTACATTACAATAATTGTTTCCAGCTCATATAATATGTTGTACAACCATCTGAGGAGATTGGAAGGAGTGAATTGGGATAAAATGAACTTAAGTGTGGTTTTTTTTTTGGGTTGTTAAACATTTGTTTTTAAGTGTAATCTGGAAATCTGTGTATTATCTTTTTTTTCAGACAGAAAAGAAATGAAGAAAGGCATAATTCTGTTCATGTGTAACTATAATCAGTTTATAATATTGAAAATTGACAGTAATCTGGAAAGAGACAAGTTCCTGAATCAGAGGAATAAGAGGGAATTGCACCACTCATTAATTAAGACAATACAATTTAATGTAATCAACTAAAAATATAACTCAATAGGGATTATTAAAAAAAAGAAATTCTCAAATAGATTCAGTTTCCCATAAGAAAAATAGTTTCTCCAATGAGTGTCAAACATAAGTTGATGCCAGTAATAAAATCCAATAAGATTATTAGAGAAGTATTCATATGAACTGGTCAGTATCATAACATCTTAAGAGAAGTGTTTAAAAGAAAACCTACAGGAATCATAGCTCTAGCTAGGATATATACAGTACTATATATATTTTGTAATGATACTAATGAAAAAATAAATGGCTTTTAGGTTATATAAATAACAAATGATAGAGAAAATGACTCATCACTCACCAAAGTTGACGGCTCCAATGAGTGAAAAATGTGTGGCAAACAAAAACTTATACTACCAATGTTGACGATTGCGATGAGTGAAAAACATATGATATGTAAGATATGTATTTTACTTGTCAACCTTGGTGAGTGATGATTTATTTTCCCTATCCTTTGTTATTTGTATATATTTTGTAGGTCATAATTTTTGCAATACTTTTTAACAGTCACTGTTTAATATCGGCTCCATTGAGTTGGCAATGTCACATGTTGATTGTGTGCCTGAGCATAAAGAACTTTATATACTACTGAAGTTCATAAAATACGCAAACATTTTTACGCAAAATTTTAGTCGGAATATAAAAGTCAGCATAAAGGGGGCAGAGGAATAGATTGAAGTAGAAGGTGAATGGAAAATGATTGACAGAAAAGAAAGTAATTCTGCTATGTAAGAATAGTGCGACCAAAACAGGTTTAGAATAATAACTGCCAGCACAAAATATAAAACTGAGATGAGTTTTTATTATTTTTCAAATGACTAAACTCATGATTTTGTACTTACATTTTAGTACCACATTTACCTATCATATGTGTCTTGTAGAGAAATTAAAAACAAGAAAAAAAGCCTAAGGCAAAAATTTGGGAACTGAAGAATCCAGAAAAGCAGGCAGAATATCAAAAGAAAATATGTGATCTTTTACCCAATAGTGAAATAGGATAGGCAGAAGAAGAATCGAAAATGTTGCGAGAAGCCTTTGTAAACACAGCTGCCAATATAGCTGGCAAAATTAGTTCGAGAGTGAAAGATAAAGAAATACCTTGGTGGAATACCACTGTCAAAAAATTCTATAAAAGAAAGAAACATGATCAAAAGACAAAGGGACCAAGAAAACCCGGAGGATCAGGGAAGAAGTGAAGATAAACTAAGGGAACTAGACCAATCTTACAGGGAACTGATACTAAAAGAAAATAAAAAAAAGAAGAAAAAGAAAAGAGCTAGTTAGAATTTACACACACACACAAAGAGGCAATCATAAAAGAAGAAAAAGAAAAAATCTGGTTAGTATTTACACACACACACACAAAAAAGAGGAAACAAACAGGTTTTGTACAATATTGTAAAATTGAAATGGAACACATTTGAACCCATTAAGGTCCTGGAAAAAGACGATGGAACAATTTTTTGGAAAGGAAATAAGGGAAGAGGTAAGGAAATATTTTAACCTTCTGTACAATGGAAAAGGAACAACAAGAAAAGAAACTAGCAGTTCAGAAACAGGAAATCAAGTTGGAAGTACAGAATCCCCTCTGACATGGTCAGAAGTAAACAAATCCCTGAAAAGCATGGCTAAAGGCAAATCACCAGGCCTAGATGAAGTAAATGCAGATATGATCAAAGCAGCAGGAATCTATGGACTTCACTGTATATATAGTGTAATGAACACCATTTTTTTTAAAGAAGAAAAAGTCTCCTTTGATTGGACAAAGGGAATCATAGTGCCAGTATTTAAAAAGGGTAGCCAAAGAACGTGTAACAATTACAGAGGAATAACTCTTCTACTTCATGGCCTGAAGCAAATGGGAAAAATTATAGAAGGCAGGCTGAAGAAAGTCATCAAACGGCAGCTTGATGAAGAACAGTATCGATTTAGACCAAACAGATCAACAACAGATCTTATTTTCACTGCTTGGATGATCATGGAAAAACATTGGGAGAGATGGTAAGAGATGTTATCTTTATTTCATTAGATACCGAATAGGCCTATGGCAACATACCTAGAGATAAACTTTGGGAATGTCTGTCCAGACGAAAGGTATGAACAAACTTGATCACCATAGTTACAATGCTTTATGAAAACTGCCAAAGGGGCATCCAAATTAGAGACTGCTATTCGGACTGGTTTGTGACTACCAAAGGTTTTCGACAAGGTAGGTAGCATTGTTGTTCATCACTGTAATAGGCAAAATTATGAGGAGAGTAAAACAGCAACTTGACCCTGATGACTTTAAATCACTTGCATTTGCAGATGTTGTTGTGATTTAGGGATATACAGAAGAAGAAGTACAGCATAAAATGAACATCTGGAATAAGCATTTTAAGGAATTGCCCTTAAAATAAGCCACACAAAAACAGTGGTAATGGCTGTCAGCAGACAGAATATGAAGCCTGTAATTTATATGGAGGGTGAAAAATTGAATCAGGTTTATAATTTTCAGTACCTTGGCAGTAAATTGACCTCTGACAGTTGATCCCAAAATGATATTACCGATAGTGTACAAAATGGAGCCCAGTTCTATCATCAAGTTAGGCACCTTCTGTGGGACAAGCATATTCCAATTACAGCCAAAATGTCATTTTATAATTCATACTTCTCACCCATTACAATGTACAGCCTGGAAATATGTACCAGCCGAGATGAAAACAGACTCCAGGCGGCTGAGAACAATAGTACAGAAAACCAGAAGAGACAAGATCAGGAATGAAGTGATCTGTAAACAAATCTCAGTCAATGAAACCCTTCACAAAAAAATTGCCAAAGCAAGATTGCGATGGCTGGGACAATTCAAGCAGATTGACCCAACAAGAACAGTGAGGATATGGCTGGAAAAAGAACTGAAGGGTAAAAGACCAAGATGCCGGCCGAGATGGACTGATCTCATGAAACTGGACCTACACGAGAAAAGTGCATCATGGTCTAGAAACATACTTGGACAGACAAAGGTGGTGAGTGCTTACACCACATCCAAGAAACTGGAGATGGATGATGATGATGTGTCTTAATAGTGTTCTCTATTTACTGCATTTTTGCATTTTTTGAGTAATAGTTTTTAATTTCACCATTTATGATAATACTGAGAAAGTGTTGTATTCATGAAAAATTTTGGTTCATGTATGCAATGAATTTTCATATTCTGTGGTGAGCTAAAGCTACTTTGGTTGTTTCCAGTATGGTGCCTGGCAGACCTTTGTGAATATTGTGCATCTGGTAATAATACATCATTTAGCACAATCAACATTTTTGTGGTTTTGAGGCACAATTTGACTAAATATTTGTGTTTATTCCTGTATTTTAAGAGTCTCAATTTAGGCCTTTTGGTGTAAGACTTTTTAATAACTTACCTAAAATGGGATATTACTTGTGTAAATTTGCATTGGTGAATGCATGAGAGTTTTAATGACAGTGGCAAGATAATAACCATCAAATAAAAGTTTTCATTTCTCTGCAATGCTTAATAGCTGCTATTGGTTAATACAATAATCCAATCTACATATTTTACTGTCTTTTTGTCAATGATTCAAGAAGGTTTTTCCAATTTTACTAGCTGAAATTAAGAAAAGAATATGCAGATAAACAAAAGTAGGTTACATTGTACCTTGTTGCTTCACAAATAGCATGACACAAATAAATTACTGCAATTGAGTAAAATTTCAATTACAAGTTTTTTCATCATTATGGTTGGGGGATACCTTACAGGAATTTTAGTTATTTCCAGCATTTGTATTTAGAAGGTTGTAATATGTCTGTGACAGATTTGCTGTAGTATTCCAAATAAAGGCTACAAATTTATTTGAATACCATAGTCCAATTAATTGGCCTGAGTTCTCGGCAAGCTGATTGACAGTTACAAACAAACCAGCAATGTCTGTGAGGGGGAAAAAGTAATTTTAAAAACAGAAATATGAGTTTATTACAGGTTGGTCATGAGACTGTCAGTTAGTACAATTTGCACAGGATATTTCAGATGACATGGACAAGTTTGGTCAAATTCATAGTGTGGCACTGGATCTTTACAAGACATTTGCAAGAGTGGGCTATAAAATGGTAACATATGAGTTAAAAAATACTGAGGTGGGTGACAAAGTGATTCTGGGTGGAGGAATTCCTAAGAGGTAGAAAGAAAATGGTTAGGATTGGAAATGAAATATCAAACAAGGTGGCAGTAAAAACAAGTTGCTACAGGGAAGTGTACTGGGGCCATTGCTATTCATTATTGTGATGAAGGATTGTGCTAATGGTTTTCCATAAAAAGTCAGTTGGTTTGCAGATGATGTAATAGTATGTTGTAGGATTAAAATTAGAGAGAATTGTGGACAACCACAGGGGGATCTGGGCATTGAATGAAGATTATTGTAAAAATAGCTTATTAGGCACACATAATTTTTTTTAAAGCTTTCATGTGACTGTAGAGTGGAATGGCAAGTGTTTGTTGAAGGCATAAAATCTAACTTCTTTGGTATATCATTTTTGGTAACACCTATTTGAGAAGTGATGAGGAGAGGTTTAAAAGTCCTGCCTGAAAGATAGCCGAGGAGGTTTGCCAATGAAGTGAAGATGGAATACAAAATCTTGATCAGACCATTTCTTTAGTATCGTGTGATATAGGACCTACATCATGGACATGAAATACAAATTTTTGTGCTTGTAGGAGGGTGTGGTGATAGATATGCGGAAGCGGGAACACACAGATTTGTTCACAGTAATCACAATAGAATACAATAAGAAATCATATAAAGGATGATATAGAGCTCCTGGAAGATAGGAGGTGGGTGAAGAAAGTGATGGGTGTTAACAAGGCATAAAAGATTTATGAGGTTTGAATGGATATTAGGAGAATAATTAGGAGTAGTATTTAAAAGGGAAGATGTAACATTACCAGAAACTAGTTCTGGATTGCAGGTATACTGGAGTGAGTGAGTATTCATTTGTGGATAGTGAAATCAGTGACTGGGCACTTCAACCTCCCCCTTTAAAACCCAAACCTCGCTCTCTGCATCAAGCCCTACTTCCAAGCCTAAACTGTCAGTCGTGAACCTGTACCATTCACCACTATCTGAATCTAACTCTCCATATCCTCCAAACGTCTAACCATTTCAAGTACCCCTACACTTGACCATGCCAACCAAGCCTGCAACTCTCTTTTATTCTGCCAAAAACCCAACTGGTGGTACCACTTCACCACTCATGTCAGTGAACATGGACCTCAGTCTCCAGAAATTCAAACCATTAGTCACACTTGACCCACCACATCATCCCCAGAACCATCACATCCAAATTTTTGAGGAATTTTTATCCACCAGTTTTCTGAAATCCTTGATGAACACCAACAATCTTAGCCCAGGTGAAACCCCTGCCATGAAACAACTTTCAACCAACCCAGACCTTATCGTCCTTCCCACGGACAAGGCTCATCCATAGTAATTATATCGCAGTAACAATGTGCCAACACTTACTGTCACCTCACCAAGGATCCTACAACTGTACAGAACAATGGGCCCCTCCCAGGTCTCATTCCACAGTCAATCTCAGTTCCTACTCCTCAAAATATACATACGCCTACCCTTTACCTTCTTCTCAAAATCCAGGATGCCCTATTACTGAGGCTTATGTATCTCTGACCGAACAAATTTCTGCAATGGTGGGCCAATTCCTTGAACCTATAGTCTGTCAGTTCCCCTCCCATATCAAGGATACAAAACATTTCCTCTTCCGTCTCTCTACTATACCCACACAACTTCCTTCCAACTCATCCTGGGAACAAGTGATGTCACATCCCTGTACATACACATCCCATATTGCCATGGACTCAGTGGCATGGAACATTACCTGGATCAGCGTCCTCCCAATAGCAACCCTAGCACATCTTTCCTCACCACCTTGGCTGAATTGATACTTACAACTACTACTTCTCCTTCGAAAGCAATATCTACCACCAAACCTGTGGCATAGCCATGGGCCCCTGCATGTCTCCCTCTTATGCTAACCTTATGATCTGGGTACAGGGAAGACAACTTCCTAAATTGTTTGAACGATCTTAATACCTTTAACATGCTGAATTTCACAAGGACCTACTCCCACACCCAGGCCACATTCCTTGATATTGATCTGTCCCTCCCAATGGCCACCTCAACTTCCTGGTCCACACCAAACCCACCAAACTACAGCAGTATCTCCATTTTGATAGCTGTCATCTGTATTATACCAGACATTCCCCCCCCCCCCCCCCCCTACAGTCTTGGCATTCAGTGTAGTTGTATTTGCTCCAGCCAGCAATCCTTCATGCAGTATCCAAACAACATCTCACAAGCATTGATGATCTACAAGTACCCTCTGTCTTTGGTTCACAAACAACTTTCATGAGCCACATTACAACGTGCTCAACCTACTGACCACCCTAAACCCCCAAAAACCAACCATAGTCTGGTCCTAGTCACACAATACGTCCAACGACTTGAATCCAACAATAGACTCCTTTGGCAGGGTTATGATTTCCTTCCAACCTGTCCAGAAATGAGATCAATTCTTCAAAATCCTCCGTTTCTCTCCCAGAACTTGTTCTAGCAGGCTTCCCAACCTCAGCCAACTCCTAGTCCACAACCATAGTCTTTCTCATCCCATCAGACAGTCCCAAGGCTCTTTTCCATGCAATAGACTCCACTTTAAAATACACAGCATACACCATGCCTCTACCACTTTTCCCAAGCCTATCAATGGGGAGAGCTTTCCCATCACAGGATGTATACTACCTGTGAAATCTCCCATGTAATATACCAGCTAGCTAGCAAACACTGCCTGTCTTCCTATGTAGGTTTGACCACTAATCCACTAGGCATAAGAATGAATGGCGGCCAACAGATGTTATTCACCTGGAATCCAAAACATCCAGTAGCTGTCCCTGCAATCTCCCACAACACCAATAATTTTAATTCTTATTTCACAGTTTGTGCTATCAGAGTCCTCCCAAATAGCAGCAGCTCCTCTGAATACAGAAGGTGGAAGCTAGCCTAGTAATAGAAACCGAGCACAAGGCAACCTCTTGATCTCAATATAATATAATACCCAATCATTACTTTTCCTTCCCTCTATTCTCTCCTTGCCGCCACCCCCGCTACTTAAATTAAACCACCATTAGCCAGAGGTGATGTTTAACTTTATAAATTTTTGTTTTAAAATTCATTTATTTGTTTTCCTTATCTATTTATTTTTGCTTACTCAGATTTAAGTTGTTAAGATTTTATTGTATCATTCCATCATTCTGCTCTTTTCACAATATTTTGCAATGCTAGGGTATTAGCTGCACATCACTACCCCTCTCCCTGTCATCTGTTTGAATTTACCCCTACCACTTTCCTGGCTAACAGCCATTCTCCATAATATTGCCTTGTTGATAAAATGCTAGGACCCAAAAATTGTTATGTCATTATTGTCATTTATGTTCTTGTCTTTATGTGTTCTTGCCAAACAACCATTACCTATGGTAAGTGGTAGTTCATTTCCCTATCCTAATTAAAAATTAAAATTGTGTTGTACAAAAGTAGATTTGTCATGAAATTGCCACTGGGGCGGAGCTACGTCACAATTAATAATAACAAAAAAGTATAATATCCTGAGTAATAATGGCAGTATTTAGATGAAATTGTATTCAGCTAGACAATTTTTGTATCAGTTTTGAAATTTGTTCCTTTACTTTAGGCCTTTCATTTTGAAGTTTCCTTCAATAACCTAGTTTGTAAAGATCAAGGGTTATATAAAATTTTATTTAACTATGGTCCTAATAGATGTATGAAAGGTAAATTTCATACAAAAAAAAAAAAAAAAAAAAAAAAAAAAAAATATATATATATATATATATATATATATATATATATATATATATGAAAGTAGTGATTATTAGTTGTGTTTAATAGTAATTAATAATAGTGTTTCTAAGAAAAATAACTTCAGGAACAATCATCTGAATGAATAAAAATTTATTATTTATTACTTTCACTCCACTTTAATGTTCAGACATCTGTATGATTCTTAACATCTCTCCAGTTAATCCAGCAGTTCATTTTGAATTTCATATTCATACCAACAGGATGAAAGACTATATATCATGATTTTAATGAGCCTTGGAACCGGAATGTTGTAGTTGATTTAACAACAGCATATCAGAGGTTACATCAAATTCTGAATTGATCATTCTTGGTAAAATTTTATAATACTTCTGACCCTCCAGTTAGATGCCACATTAATCTCCAGTACTTCGGACAGAATAAAAAGTATACAAGTTGGCAAAGAAGTAACATTACACTTTTTATAGTATTATGAAGTATAGTATTAATGTAATGTGTGTTTAAACTACTTTAAGAGGAACTAATATGTGAAAGGACAACATTGATCAGTTTTTCTTCCAGCATGATAAAGATCATGCCCACTGCACTCCAAATTTACCTTGATAATGTTTCAACAGAAGAGTGATTGGATAATGTTTAGCAACTGAATTCCTTCAAAATTATAATGCCAATAAGCTTCTTCCTGTGGGGCACGATTAATGCCAAAGTATATGAGATGAAACAACAAAAAATTGAAGAGCTAACTGCTTACATTGAGGACATCATCAAGGATTGGGATAGCAACATTAAACTCTGTTTGTGTGTGTGTAAGAGTGTTTCAGACAGACTCCAATGGAGTATTAATAAAGAATTAACAAAGAAATAACTGCCATCATTAGTTTATTGAAATTCAATAAATATATCATCAGTTGAGAGGAAAATTATACATGATCTCTAATATTTGGAAAATATATAAAGAAATGTAATGTTACTTTTGCACCACCCTGTTTTATTACTGGTTTGATATAAAAAATATCATTTGACAGTTTTGTTAAGGATTGGTTTATTCCTAATTTTTTTGGTAAGTTATTTTTGTATATATTTCCTATTTTGATTGAATTTAATTGTGTTTCTTGCAGCATGATGAATTTCTCAGTTCTAAACATGAATGAAATTTTATTTTCAGTTTCAGTTTTCTACATATTTTTTGTTTTGAAAGTTTCACTTTCAAGTTGATATATGTGGAGATAATAATTTACAGAAGAATCTATGCATGCTATTTGGGTAATTTTAGTTATATTTTGTGAGTGATTGATTCTTTTCCTAAAGAAATTGACATAATAACCCATCTAGGAGAAACTCATTGTTATTAATTCCAATGGAGCTCATGCCTCTCTAGCAGTTTCCCTATGCACCTACTTGTATATTATGTAAAATTTTTATTTAAATTGGTCCAGTGTTTGAGGTAATTTTTTCAGAACTTCACTCAGTAACTTATTACAGCCCCTGACTCCTTTACTTATAAATGAAACTTTATCATATCCCTGAAATCTAATTCATGGTCATTTACATAACGTCTCTTCCACATACTATTCCTAATTTTTCAACCAATATCCATCCAGGCCTCATTACCAACATATGCCACATTCCAACACACCACCCTTTTCCCTCAGCTCCTATAATCTAGTGACTATCACCCTATATCAAATCAGTAACTAATCATTTTTATGGTTGATTTCTGCCAGCAAAACTGTCATGCTATGCACCATTTTTTTAATTTAATAAGCTGTCAGAGTCTATTGCTGAATACATCAACACCATTTTTTTTTACCAAAAATCTATCCAGTACTCACTTTAAGCCTGAAGTCTAACCAATTACTTCCTGCAAACTTAATGTAATTAATTTGACTCTTACTTGCAGGGCAGGCGTATAATGTGGGTATGGTGGGTAGCAGTACCCACCCGGGAAATTCTGGGTGGGTATTTTACCCACCCGGAATTTGAGAGTGACTGAGAATGCATAAATGGAAAAAATAAGATAAAGAATGAGAGACCATAACAGCTAAGCATATTAGTTTCATTATTCAAAAAGTGTGTAAAATAGGTTATGTAACCAAAAGCATGAAAAGCAAGATGAAATGTATCAGAAATGATACCAATACTAGTAGATTAAATATAAAAATAGGATCGGATGCAACAGGAGAAGTAAGTTACTTGGGAAGCAAAATTACAACCGATGGCTGAAGCAAGAATGATGTAAAAAGCAGAATAGCACTAGCAAAAAGAACCTTCATGAAAAAGAGAAATCTTTTAGTTTAAAATATTGATCTAGGAATTAGAAAGAAGTTTTTAAAACTCTTTGTGTGTAGCACAGAACTTTATGGTAGCGAAACATGGACTTTAGGAATACCGGAAATGAAGAAAATTGAAGCATTTGAAATGTGGTGGAACAGAAGAATGCTGAAAATTAAGTGAACTGACAAAGTAAGAAATGAATGAGTTTTGGAAATGATGGGTGAGAAAAGAAGTTTGTGGAAGAAGCTTACAGAAAGAAGAGACAGGTTGGTAGGTCGTATTTTGAGACATGCTGGATTGGTTAATTTGTTAGTGGGGGGAACAGTCGAAGGTAAGAACTGTAGAGGAAGACAAAGATTAGAATATATGAAGCAGATAATTGAGGACGTGGGTTGAAAGTGGTATGTAGAATGCTACGGTAAAATGTCGTACATTCAAAACCGCCATGCGTGAAAACCACCTTAGTGTGTATTTCGAAAGCGCTTTGGCTAAATCCGTGTGTATTATCGCCAAAAAAGTTCATAAGGATAAATCCTTGGTCAAGCGGTAAAGGAGAAACGAATCAAATAATGCTAGAAGACAACAACACGTGGGGGATAAATTTACACCGCCCTTAGACGTAGGACCATTGGAACTTTGAAAGATAGCCTTTTTCAGTCAGGTGACAAGTCTTATTTTTGTTCTTCACTATATCCACAAGTATATCGGTAATGAATATTTGTGCGTATATTCCAGAGATGAAACAGAAGTTATATTATGGAAGCGGAAACAGAAGCAGAAGTTATATGAAAATGTAAAAAATGCAGATTGGTGTCACTGCTCTTAATTTACTTCCTAGTTACTTCTATTTAACAAAAATCTCAAGTGAAATAATGTTTACTTTAATAAACATTCAGGGAGTAGCCGACTTTAAAGTAAATAATATCTAATAATAGTTTTCTAATAGTTGTAACTAATATTCGAAAGTTAAAAATGGAAAGTTAAATTTTAAAAACAAAAGCTTAGTAGCCTTTTTCTCTTTAAATTGCTTCTTTTTTCACCGTAAATTAATGCTGCTTCAATGAACATTTTTTCACTAGCAGCACTGATAGGCGGAGTAATGACAATAATATGAAAAATTTGTGAGTGCTAATTTACCACCACTTAGGAGGCTGCTGTTCTTTTGATGGAAGTCGTATTTGCTTCAGCTACTGGACCAGACTGACATTGATATTTTCTTTTTTGTTCCTCCAACTTAAGAACTACATTTAGTTTCTCACACTCCTCAAATTCTGGAAGTATACATTTCAAATGACTTTCTAAAACGATGGTAGATTGGCAGAAATTCTTTTTCACATAATGTTCACTTTACTAAAGATTAAATTTTTTCTCCAGATCGGACTTGGTTTCATTTTGAGACTCACTACTGGTTATACAACAAAATACATAATTAGCGGTTAAACTCTCACGGCATTAGTACTCTTCGTACCAACTACGCTGAAGCATTAATCGATACCAACGGCTCATTCAAAGCAGATGTTCGATAACCCAAAGAGTTGTCGAAAATATTTAGTATGTTGAAGGCGTTGGTGAGACAAGGTTTTTTGTGAGAGGAGCCAACAGCGATAAAAATTTATGGCATTTTAAAAATCTCGAGCTGAAGATGTGACTGATCTAAAATAGTGGCTGTCATAATGAAATTCTTGATTCGATGGCTACTACACTATAGTCTGGAATCATGGAAGAAATAGCATCATCTTGCGTGAGAATCATTTCGAATGATTTCATTGCAAGTGAACATTTTATTGGATTGTATTCAACTGCGAACACCAAAGCAGAAACCTTATTTGATCCGGTCATTGAAATTTTCGCCAAGCATAAGTTGGCGTTTTCAAAAGGATACGAAGAGGTTTTCAATGTTTATGGAAAAATAACAGGATTTCAGTTATGAATATGCAGTGAAGAGCCTCGAGTTTTATTTCTGCATTGTACTGCCCAAAATCTCAATCTTGCTGTATGAGATGGAATTGAGAAAGTTATAACAGCAAGAATATTCATAGGAACTATAAAAGATTTGGCAAACTTCTTGCGAGACTTGCCGAAATGACTTGGACAGTTGAAGTAACTACAAATCAGAACATCAAAAGGAACTAATGATGATTTGCCTTTTTTGCAGCTTATTGTGCAGCAAGTTATTTCTAAGGATTACACGTTAAATCCAATTTTTTAAATTATGCTTTTATATGTAAGCATATCTAAACATTTTTTACAAATGGTTAATGAGAATCGGTATGAGAAAATTATCAGCAGCGAATACAATTTTTATACGATCATTCTGCAACAGAGAAGTACATAGCGCTGTCGCTGCAAAGGCTTCTGGATTTTACTCCTACATGGAATCGTTGTAGTATATTTTCTATTTAACGATGACAATAGAAATTTTTAATCGCTTCAAAATTTTGAATGCAGATCTCCAGAAATCGAATCTATATGTTATTGGATCGTGTGAGAAGATAGAAGCAACCGTCGACGTTTTGTACTGTGTTCGAGATTCAAAATTCGAAGGAATTTGGCGGAAAAGTATGTAGTCACTAACTTTGAAATCAACAAACCACAAATCCCACATCAGCGTAAAATTCCCATCGCCTCGACCAAGGTGGAAGCAAAGATCTTCGATTCGAAACACCTCAAGATTTTTTCGTAAATCTTATATTGAAGTTTATGATCAAGTACTCTTGCCGTTGAAGAGTCGATTCCACAACGATTCCACCCACTTCTTAAAATCGTGAAAATGATTCGCTGTGGGACAGCCCGCAAATACTGAAACAATTGTAAATTTCTATAACCATGATTTTTACCAAGAAAGATTTCTGGGTGATAGAGGTATGTTTTTGCAACTTTTGAAAAGGCAAGATCAGAAGGCAAAAAATATGATAGGAATTGTAGATTTTCACAAAAGTACAAACAGATTAGAAGACTTATACCAGAGATTGTGCACTACTCGTCACCATAACTGGGTCATCATGTTCGAATGAATGAAGTTTTAGTCTTACACAAACTCTTACCCAGAATCGACAATATTTCAAAACAGACTCAATAATATCGCAATATTACATGTAGGCGTATATGGCAATCTAACAGACAAACAAAATTGGATAAATTGTTGAATCGGTTCATTTCCAGACAAGCATAGCGCAGCATAGTTTTTTCATTGCGCAATTAATACTGAATAGTAAATTAAAAATATAATTTTTGTACAAAACTAAATTTATATTGAATAAATTATGTCTTTAACTTCATTTTTATTATTATTTTAGGTAAGATAACCAAATAACATTTTCAAGCGAATCTCCTCCGCCTTTCCCCCTCCTCCCTCCCCCCACTAACTACCTGACTACCCACCCGGGCCGAACATGAAATGCCGCCCCTGCTTACTTGCCTTCCCTTGTTGAATATGATAATCAGGAGAGAATAAGGATAAATGTTGTTCACAAGCTTAACCATGAACATGAAGACTGAGATGTTATGCTGTTTGTAAGATACTCTTTGAAGCCAGTAGACATTTAACTACTTTCCACCCTCCTTTGTCAATCAAGCTTCATTGACCTTATGTTTATTGAAATTAAAACAGTATTGAAACAATACCAGTTTGAGGTGAAAGA
Organism: Vandiemenella viatica; assembly: GCA_031002005.1. Taxonomy (NCBI): domain Eukaryota; kingdom Metazoa; phylum Arthropoda; class Insecta; order Orthoptera; family Morabidae; genus Vandiemenella; species Vandiemenella viatica. Next base: position 140,418,041 of record CM061921.1, on the reverse strand, counting down.
ACAGTCTTTAATATGAGCGTTAGGTTATATTCTTCAAGATGAACTGAAAGGTGGAACTAAATTATTCAACTATTTATATCACACTCATTTTTTCAGGATGCAAAAACATAGTTGAATGTGGAAACACAACTATTGAATTTTTCAGACTATATACTTTAGTTCACTAATGAAATAACATCAAACAATTCTCAAATACATCGCAGTAAGGTGTTCATCTATCATAGGTACATTAATAAAACCCTTAGAAAATATAGCAAATGTGTTCTGATTCTTTATTTATTAAAAAAAAAAAAAACCACGCATAGTATTGGTGAAGTGCAGTTTAAATGCTAATTTATAACTGTTTATAAAACCTGTGTGATTTATTTAAGTAGCCAAAAGATATTTTTATGCTTTTATTTTCTTACAGCTGTTACAGGAAAATCATTTAGAACTATCAGTAGCAAATAAGATATGATTTTAGATTCATGCACACAGTGAAAGTGCACTCGACTATCTGATTAAATAATTTCCAAAAGGATGTTTTCAACAAAATCTAATGGAGTAATGGGTTCAACAGTATGAAAGAGTTGGATTTCACAACATCAGCAAAGTATAGATATAATATTTTCCAATGAAGTATCAGGTTCTACAGGAAAGGTTTAGACAAAGACACATACAATGAGAGAAAAGTACAGACATAGGATATGTGAGTTATTTAGTTAGAGAAAATAAAAATATCTATTTCAATATAAAGATGATAATTAAATAAAAACAATCAAAAAGTAAAAGCAGCAAAAATAAAATAAAACATAAGCTGGCTGCCTGTGGGAAATAATACATGATTTCACTTGTTTAAGAGGCATAAATAGGTAATGAGGGTAAAGTTTAGTAAGTCTTGAAGGCTGACAGGATAAAATGAGTGATAAGATTTAAAAAAAAAGATATTTGGAAAAATGGATGGCTGGTAGCACTATAACAAAACATTTTATTTTAGTAAGTTAAAAACTTGGTATGGGAAAATCATGGGAATATCAACCAATTAGAAGTCGTAAGATAGATTTGTGTGGTATTGGTTTCAAGATGGGTAGTGTAAGATAAAAGTTAAAGATATTCTATCATTTGAGTTTATGACAGTAAAATAGAGAAACCCTGTAAACAATTTTGCAAGAAGAAGCAGAAAAATGTAGCTATATCCGGGTAACAGTTAAATTTTAAACTTTTTCAGAACTTTTAAACAATAGTTTGGAAATTAATATGGGGATTTTAATATAACTTGAGGTGAGGTTTGAAAAATATGGAAATAATACAAAGCATATATAATGGGTGGAAATATTTATTCCAAAACAGAATATAAAGAGAAGTACAGAACCCACATACTATAACAGTGAGGGGTGGAGGTTAAAGTGGTTAGTGAGACAAGAACATAACAGAGTTAAGAGACAGCAAGGCATTAGGGAATTCTTGAAACAACTAACCAAGGAATTAATAATGTCAAGGAAACTGGCCAAGGATGAGTTTACGAAGAATATTATTGGTGCAGGGGTAACTCTGACTGATGCATCTAGAAATTTCTATGGCTATATCAGAAAACTGAGGGCAAGAGTGGGTGTTGAGAGAATTACAGGTGAGGATGGAGAAGAAGTAACTGAAGATTTAAAAAAGGTAGAGCTATTAAGTAACTGGTTCAGTGAGAGCATTAGGGACAATAATTCAGGAATAGTAGGGGTTATATCAGAAAACAAACGTATGTGACCAGTTAGAAATGAGCAGACTAGAAAATTTGAAATTAAAATATGAAGATATCATGAATGAACTAAGGAATCTAAAAAAGTGCAAAGGGGCTGGTGTGGATAATATTGCTACAGATGTATTAAAGATAGCAGGATGTGACAATGTACCTTATCTTGAAACATTATTTAAACTGAGTCTGTATACTTTTTGCCAACCAAATGACTGGAAAAGTGTGATATTAGCACTGGTCAATAGAGGGTGACAAATAGGGTCAAAAACTACAGACCAATCAGCTTAACATTAGTGGTAGGAAAAATAATGGAGAGATTAAATTGCAACCATATGAGATATGTCTGTGAGGAATGTAGGTGGTTTTAAAGTCAGCATCATGGCTGTAGGCAAGGATAATCAAGCGAATTTCAGTTAGTAGGCTATATGCATGATATTTCAGATGAAATGGACAGGGGAGGTCAAATTTATAGTGCAGCACTAGATCTTTCAAAGGCTTTTGTCAGAATGAGCAATAAAATAGTGAAGAATCAGGTAGAAACTATTGGAGTTGATGAAAAGGTGTTTTTCTGGGAAGAGGAATTTTTAAAAAGTAGAAAGCAAAGAGTTAGGGTAGGAAATGCAGTATCAAAAGAAGTATGAATGAACATGGGAGTTCCACAGGGTAGTGTATTGGGACCATTGCAATTCATTATTCTAATGACTGATTGTGTTAATGGTTTACTATCACAAGTTAGATTGTTTGAAGATGACATAATGTCATATAATAGGATCAAAACAGTAGAAAACTGTAAAAAGCTGCAGGGTGATTTAGATAGGATATATAACATGGGATGAAGATGAATGCAAAGAAGAGTCAGCTTATTAGATACACTGATAAAAAGCTGTAGGTTGATTAACTTAATAAAGTAGGGAAGGAATTGATTATTGAAGACTCGAAGTGTAAATACCTGGCATAACATTTGATAACAAATTTAAATGGGCAGGACACATTGGACAGGTAGTAGGAAAAGGGTTCAAAATCCTTCACCTGTTGGAAAGAGTGATGAGAGGAATACTAGAGAAGTAAGAGAATTGGATTGCAAAACTTTAGTCAGACCATTGCTTAAATATGGTGGTGTAGTATGGAACCCACATTTTGGGTATCAAATACAGGAGTTTCGGGAGAGGGGGTGTAGAGAAGGGCTGCTACATTTGTCTTTGGATCACAATCGATAACTATTCTGATAAAGGAGCTGGAGTTTGATTCATTGGAAGATTGACGGAGGGTTAAGAGAATCATGGGAATGTACAAGGCAAATGTTGGCGATGAGGCATGGAAATATATTGGTAGGAGAATTAAGAGAGGTGTGTGGAAGGGTAAAGATGACTATGCCACTAGCTTGCACTTGATTTCAGGCATAAGGTTATGGGATTTTTTTTGGATGAAGAATAGGTGGTGGAAAAGTCCATAAGTGAGAGTGTAAAACTTTATTGAAAAATGACGGTAATATCTGATATGCCATTCCATGGTTCAGACTCAACTTTAAGCTGAAGCTACTGGAAAGGAACTGGCTGACATAATGGCTTAGTATGCCTCCACCTGGAAAATCCAGTCAACCTTCAGCATGTGGACTAATTAAGTTTTGTGACGTGCTATAAACACTCAGGCAAGAAATGTAATGATAAAATGTATACCATGAAATTGATCACATGGATGTACAAAATTGTTTAATGGAATATAAAACTAAGACTGCCAATTTAGTATCAGAGTAGTGTTTTTTTTTTTTTTTTTTAGAAAATGAATAGTCCAAAAAAAAAAAAAAAAAATTTGTGTCCAAAAATCAGTCGACCATATTTGCTAACTTTATCTTCTATAATATTTCATAGGTTTATCTCATGATATATTGGTTAATAATGTTTAACTATTCTATAGTCAACTTATCTAAACTAAGCCAAACTGTTTATAAATTGAACAATGGCTTTGAAAATTCTTGAAAAACTAACCTTCCATGAAATTACATTATAACTTTGGTATGCTAATTGTTATCAGTTCAAAATGTGTAGTTTCTTACACTAATGTAGGTTAAAGATAAAAATAAAAGAGACTGAAAATTAAAGATGTGTAAGAAAGGAATGGTATTTCATTTCAGCAAGATGAACTCTCCACCTGAGTTCCAGCACAGCAAAAACATTGATAAATGGAAAAAAGAAAAGCAAAACAAAAATATCACAGACATTGCCTGTAACATTCTTACCAAAAACACTCGAACTTTGGAATAAAATGTTGTCTATTAAATTTTCAGTATACTTACACTTGAATGTTGATGTAACAGAATTTCAAAGCACAGACTTCAAGAATAACAGCAAGTATTACAACTTCTCTCATTCAGAATCCACAAATACAATAAGTGGCTAAATGTCAAGCAAAATTTTTCTCTGATGAATTTTTCAGACACCTTATTCTTTGGATTCTTAAGGTATTAATTTACAGTAATTAATACAGTTAAATGTTAAGTAGTTTGTCAAATTTCCATTAGTTTATGATGTAACAGATTTAAGAGGTAAAGGCCAATTTCTAGAATGAGAGAGAAGCAATGTTTGCTGGATGTAATCTGAAAGACAGCTAAATGATCTGGAATTCAGGTGTAGAGTTCGGTATCTCCAAAGAGCCTTAGGAAGCTTGAAGAACTGAGTGCAAAGCAGTGCACAGGGCTCTTCAATGCTAGCTCCAGCAATATAAAAAGACTACTAAATAAAAAAGATAATAATAATAATAATAAAAACAATAACTGAATTTCATACAGAATATATTTTTTAAAATATTGTTGCAGAGCATATGAACAAGTTAATTAAAAAAATACTTCTTCCAATATTACATACAAAATGTCTCTTGATGATTAACTGTGGACATGTTCAGTGACTTGCACTATCACTTCTGTCCTCTTCTGTTATTACACATTATCACACTTGATTTGTTTCTCTGCCATTCACCAAGTGATAGACTTCAAAATCAGGAGTTTTCACACAAGTGGGGTAACATTCTTTTGTTTTCTATATGACAGAAAGAGAATTAAATCAATAGCTCAGTGTAGCACAGTAAATTTACCCTGTCCTTCACTTAGTGTGTTATCTAACTTCCTTTTTGGCACATCATTTGTAAATTGGTAAATTGATTACACATTGTTCCTTTCATTTCAAAAATTTCTCTTCTAAACAAAATGTGAATTTATAAGCACATTACTGATGACTCATCTTTCTTTACTATGTGTGATAGTACACTTTTGAGATATGAATAATTTTTATTTTCATCAGATTATTTTAGGTTGCAAATCACAATTACAGACTTCACTCACCATTACCTCTGTATGAAACAATAGTTTTTTCCTTCATGTACAAAATTTTAACTGCTCAATCACTGGGTAACCAAATTGTCTGGTATCTTTATGAAATATTAGTCAAGTTATCTATTTCCTGCTAATTCTGATGTGTTGACATCAATTTATTATGTCACAGTCAGTCACATCTCACTTTTATGCAGCAAAAATTTCTGTTACTCCACAAAGGGTAATGACAATGAAGGGTAAAGATTTTACACAAATCCATTTTCTTCATAGAACACACTATATACCTGCAATGTATTATTGAACTACACTGTACAGGAATTAGGATATTCAAATGTACTGGTTCTTTCCATGAGATGATATCCCAAAGATGTAGATAATTTAAAATTCTGTCCATTGGAGAGAAAACTTCTAGAAGATAATGCTCATAAGATAAACCAGCAGATACATGGATCTGATAAATAAACAATTACAACACATATGCTGCACCTTCTCCAGTGAAGACATTGTCCATTCAGATAGTCCAAATTTTAAGGCACTGGAACTTCTAACAAATCAAACATTTGTGTGTTAGACTCAGTAAGTTAAAGTCTATTTGTAACTATCTTTTACTTTTACACCCAATATGTTCCTAAATTTTATTCTTGAGTTCTGTTCTTTAAAGATTATTGTTTTCATATTCTCCCATGATCAACTCTGTGAGTAATTTTGTTTCTAAACATTTTAAATTTCAAACAAATGGATTCTGCATTGTGATTTTTAACCGTTATTTCTGCACAGCTACATTGATTCATTCTAATGAATATTCATCCAGACACTTAAGCAGTGATTTTAATTAAAAGTCCGCAAATCAAATATCTCTTAGATTCACGCCTTTAAACCTCTGATAGAATTACTCTCCTGTTCTGTAATTTGTTTACAGCAGAATATTCATAGTTTGTATTTACTCTCCAGAAGAAGTTTGTTACTACTGAAATTAAGTTTGACTCGCAAGACTCTGGTAACAGATAAATATTCAAATTCTTGTTGTTTTGTTTCCATGTTTCACTGAAAATCTCTCTTCTGTTTTATAAACTCATTAAATAGAATTTACATTTTTCTTACCAATCCTTCATTTACAGGAAAGTGATATGCTAGTCCAGACGATTCATTTTTAGCAATGTTTAGCTGTTACTTTCATGCCTAACATTCTAGTATTTTTTTCATTTTCATGAATTTTCTTATTTTCATACAATCATTGATGTAAAGTGAAGCACTGTGTTCAACAATACATTCTGTACCTTCATTTCTGATGACAACTACAAGCAGATTGATGTGTTAATATAAATAATTAACTTTTCTCTTATATGCAATAACTATATTAGTGGCAAAAACTCACTGTCCTATTTTATCTCACTTACAATTTGAGCAATTGCATCATAGCCATTTTCTTCAATATTGTCTCCAGGATAATTTTATTAAAGAATTTAACTAATAGTTTTTTAAAAAAGAGACTTCATACCTAAAACGAGGATGATTTTTTAAACACTGTATCGGCATTATGATTAATTATCATTTCAAAAAACTGTTAAAGTTGATAAACTATTTTGAAAATTTTCTGCAAAAACTTGTAAACATGCATCATTCATACTGTCAGTATTTTTATTCTTTGCAGTTTTATTTGCAACACAGCACATGGTGTTCTGCTTCTTTTCCTTATTAACATATTTTATCACTATCTTCCTTTGTCTGGAGTGTTTACCACACTTTTTAATTACAATATAAGCTCATGTAAATAACATTTCTTAATATGAGAAAAGAACTCCAGGACTAGTTTTAGTGGTTTTACTGAAATTATTTCATTTTAATTGAAATTTTGCTCTATCTATGATTTACAGGCAATTTTCTCGATCAGAAAATAGTATGTTAGCAGAACAATATCATATTATTTGAGACTATTAATTTTCTATTTGGCATCTCCAATTTGTGCTATAAGTCTTTATAAGTGAATACTTGATTCCATGTTCATTGAAGACAATGAAAACTTTCCTAACTATTTAAAGAAAATGGAGATAGCTGACACAAAGAATGAATCTTACATATTATTCAATTATTTTTAATTTTAGCACAATAAAAAAGATTATCACTTGTGTTATCTTGCTTTATTTCTTCATACAATAATGAACAAGAGCTTCATATTTTTAGCTGCCAAATAGTGTTTGATGAGAAGAATTCCATCTAAATCTCTATTTTCTTGTTGATAAGACACAAATTTAAATCATTATTGGTATTTATAAAATGCACTGAAATTTCTGTTATGTATGTTTTTTAACAAAAAGATTCTTTGGCAGTTTACTTCTCAAAATTGTCCACACTTGTAATGGTTTTTTTTTTGCTCCATTTTTTTGGCAAAATTTTCAAATTGCTAAAATCAAAACACATGAAATATTTTGTATTCTGGCTGACGAAATGTTTGCTGGTGAGAATTTATATGAGTACAAAATGTTCACTGATAATGTTCATTACTGACAAAATATTGTAGAAAGTAGTTCAAATTTCTCTAAAATATACTCCTTTGTTCCTTCCTGTTTTGTCAGATTTTACAAAATCCAAAGAACTAAGCTTCCTTAATTTGTGCTGAGGGATATTTGTGGCTGCCCACTTCTGTATCTTATTAATTAAAATAATTGAAATGCATTTGATTCAATTGTCTTGGTTTCCAAACCCTATAACAAAAAGAGCTAATTTATAAATATTTCTGTTGATGCTTGTTTATAAAAATTTTAAGAAATATCTGAAAGATAAATCAGTTTAAAATCTTATCATTCGAAATGTTTTTTCATGTCTTTGCTATGTAAATCACAACTACTCTGCCATCTTCCTTTTGTTTCTTTATATAAAGCAGTCAATAATTGCAGCTAATCTTGCTAACTACTGTAAATATGAATGGTTAAATTGGTTTTCCTCGTATTTATGCTCATACTCCCAGGAAGTCAAGTCTAGAAAAGTGTTTATAGTAAAATAGCAGGTTAATGTCTTTTCCATGACTTTAAAAATGCCATTTTATTATTAAAATCTGACAAGCTAAATTTTTTGTTGCATAGATGCTGTGGACCTCTATGTTGATGCAATGTTAAAGCTTGTAATTACAAAATCTCTCTTCGTTCCTGATGTTGCAAATTTCCTACTATTTTTTTTTTTTTTTTTTTTTTTTTAATTATTGTTGTAAGTAAAAAGCGAGTCAACAAATAGTTGAAAGTACTGCTGAATCATTGAATATTTTTTAAAAAACTTAATTTGTTTTTATCTAATGTTTATATGTTTTCAAGTGATTACTTTGCCCACTTGTATCAGAAATATGTCACGCAATTTACACATAATGAGTGGCAAGTCATAAAATTATTCTCACCTGCAAATGTTGCTGTAGCAAATGATAGCAGTTTAAAGCTGAATAATTTATTTTATTGCAAATGGCATATTTAAATGCAAACATTCAAAAAAAACCTTTGTCATTTTGATTCTGAGAAAATTCAGTTTCTAAAGTCTTATCAGTCTCACAAGAGAAGCTAATGAATCCTTTCTTTTCAGTTTATTCTTGATAAATAATCAGTTTCCTTTGATCTTCCAAAGTAATGTGGAGATACCGAACTCTCTAACATGCACCTGATTCCCAATGTGTACGATCGATGTCTGGGGACTTGGTTTCAGTATCCATTATCCAAAGAATGCGGAATTCTTCCTCTGGGTGCTACTATAGTTCTCTCCATAATGTTTTCTAACTGCAGGCAAAATATATACAAGGTTGTGCCACCTTAAAAATAGCCTGTAGAGTACGGCGCTGCAGGTCGGTGAAAACCAATCGTGGCTTCTTGGGGGCGGGTGAGTGCTCTGGTTGGCTCTGGGGGTCTTCTTTCCTCTTGCAGGCTGAAACACACAGTTAAATGATTAAAATCTGTTATGAACAATAAGATAAATGTCCCAGAGATAACTGAAATCCATACATCAGGCACAATCTTCAGATATTAAAGTACCTAGCTAAGCAAGGATTTATGAAAAATTTCACTGTTTGCAACAGAAATAAAAATGCAACAAGATAAAGAAAAAATTAGACCTTAAAAAACTTATATTTTCTGAAGTCACTCACTCTAAATTTTTATACTGATCAAACTTTCTTTCTTTCTTTTTTAAATTGACATCATCTTTAATTTATGTGGATTAGTTTTTGTAAATTAATGCGAAAAAATTCAACTCATCAGCCATCAGTTTTAGCTACAATATTTTTTCCCCTTGTACTTCCTACCAAAACAAAGTATTTCTGTCACATATTCATTCAACAAATGTATTGTTAAACTTTACCAACATGGCTCTGGTCCTTCACTAAATAATTAAAAAAAAAAAAAAAAATCCCAGAAATATAAGTACTGGAGATACTTCCCCCACCTCAACAAAAAGCTTCAGTGTTCATATTCTCACATCTGTTACAAACCGCATATTTATCTTTGGATAGTGATTTTTTTTTTTGCCATGGCTGATTTTCATCAATAAAAGCTGGGGGCAAGAAATTTTAGCTAAGGCATTCTGAAGAAATCATCATGACATTGGGAAACCATAGAGAACCAAAATCTGGATGACTGGATGTGGATTCAAACCACATCGTTCCAAATGCCAGACCATAGTGTTAATCGCTCACCCACCAGTCTCATTTTGGCTAATGAAGCTTTCCTTTCATATACACTTTTACTGATTCTATGACAACCCTCCTGTAATTGCAATAATTCTTTATTCCCCATGCATATTTATTTGTATGGAGAATAAAATAATTGGTGGGGGGGGGACACTTAAAGGGAAAGAAACCAGTTATTAGAAGGAACTATCATTTTCCTGCAATAAAGGAATATTTGATGGCGTAACATTTGATGGCAAACTTAATTGGGTGGGACACACTGAGCAGGTGGCATGGAGTGGTTTCAAAATCATTCATTTAGTGGAGAGAGGGGCTGTACCAGTGAAGTGAGGGAACTGGGTTACAAAACTTGTTGCTTGAATATGATGGTTTAGTATGGGACCCACGTTTTGGGTGTTAAATACAGGAGATAGAGGGGGGTTCAACGAAGGGCAGCTACATTTGTTTGTGTAAATTACAGCACAAGGCATGATGAAGGAGCTGGTTTGGAAGTAATTGGAAGAATGGAGGTAGGTGAAAGGCTTGATGATGATGCTTGGATGGATATTGGTAGAAGGATTAGCAGTATTACAAGGAAGGGAAGAGATGACCATGACTATAAGTTATCACTTGATTCCAGGCATAAGGAAGCAGAAAAATTTTCTTTTGTAGCATAGGGAGCCAGGGTCTGGAATAAGTTACAAAGGGAAGTGCTGAATAATTTGTGAAAAGGAATGAAAAAGGTTAAAATTTGCAAAGGGCAGAAGTAGGTGGATGATAAAATGCACTGCCAAGCATTTAAGATTAAAAAAAGTTGAAAAATCATTAAATTGGGATGTTGCCACAAGCATGTGTTCCATTACAATTAAATGAAATTGGAACAATTTAAAACTGATCAGGCTGGCCAGACCTGCAGCCTTATGATCATCAGATCAGAACATTACTGATCTTGTCCATGGATCAGTGTGCATTATTTTAATGTTATTAACAAACTGTGGGAGAACCTTGAAAATTTGAACAATGAAATCAGTGCCAGTGAAATAGCAGATTAAGGTGGGAATTTTTTGATCATAACCATTTACTTCAAAGCAGCGTGTAATATGTTAATAATCTTCAAGATGATGAGCCCAGCAATGACTTGAGCTACTAGATCAAATCTTCAAAATAATTTAAAAAAATTATTTACAAAAATGCATACATACAAGTTCATTTATCATTCATGACTACAGCAACAGATAGGAATAAATTCCCCAGCCAAAGTTAAAAGGAATGTGTAACCAAAATACTGAGAAAATGTAACACATTTGAGCAAAAGAAGAAATGTGCCTTTAATCAAAAGTCAAAGAAAATAGCAACACACACACCAAAACTCATCCAAAGTAAACTGGGGTGCTTGTCATGGTTGGCAAAATCGCGTTTGAAGGGTGACCCCCCCTTTTTTTTTAGCTCCACTACTGCCTGGGTGGCAACAATGAGGGTGATGACAATAGGGGCAGCGACAATGGGGTGGCAACAATGGAGACAGAAAAATAATTTTTGTAGGGGTGGCAATATCATAGTTATTGCCCCAGCTGTGAAAATTCCTAGATCTGCCACTGCCATACCACAATATCATCTACAAACAGCAATACAGTGCATTCAGTTAATAGAAGTGGCCCCACTCCACTGCCCTAACCCGTAAATGTGATGAGGAAGTCAAATTAACCTTTCATCTGACTGAACACAGAGATCTGCTCGGAGGGGTAGACAATTAGAGGGCATGGTGAGATCAGGAGTGAGGAAAGAGGAACAAAAATTTGAACCACCAGTTGTGGGTGAGCAAAATAAATTTCTCTGCCATGATATGCTTCCTTTTCTTCTTTACTATTCATCTATAGCCATTATAAATAACAATGGTTGCAACACATTTCTTTGCCTTTTCCAGTTTCATTTCTAAACCATGTTTGGATGCTGCTTCTCTTAGATTACCTGCACAACATCCACCGTGTGTTTACTGATTCTTTTTCTTGTCATGGTTTCCATACTTTCACTTATTGATCTGAAACCAGTAATTTTCGGTAACATAAATAAAAGTCGCCTGCATGACTTGTTATATACTTGGTGACTGCTTTAAAGAATTAAAACCAAAACTAACACAGTCAACAATTTTACCATTACCAACGGAATCAACCTAGAATTCATCTCTTAAAATGTCTGCATCATTGCTGATTTTCTCAGTACTGAAATACTACATGTACATCAATTTAGCAATAAAACCATCACCCTCATATCAGAGAGATCATTACAGGACTTACTAGAACAATAATTTCCTCACATCTGTCATTTCTCAAAATATGAACAGCAGGGAGCCAAGTAGAAAAAATAAAAAACTGAAGTAAAATATAGAGATATTACGAACAGTACCTAATCACAGAAGAGAAAATTGGCAAAATCATACTTAACAGCCTGAAATATCAACTTTACATACATTATTTTATCATTTAAGACACAATGAGCTTCAACCCAGCAATCTATCTGAAATCTAGGAATTCAAGATGGAAGGTTAATAAGGAAATTGAAAGAGATAAGACTAAAGAGATGCTTAAATGCACTCATGTTATCTCAAGTGAGATTCCTCTAGGTTACGACCAGGTTTAAGACCTGCTAGGAAGATACATTATTTTATACTTATCCATATTTCAACAAAAAATCATGGGTAAGCATTTCGAGGGTGGAGGTGGGCTGATCAAACCTGTGAAGTACATAAACAAATATCAAGCAACACATCTAAAAATGGTATAATAAGGTTTGACAGTGAAGATATTGCTGAGAAAACTCCTGTGACTTTGAAATGAATAAAAAAAAGTCTGTGTTGGTCACCAAAAATGGTAAGCTCATATCTTTTATATTTTGTCTCTTAACCCTTAATATAGAAATCAGTGGTTAATAATAATAATAATTAATAAAACTGCGATGGAGCACACGCTCCAGTGGCAATCTCCCTACACACCCATCCTTCTTCCTTCCTCCTCCAGCCCACTTTTTCCCCTCATCCAATTTTCATTTTAAATTATTTGAGGTTTTTAGGTAAATTATTCATTACTTCTCTTGGCAATTTATTCCAATTCCTTACACCCTTTCCTATAAAAGAAAATTTTCCCACAGGCTTATACCTGAAATCAAGTGCTAGCTTGTGGTCATGGTCATCTTTACCCTTCCAAGCACCTCTCTTAATTTTCCCACCAATATCTTTCCACGCTTCATCACCAATATAGGCCTTGTACATACCCATGACTCTCTTCAACCTCCTTCTATCCTCCAATGAATCCCACTGCAGCCCCTTTATTATATTAATTACTGATTGTATTTTGTAGTAATTTCCAAAGAAAAATCTGGCAGCCATTATTTGCACTCCCTCAAACTACTGTATTTGATACCAAAAATGTGGGTCCCGTACTACACCACAATATTCCGGCAGTGGTCTGACAAGAGGTTTGTACCAAGTTCCCTTACTTCTCTAGTGTGTATCCTCATAACTCTTTCCAATGGGTGAAGGATTTTGAACCCTTTCCCCATTACCTGTCCAATGTGTACTGCCCACTTAAATCTGCTATCAAATGTTATGCCAAGGTATTTATATTTCGAGTCTTCAATAAGTAGCTCCTACCACACTTTATAATCATAATCAACCTTTAGCTTTTTATCTGTGTACCTAATAAGCTGGCTTTTGTATGCATTTGACTTCATCCAATGTTGACTCACCAAGCTAGTTATCCTATCTATATTACCCTGCAGCTGTTTGCAGTCTTCTATTGTTTTGATCCTTTTATATAACATTATGTCATCTGTATACAATCAAACTTCTGACAGTAAACCATTAGCACAACCATTCATTAGAATAATTAATATCAATGGTCCCAATACACTGCCCTGTGGAACTCCCATGTTCATTCCTACTTCTTTTGATACTGCAATTCTTACCTGACTTTTTGCTTTCTACTTTTTAGGAATTCTTCCATTCAGCAAATCACATTTTTATCAGCTCCAATAGTTTTTACCTTATTTAGCACCATTTTATGGCTCACTCTGTCAAAGGCCTTTGAAAGATCTAGTTGCTACACTCTCAACTTGACCTCCCCTGTCGATTTCATCAGAAATATCTTGCATATAACCTAACTGAGATTCACATGAATATCCTTGTCTAAAGCATGTTGCCAACTTGAGAACTGATTACATTCCTTACAGACATGTCTGATATGTTTAGATATTAATCTCTCCATTCATTTACCTACCTCTGATGTCAAATTGATTGGCCCATAGTTTTAAACCTAATTTTTCATCCCTCCTTTATGGGCTGGAACTACAATCACACTTTTCCAGTCATCTGGTAAACAACAAGTATCCAGACTCAATTTAAATAATGTTTCAAGATAAGGTACAATGTCCCATCCTACTACCTTTAAGACATCTGTAGTAATATTATCCACACTGGCCCCTTTACGGTTTTTTTAGATTCCTTAGTTCCTTCATGATATCTTCATATTTTAATTTCATATTTTCTAATCTGCTCACTTCTAACTGTCCAGATACGTTTTTTTTCTGATATAACCCCTACCGTTCCTGAATTATTGTCCCTAATGCTCTCACTGAACCAGTTATTTAATAACTCAGCCTTTATTAAATACTCAGTTACTTCTTCTCTATCTTTAACTATAATTGTCTCAGCACCCTCTCTTCCCCTCGGTTTTCTGATATGGCCATAAAAATTTCTAGATGTATCAGTCAGAGTTCCCCCTGCACCAATAATATTATTCGTAAACTCATCCTTGGCCAGTTTCTTTGGCATTATTAATTCGTTGGTTAGTTGTTTCAAGAATTCCCTACTGCCTTGCTGTTTCTTAACTCTGTTATGTTCTTGTCTCACTAACCTCTTTAACCATCTCACCTCCCTGTTATAGTATGTAGGTTCTGTACTTCTCTTTATTTTCTGTTTTGGAATAAACATTTCTTCACCCTTTTTTATTATTTCCTTGAACTCTTCCCACTTTGTCTCCACTCTACTTGTGCCATTCTTCCATTTAATAAAATTAACTCTGAAATATCTTTTCAGTTCCAAAATTTGTGCCTTTTTTAATTGTATCTATTCACCCCTTCAATTCTGGCCACTGGTTTACTGAATCACCTTATATCCATCAGAACTGCATTATGATCACTTATTCCTTCAGTTACTTGGTAACCGATAAAGTTATCATCAGGCTTTATTAGGAAGATATCCAATGTTTGGTCCCCTTGTTTCTTGCTCAACCACCTGTGTAAAGCCTGCTTCCCTTACTAAGGCATTTGCAAATCTCTGTTCCTTTGTATTATTAATCTTATTTCCTACACAGTTGACAAATGGTAAGTTCAAATCCCCACCAATAATGACCATTCTATGCTCACTTCTGAACTCTGAATATGAATTTAGTTTCTTTCCAAGAGTTTCATCTTTATCATTCATTTTTCCACTACAGTATGCAGCCAACACACTGACTTTTTCTCTTTTATTTCCCCAGAACTCTACTCCAAGTAACTCATGGTCATGATCTCTGAACATCAGTGAAGTGTAGTAGTCTTTGCTAACCAGTATTAATACTCCTCTCCCAGTTGTTCCTCTATCTCTGCGGCACACTCTGTAACCACCGGGAAAAAACATCATTGTCTAGTACTCCATCTTTTAACCAGTTTTAGTTTAGAAATCAATATGAAAACAGATAGGTAGGGCAGTTGATATGACAGATAAAGTAGAGTATGTAAAAATTGACATGTATTTATTTATTTTAAATAGATGTGTATCATTCAAACAATTGCAGTATTCAGTCTCTGACAGTGTATTTTTGTCTAACACTGCTCTAAACACTGTGAGAATTCAGTCCTTTATCTGTAGTTCCTTTTGACAAAACAGCGATACATGGTACCGAGTTTCAAAAATGTTGATAGTGTCTAGTATGATTTAGAAAATTTCAGAAAATGTTAGGTTTGAACTAATATCACTTTGTATAATCATTTTATCTTTTTATTAATCCAGCCCAGGATTAGATACTATGTATTTATATGACTTTTATTTTTAAATTACATTTGAATTTGTGTGTGTATTCACCTTGCCTACAGCATCCTACCGTTTTTATGTAAGAAAATAATTCACTTTTTTTTGCTTAAGACTTTATGCCTTGTCAATGTCGAGGCAGGAAAGAACTGGGAAGAAATTTGTCCATGCCCTTGTGATGGAAGCATCCTGGCATTCACCTGGAATGATTTTGGGAAACCTTGGAAAACTGAAATATGAATGCCCAGATGGGGATTCAAACCTGAATGCTAGGCCAGAGCATTACCGCTCCCCCACCATGCTCGGTTTTGTTTATTTTTCTCTCCCTAATATTGCTTTAGTTCTTCCATGTAACTTGCAATCTGAATCACACAGATACAACCTGAACTGGTCTGAGTGTTCAGATCTCACCACAGCCAACCTCATTAATGTTTATTTTTGTTAGAAAAATTTGTTGATAATTAAAACTTATTGGTTTCCATACAAGTTGTGATTGAAGGATTTTTATAATTCAGTGACACTGTTTATAACATATTGTATGTTAATGTGTGAAGAAGGTTGGGGTAAATATTGTTCAGCATGGTATGATACAGAAGTACCTGTGTCACATTTATTTATTATATTTATTTATTTATTTATCAATCTTGTTCCATGGATCCCTGCTGAGGAAGTACCTCTGGGATGTGAAAACATGTCATTGTTGATACATATACACATAATATGAGTCATATCATAGTAAATATATATATATATATACATATTTTACAAATACAAGAAATAATAATAAACATACATTTTTGCAACTGAGTTTTGCTAACGTCATAATGAGTACAATTAATTATTTTCTTCAAATTCTTGAATGGAGTAGAAGGAGTTGCCAATAAGATAATCTCTAAGTTTTTGTTTGAATACATCTTTATTATCTGAAAGCTGTTTTATACGATTAGGTAGTTTATTAAACAGATGTATCCCAGAATAATTAACTCCTCTTTGTACTAATGACAGAGATGTTTGTGTTTTATGCAAGTTATTTCTGTTTCTTGTATTGAAACTGTGTACCTG
This sequence comes from Vandiemenella viatica, assembly GCA_031002005.1. Classification (NCBI taxonomy): domain Eukaryota; kingdom Metazoa; phylum Arthropoda; class Insecta; order Orthoptera; family Morabidae; genus Vandiemenella; species Vandiemenella viatica. Next base: position 140,401,231 of record CM061921.1, on the reverse strand, counting down.
TGAATTAGGTGTAAACAGGTTAAAATTTTCTATGACAAAGCTCATGAGAGAATATATATACTGAGAATACATTGTAAGAATATTGAGTTTCTTAAAGAGTTGTCTGCAAGAAGTTCTTGGTTTTACCCTACACAGAAACCTAATAGCTCTTTTCTGTGCTATGAAAACTTTTTTACTTTGTGAAGAGTTTCCCCAAAAAATTATGCCATATGACATTACTGAATGAAAATATGAGGAGTACACCTGTTTCATTAATTCTAGATCTGCTGTTAGAGAAAGTGTTCGTATTGCGAAGGTGGCACTACTTAACTTTGCCAATAGTGTAGTGATATGATCATGCCAACAGAGTTTCTGATCTATTTTAATACCAAGAAATTTTATACTCTCTGTTTCTAAGATTTTGTTGTTTTTATAGTTTATACATATATCTGGCTGTGCATAGTTTTTTGTTTTAAACCTAATATAATGTGTTTTTTTCAAAATTTAATTTTAATGAATTTGCCTTAAACCAATTTGCTACTACTCTAAGTACTTCATTTATATTAAATTCTATAGTACTGTTTGGTGTTTTACGCACAGTCAGGTTAGTGTCATCTGCAAATAAAACACTCTTAACTTCGTCGGATAAATTTCCAGGAAGGTCATTGATGTATAACAGAAAGAGGAGGGGACCTAAGACAGAGCCTTGTGGAATTCCATGTTTTATTTTCTCCCAGTCTGATGAAGCATCTTTACTTATTTTAGAATCAAAAATTGAAACTTTTTGCATTCGGCTTTCAATGTATGATTTAAACCATTTACCTGCGGTCCCAAAAATACCATAGTATTCCATTTTTTTCAAAAGTAATTCATGATTTACACAGTCAAATGCTTTTGCAAGATCACAAAATATTCCTACAGGATTCATTTTATTATTCAGTTCCTCAAATGTGTTATTTAAAAATGAATATATAGCCATTTCTATGGATGATCCTTTTTTGAACCCAAATTGTGAATTAGTTAGGATATTATAGTGTGTAACATGTTTTATTACTCTACTATACATGACTTTTTCAAAAACCTTTGAGAATGTTGAAAGTAATGAAATGGGACGATAGTTGTCTACACATGTTACGTCTCCTTTTTTAAATAATGGTTTTACAACAGCATATTTTAGTCTATCGGGAAAAACACCTTGTATTAAGGATTCATTACAAATGTGAGCAAGTACATGACTGATACAGTCTGAACATCTTTTCAGTAATTTACTTGAAATATTGTCATAGCTGGAAGAATTTTTAGGTTTTAATTGTTTAATGAGTTTATTTATTTCTGAGACTGTTACTGGTGGCAATTTCATCTCCACAAAGCTATTTGGGAAAGCAGTCTCAAGAAGCCTTAGAGCACTATGTGGGGATTGCTTTTCTATGCCTAATTTATCTACTATTGACGTAAAATGTTTGTTAAATATTTCACAAACCTCCCCTACTTCGCTATACACATGTCCATTTTGTTCTATTTTTATGTCTTTAGAGTGATTTACAGTTTTTTCCTGTTTCAGTCTTTATTATATTCCATATTGTTCTCATTTTATTGTCTGAATTTTCTATTTTCGCCGATATGTACTTGTTCTTGGCCTTCCTTATTACATTTCTTAGTATTTTAGAATAAAGTTTATAGTGAACTTTCAGCGCATAGTTATCTGATTCTCTCATTTTTAAATAAAGGTCCCTCTTTGTTTTACTAGAGATTCTAATACCCTTTGTTATCCATCCCATGCCCAGTTCATTGTTTGGAGTGTTGAGAATTTTCCTTTTTTTGAAACTACCTTCAAAAAGTGTTAGAAATATATTCAGAAAGGAATCAAATTTCGCATTAACACCCTGCGCATTATATACTTCTAACCAGTTTTCATTGTTTAAGGTATCTATGAAGTGTTTTATATTATTTTCACTAATATTTCTTCTATAAACCCAGCTTTTCTTTATCTGTTTAACAGTGTTCCTGGACTCGATACATAATAGCTGGGCATCATGATCTGAGATACCATTTATTACTGGATGTATGCTGTAATTACTGCACTGAGAAATATCCATAAAAAAATTATCAATTGCAGTCCTGCTATTATTTTGTATTCTCGTAGGAAAATTTACAAGTGCTGTTAAGTTAAAAGACAACATCAAGGCTTCCATATCTAATCTATCATTGCTGTGATTTAGAAAGTCAACATTGAAATCTCCACATAATACTATTTGTTTGCTATTTGTAAAACTTAGTAGCAAAGACTCTAAATGAGATAAAAAACAGTCTGAAATTACCTGAGGGGGCCCTGTAAATTGCTATCACTATCAGCTCTTCCTTATCATATTCTAGTTTAGTAACACAACATTCAAAGTGTTGTTCTATACAATACTTACTTACAACTACACTACTGCATTCAATATTATTTTAACAAAAATGGCAACTCCCCCTTTCTCCATTTTACATCTGCAGAAATGAGAGCTTAATTTATAATTTGGGATGGACAGCTGAGATATTCCTGTATCAGACAAATGATGCTCAGATATACACAAAACGTCTACATTAAAATTTCTGGAATTTTGAATCTCTTCTAGGCTTAAGGTAATGTCATCAGTTTTACTAAATATTCCTCTTATATTTTGGTGGAAAATACTGGTCTGAACACTTTGACGCAATGACTTTGAATTGTTTATTTTATTATTACATACTGGTATATCAGTTGGAATTTTTTAATTTCAACAAATTATGATCATCAGAGACATTAATTTCCTTAAGACATCTTAATAAATCTATTTTATTTACCCTAAAAAAGGCCGCGACTTAACACCATTTATCACAGGAATACCTCTTTCCCTCACCTGGCATCCTCTGACCTCATCAGCAATAAGAAGCGAAAGCTTCCTCTTACCTCTGACATTCAGATGGAGTCCATGGCGAGTATAACTGTCCCTACCAATGCAGGCCACATCAATCAAACCAATGTGTGAATTAGCCGGCTGCCAGAGAACCCTTTCCAAGGATGCATTTGTACGCCTGATGTTATGCCACATCCAGGGTTTATCGTAACGCTCAAGCAAACCAACAAATCTCACACTTGTCTGACGTGTGTTCTGGAAATGTGGGCAATGTCTCCCTCAATTGAATAATTGAGGTCTTTATCAAGGCTATTTCCTGGTCCCCCAACAATTACAACACAATCCTCATCTGAAAAATCTTTAACTAGGTCTTTCACATTTGCTACCACACTTCCAAGATCTGCATTGGTTTGAAAATACTGCAGACTTCATAATCTGGCCCCAAGTCAGACTGAACCATCTCACTGATTCCCCTCCCATGACTGCTCCCAAGTAACAGTACCTTCCTGCGTTTACTTTTAGATACACCCTGAAAACTTTTCCCTTTTACTTTGCAAGAACCCAGATCGTTCAGTCCAACCTGACGGTCCTCAGAGTCACCATCTAGATCCTCCAATGGCCGAAACACATTGGATGTCTCCAGCTGGAAACCATCAGACAGACAGCGTCTCCTACCTCTCCTGCCAGAGCTGACTTCCTTCCATTCACTGTTCCGCCTATGCCTAAGAACAGAGTTTTCTGCCTTCAGGGCCTTTAAATCCCTCTCTGCAGATGCCAAATCTGACTGGAGTTTCAGAATCCGCTGCTCCTGATCACTAATTCTGCAGGAGTGACAGTTCCAGGAAATACTGACACAAGAGTCACTGTTAGATACATCGCTGCACCCCCAGTGAAACCAGCGCCCGCAGTCCCGGCATGTCACTCCTTCTTTTACTATCCTTCGGCAGTTTCCACACTTTGTATCCATTGTGATACTTTCAAAACAACTTAAGAATTTACAAGCAAAGGAACTTTAAAAACTTTTACTTTTTAATAAACTACTTGTGTGTCAAATGCCAAAGAAATGCAAAAGTAGCCTTCTACAAAAAATGTTAAAAAACCTATGTATATCACTCGAAACTTTCCTAAAAGTGAATTACAACACCTGACAACTACAAGATTTACAATAAAACTGCACAAATGCAAACAAAAGAACTTTTTAAACAATTACTATGAAATTTGATACCCTAGAACTCTGAATCACAACTAACCTCAAATGTAAACAAGTAAAAAAAAAATGCGTTTACACTGTACTGATTATGTATTAAATAAAACGGTTCACTATCACTTGAGAACTTGGCAATCTACTGTACTTTGAAACAAAACTAATGCTATTAAATCTTACTTACAATGAACTGCTGCTACGCTATAACAATAATATTAATACTAAAGGTTTATACCGGATGTAAACAAAGCACGAAACACTGAATTTACAATTGACGGATTTATACTGAATAAAACGTTCCACTAACACTCACACTACTAGAAAATGATATTATTCAACGAATTAACTACCTTACGAGACAAAATTTAACTTTTTAACTACAAAAACACAAATTATTAGCACTCGACACGCACTAAAGCGCGCGGCAGACGAATTCCAAAGATGCTCACATGATTTCAAATATTTTACAGTTGCTAGGAAACAGTTGCAGGGTGATCTGGACAGGATATCTAGTTGGGTTGGTAAACATGGGACGAAGATAAATGCAAAGAAGAGTCAGCTTATTAGATTCACAAATAAAAAACTAAAGGATGATTATGATTATAAAGTGGGGAAAGAATTGCTTGCGAAGACTTGAAATGTAAATATCTTGGCATTACATTTGATAACAAGCTTAACTGGGCAGTACACATTGGACAGGGGGTAGGAAAAGGTTTCAAAATTCTGCACTTGTTGGAGAGAGTGATGAGGGGATGTATGAAAGAAGTAAATGAATTGGGTTACAAAAGTTTGGTCAGACCATTGCTCGAAGCTCGAATATGGTAGTGTAGTATGGGACCCACATTTTGAGTATCAAATACAGAAGTTGGAGAGGGTGCAAAAAAGGGCTGCTAGATTTGTTTCTGGAAATTATCGCAGAATGCAATCAGTAACAGATATGATAAAAGATCTGGATTGGGATTCATTCCAGACAGAAGGAGGGTGAATAGGATCATGGGAGTGTACAAGGCGTATATTGGTGATGAGGGTTGGAAAAATATTGGTGTAAGAATTGAAAGTAATGCATGGGAGGGAAAAGATGACCGTGACCACAAGCTGGCACTCGATTTCAGGCACAAGGGTGTAGGAAGATTCTCTTTTTAGGTAAGGGTGTCAGGGATTGGAATAAGTTACCAAGGAAAATGATGAATAATTTACCAAAAACGTTGAAAGAATTTAAAGTTAAAATTCTAATGTAGGTGGGTGCAGGAAAGGGGGAAGATGTGTGTGTAGGCAAATTGCCACCGGAGCATTCACTCCATTGCAATTTGATTAAATACTCAAATATTCCTACCAAGGATGTGCCTTTGCAAAAATGTGGTTTGGCAACAACTGACTACCACGAAAATTGATTTTTTCCCTGAAATTTTGTACTACAGAATATTATTAATATACTTTTTTGATATATACATATATTAAACATTTGTGTAGGAGAATAACCACTGCTTACCAAAGGACAAAGGTTCTGTGGCACCAGAACACAGATGTGAGGTAGCTGCCTCATGGAGGCCTCCATCTGTCAGCTACCTCACTATTTTGTTGAAGAAGGGTTATGAGCCTGAAAATTTCAAGGTCTATATGTATAAGTGGTTATTATCCAAATGTTTAATATATCCACTTTAGAGTGCCTTTGTTTCCTAATAATCTATATATATTTTATCATGATGTGAATAAGTGGGAAAATAATGTGCTGGGCAGCAGTGGTAAAGTGTACATCTTAGTACCTAGAATGGAAAAAGTAAATTTAGTAAAGTTAGTAGAAGTACTTTGATAGCACAAATATGACAAACACATTAAACATAGATTTTTTTGTCTCACTGAGTTCACCCCAATTTTATTTGTTCACATTTATGCCTTGAAACTACGTTACACACTGTATAGTTTCACTTAGCCCATAAACACACTACCAGTAATAAAATGCACAATATAATCATAATTACCACCCAAGACTCCAAATAGTAAAGATGCAATAAAATTTGAATGCTAAACTTTTGCACCATAAGAAAATAAAATGTTTCCTTTTAGTATTATATACTGGAGAGGAAAAAATAAATGTCTAAAACAGTAGTATTATTTGTAATGTAAACTAATCACAACAAAGCAATCATCAATGAAAGTTCTCTGCTCAAAACAATAATATTGATATAGCCGAGACACCAGACACCTCACTGGTCATACATGGGTCTGATTATGGCTTTATTTGCCAAAGGTAAGTCTTTGAACAAGCAACTATCATCATTTTTTAATATGTTGACATATGTGACATATGTTTTGGATCATGAAATAATCTTTTCTTGAAGACCTGCCTGTAATGACCTCAACATTGGTGAGTTATAATATCATAATCACCTTATGATTTTACAACTCATCAACACTGAAGAGGCAGGTCTTCTCATATTCATCAGTGGTTACTTGGTGATCATGAAGTAATCTCTTGAATCTTGTTTTTTATTTTAAAGATATCTGATTTACCTGAGGTGGTATCAGAAAAATACAGTTCAATCACGTGTGGTTGCAGAATATACAGTAGAAACATGCTTCCCGGTTTCTTTTTTAGTCATTGTAATGGCGTATAATCAATTAAATATTGACTCATTCCATGCTTTTAGATCACAGAATAAAAGGCCACACTTATCCTTACATTTTGTAAGGCATTTTACCAGAACAAGTAGAGGTTATTCATTTGGCTACATGGAGAGTAATATGCTTACAGCAACATGGGATAGTTTGTGCAGCCAACTGAAAATGTCTGTCAACATCTCAATCACAGATCAATTGTTATATTTGAATATTTGATATTGCGGGCTTATTAAGTGGCCACCATGATTTTCAGATCTAATCCCATCAAATGTTTTTATGGGGTTGGATGAAGTATGAGCTGTGCAGGAGGAAGGAGGTTATATGAATGAATTGTTAGCTAACAGAGTTAACACTGTTGACTAAATCAGGGAACATGAAGTTGCATTCAGGCAGGAAACAAACAATGCCATCATGAGTGTGGACGAATAGATTGAATATAATAACAGAACATTTAAAAATTTGTTGTAATATTTCTCAGTACGAATACACACTAAACTGGCTTTACCTCAGAAACCACACTAAACAGGATCTACATTTATAGGAACTTATTCTTTCAACTGAAAGCTCAGTATATCCATGTCTCAAAAAACAAAATTTTGAAAGTTATAGTGCAGGCAGTACACAAAAGTAGCAATTTATTGTTACAAGAACGAGAAAATGTTAATGTTGTACAACATTTTAAATGTAAATATGGAAAGGAAGTAGGAAGTGGTCACTCATTACTGTCATAGCTTAAAACTGATTATTTCCTGTTTTTCCATTACATGGACTTTGAAATCAAAATGGAAATTATTTACAGTGAAAAGAATTCAGTTTTTATATCCATTCCTTCATGCAGGCTCATTTTATAACACTCTATTACATGATCATAATATTCATTGTCATTATCTTTTATGGATATTTCCATTTTCACTGGTCATTATGTCACTTCCTCTTGCAGAGGTTTGTGTTTATTTGAAACCATATTTTCAGTCAGTCTAAGGGCTTTCTAGGCTTGTCGTAGTCATTTGGAAAAGCGGATGTGTTGTCATTTGTGTATTATAAGTGTATTTTTGTTTGGGAAATATGTAGTTTATCAGGTGGAGATTGGGGATCATCCTGGATTTCACCTCAATGATTGTGGGAAACTGCCTAAAAACTGCAATTAAGATGGCTGGTACATGGGGACCAGGTCTTACTCCCAGTTCCGTTGTACCTGACCAATCCAGTGTGGTTGTGCCTTAATGTGCACACTGACAGGTTAACATAGTATTACATGTATTAATTACCAAACTGAATAACAAGTTGGAAGACTGAAAGGACACTGCCAGTTACTTTCATATTTGACCAAGATCATTTAATGTGGCATACTATGGAATAATGATTTTCTTGTTAGAATAACAGAATGAAATGGGGTGATATACAATTTCAAAAGTGAATGTGTAAGTTCCAGAAGTAGAATTTATTCAGTTTCTAATTTATCAGTTAATTTATATTCATTTTCCATTTATGACAATCACAGTACACAGTATTACAAAAAGCTTCAGTACAAAAATAATTTACACCATGCAGTGACAAGCGGATATAAAGAAAGGAGAATGTTCATCTCATAAGAAACAAAATGATAATTTATTACCTAGTTTTAGAGCTGTTTCGCGCTTGACACGTTTTTGTTCCTGTAAACAAATATGAATTAATAATCATCTAATGCCCTTGATAGTGGCTCTTGGTACCATTGCCTTGATACAATTTATCAGTTAAACTATTGGCAATAATCCTTCCCCATCATCTTCTTCACTTTATCTTTCATTCACATATATTTTTCCAGTGTTGAATAACTTAGTCCACCTGTAATGATCTCGATGTTGATGAGGCATAAAGCCATAAAAAGAATTAGTACATATGCTTTGAATGTAGATGTTGGTGAGGGAATGGAGATACTTGCTGATTTGTTTGGAAGCAGTTCCTAAGACTCAAACATGGAATATAACATTAATTATGAAAGTTAAATAAATCCCTGTGTAACAAATAATTTACCATGATGGTATAACTGCTCTTTTTCCATGTGATTTGTCGAGATATTTTTGAACTTAAGTCAAGCTTATGATTCAGTGTCTGATGATAAGGAGCAATGAACTTTAATTCTGTTGGCTTAAGACTGAATAATGAATATTTCTTCCAAATTAATATTTTATGAAGACAAAATCATTTTCAAATATAAGAAATGCATCAAGGAAACTGCTGTTTTACTAATTTTTTCCTGCTTGTTACTACAGAGTGCCGATTAGGACATTTTGCAGCTCAGAATTGATTTCTGAGATCTATGAATGTTCTAAGGGCACTTTGAAAGTTATTTCTGAAATGATGTTCTGAAGCTAACTCTGCTTTTACCATATCACGTTCAAGCATTCACATACTCCTGAATCAGTCTCTGAGCCATGCCACCTGTTCACTGTATCTTTGATGGAAAAGAAGTGCTTTGATCACATCACACTCAACTATTAATTCATTCACCTGTTCCTGAATCAGTCTCTGAACCATGCCACATGTTCACTGAATTTCCATGTTTCCACTAACTGTTAAACACTGAAAAAACTCAGATGGGAAATTCAGAACTGAAGAAGAGGAATGTTGAGTAAGGGTATAAGAATTCTCCATGATAACACTCGCCCGCACGTTGCCCGTCAAACCGTTGCTCTTCTGCAAATCTATGGCTGGAACATCATCGCACCCCCTTGCTATACTCCAGACTTGGCATCCACCCACCACCGTCTTTTCCCTAAGCTGAAAGAACATTTTGCGGGAAGGCGATTCAGCACCAAAGTGGTGAACACTTTCAAAAAGACATAGTGGCGAGTTGGTATAATATGTGCATACAAAAACTTTCACAGTGTTTACAAAAAACACATTGACCAAAATGGTGATTATGTACAAAAACAGATAATTGTTCAACCTTTACAATGATATATATATATTATAGAAAATAAACTGATTCTGTATCTCTAAATGCTTTCAAGACCTTGTTTTTGGGACTGATCTCATAAATCATAAATTTAGGATAATACTCTAACTAGTGAAGGAAATGTTTATGAAATATTGGATCATAAGTACCTACAACTATATACCTGTATCTTTGTTGATAAGATGCTATCTGGGAAGTTGTATATTTAATTAGTTTCTGAAATAGTAAGTGATTTTTTCAAACCAATCCGTTATTTAAGTTTTTGGATATCGGTGTACTAGAAACTGCATACTATTTAATAATTTTTTGACATAATTTGTATGGTATTGAAGTTGGTGGGTTTGTGTTGCCATATGTATATATATTGACCATTACTGCTGTGGAATAGATGTATTAGAATAACATGAATAATATGGATAGGAATGCCTCATGTAGAGAAAAATTTAGACAGGAAAATAATCTGACTATTTTGTGGGTGGTAAGTGTATTTTGTTTGTTTGTATAATGTGTAGTTTATGAGGCTGAGATTGGGGATGGCTGCATTGTAAGTCCGCAGTCCAGTATGGTGGCACTTTAATGCACACAGCAACAGTTTTCTACTCTAGGTATGCAAAGGAAATTGCGCCTCCTTTGATCAAAGAAAAAAACCACCTAAATGGAAGAACACCCTTGTAAGTCAGTGTTTAAAAATGGGCAATCATGGATTCAGAAAAGGCTGATGCTGCGAAACACAACTTGCACTTTTAATTCAAGACTTGTGCCATATTATAGATAAGCAATTCAATGTTGAGTTAGTTCTATTACTTAAAAAAGCTTTTAACACTATGCCTCACACTAGGTTATTTAGGGAACTTCGTAGTTATGGAATATCTAGATAAATATGCAACTGGGTTGCAGACTTTCTGAAGGATAGAATACAGAGGGTAGTTCTCAATGGTGAGCATTCATCACTCACCAAAGTGAGGTCCAAGGTCTCCCAGGGAGGGTGTGATAGGGCCCCTGTTGTTTCTCATATACATTAATGATTTGTGTGACGTAATAAGAGGGGGGGGGAGACTATTTGCTGATGATGCTATTATTTATTATGAAATAAAAACCCAGAATGACTGCGCTTTGTTACAAGATGATATTATGAAAATAACTGCGTGGTGTAAAGATTGGCTAAATGCTAAAATCTAAAAAATAACAAATGATGCATATAAGTAAAAAGGTGACACCTTAATATGCAATAAGAACACTGTCCTTAGAACAATAGATTCTGCTAAAAACCTAGTGGTAAAAATTCATAATAATTTTTTGTGGAATTAACATATCAAGAAGAGAATAAGGTAATTAAGAAAGCAAATCATACGCTCCAATTTCTAGGTCGTAATTTAAAACAGTGCACACCGGAAGTTAAATTGATTGTATACAAAGCACTAGTGTGACTCACTTAAAATATTGTTGTTCTGTATGGGATCCCCATCAAAAGGGGTTAATGGAGGCATTGGAGAAGTTCGAAAGAAGAGCCACCCATCTTGTGACAGCTATATATATAGTTGGAGAGAAAGTGTAAGTGCAATGTTGAAGGAGTTAGGTTGGGAAGACCTGGAATACCGAAGGTGTTGCTCTCGACAAAAGCTAATTGAAAAATTGATGACTTACTTATTTCGGAATGACAGCAAACAAATATTACTACCAGCAACATTCATACCTAGGAATGAATGAGAAAATAAGATAAGAGAAATCAGGATCAGAACCGATTAATTTCTGTGATCATTTTTTTCCCATGAACGATTAGGGAATGGAATAGGAAGGCTTTACTGGGCAAATAAACTTAAAATCTGACAGTAGTAGTTTTCGATAAATCACTCCGGCCATCCTGATATGGATTTTGCATGGTTTTCCCAGATCACTCTAGGCGAATGCCAGCATGGTTCTTCAAAATAGCCCATGGACACCTCCAGCCATATCTCATATATCCCTTCCAAACTATCAAACATTTGGATAGGTGTAATGCACCCTCCGCCACTCACTTTTTGTGAATTGCGGAATAATAATAACAATAATAATAAAAAGTGGCAGGTGCAATCATCAATATTAATTTATCCTTGACTACAGGAGAAGACTAAGCTATTCTTTCTTGTTTTACTTCCGTTTTATGTTACATACTTATGAGTGATATACAATTTTCTTCAACAATTTTCTTGTCGGTTCTGGATTTGCTTCTTTGTAAACTTTGATTCATACCTACATGCAATGCAGCTTTAATATAGTACTTCAAAGTGGATGTTCAGTAAGAAATTCCATTGTATTGTATTGTATTGTCCCTTAACAATAAGAAGTAAGTATTTAACTACATTATTTTTATACTTTATCATACAGACTGTATCTCTTTCCTCATGTTTTAAACTTATTCAGTGTTTTGGCAGTCAACAGCAAGTGCAGAATAATTTTTACCTAACACCTCTTTTAGCGAGCTATGAATTTAAATTATCGGCTTTAATTTTCCCATCATACAACCTTCGCGGGTAATGAGTCGCTAGAAAATATAATGCGTAGTGCAAATTCCGCAACTTAAAGATAGTGATGGGATTTTTCTTTGTGCCTAAAGTTTTTCTGCAATACAAAAATTGGTTGTTTGCTACATCTAGGCAGAATAATGTTAACCACTGTACATTTTGTGAAACTAATATTGCAAGAAATTTGTTTTTTGTTGAGGGCTGAGTTTCAGTTTAATTTGATTGTAATGGGTCACATGTTCCAGTGGCAATGTCACAATACACCTATCATATCCTACTACAGTACTATTACCTTTTACGAATTTTAATTTGAAATTCCTTCAGTGTTTCTGATAAATTGTTCAGCTCTTCCCTCACAGCAGAAATCAAGTGCCAGCTTGTGATTATGATCAACTCTTCTCTCCCATGTACTACTTCTAATTCCTCAACCAATATTCATTTAAGCCTAATCACTAATAAATGCACTCACTTCACCTACCTCCAGTTTTCTAATGACTCTCAATCAAGCTCCTTTAACATGTCATTTACTGATTGTATCCCGCAGTAATTTCCATGCACAAATCTAGCTACCTTCGTTGGCACCCTCTCCAATTACTGTACTCGATACCCAAAATGTTGGTCCCACACATCACCATATTCAAGCAATGATCTGACCAAAGTTACTATCCAAGTTCCCTAACTTCCCTGATATATCCTCTCATCACCATCTCCAATAAATGAAGGATTTTGGAACCTATGCATACCAACTGCAAAGTAAGTCCTGTCCAATTGTGGTTATTATCAAATTTTATGCCAAGATATTTACTTTTAATGTTTTTAACAAGAAATTCCTCCTCCAGCTTATAATCAGAAGAAAACCATTTATTTTTCTATCTGTGTACATAGTGTGCTCACTCTGTTTGGCATTTATCTATATTCCATGTTGAGCTACCCAGATCTCAGCTGTTTACCCTCCTCTATTGTATAAGATTATGTCATTTGTAAACAATCTAACTTCTGACTGCAAACTATCAACATAATCATTATTTAGAATAATGAATAGAAATGGCCTTAATACACCACCCTGTGGCATTCCCGTTTTCACTTCCACCTCCTTTGATACTGTATTTCCAACCCAAATGTTTTGGTTTCCACCAAGGGCATATCCGGGATCAGAAATAGGGGGGGGGCAAGATTTCAACTGGCGAGGGGGCAACTCATATTGGTTTCGAGGAAGTGGGGTGGAGGACTGAAACATGAAAATTTCTCAAAACTATCGAGGAAACCATTTTTAATATTGATTAGCATAGTAATCCAACCACTTAATCTAAGGACCTACTATGTAGTTAATTAAGATCGTAACTCAGTTACAGTTTTCTTATGTAAACATTAATCGTCTCGGATTTTCAGAAAATTTTTCAAAAACTTTGTTTGTCAATATCTCACGGTGTTCTTTCATGAAATTTTGAGGCACACTCATTAGGCATAATCCAGGCAATCTTTCCTCTCCCATAGTGCTCCTGAGCCAGTTCTTCACTCGCCAAAGCATACTGAAGGCAACTTGATTTTTCTTCTAGAGGGGGGGGGGGGGAGGGCGGTAGAAGCATTACTGAGATCTAGAGGTACCGTATGCTATTAATGTGGCCTCCTTTATCCATCTCATCTGAAATATCCTGAATATAGCTCAGTAACTGAGATTCACGTAAGTGTCCTTACCAAACCCCATGTTGCATTTTTACAAACCTGTTTCTTTCGTCAAAGGCATTTCTGTTGCGATTGCATACCAATCTCTCTAACAATTTCACTACCACTGAATCAAACTAATTCGGATGCAATTTTCGACCTTTTTTGTCACCCCTCTTTTATGTAACAACACTACTGTCACACTTTTCCAGTCCTCTGGTTAGTAGCAAGTCTCTAGACGAAATCTAAATAATATTTCAAAATATGCTTTCCCATTGCAACATAAATGTTGCACAGCATAGCTGGGACTAAATAAAGGTTCTGTAGATATATCAGTGTTCTCAACAACTTTTGCTAAATTCAATCCAAAAAGACTTGTTTCTGTCTTAGTTTTGTGACAATTTGACTGTCTAATGAGTGATTAGAGTGTTACTAATGTCTTAGATGTCAACACACACTAAGTGGCCAACAACACACAAATTTATTATTTGATTAAACAATGAGTGTACACTTATCACTGTACTTTTGTTTTTAGGAGAATGTTAAGGAATAAACATATTACTAAACATCTACTGTAAGCAATGACAGGCCACTGTGAAGTTATTAGATTAAATTTTTAAATAAGATATTTCACAAATATTAGATGAGGAGAAATCTAAAAAGAAGTTTACTATAGGAACAAAGTGTTAGTCCTATTGATAGAATTTGTACCCTAACACAGAGGCCTCACAGACCTCCAGGGTGGAACTGGCAGAGGAAGAGTTCTGTACTTTCTTTCAAGAGCTCTGCTAATATATATATATTACAGTAGTAACTACATTTTAAATAGAATTGAACATCAGTGCTTGGGTAAAGTTGAGAAATAATAACATAAAATAGTTTCTGACTGGACCAATGTCATGAAGTTTGTGAGTATAATTTTTTTTTCAAGTGTACTGATGAATTATGATGACAATATTTTAATTTTACTATTACGTCTTCCTCACAATCATTCAAAATAAAAATTGATGAATTTTGGAGTAGGTATTCTCAGATTTTAAGGACCCTAAAATTGTGTCACATTTTAGTTAATACAAGAAAACTCGAACATAATAATTATTAGAATTTCCACAACTTTTGTCACTCGATCCGACTTGATCTGTTTCCGTGCATTTCTGTTTTATAATTAAGTCTTTCCCGGCGTTGAGTGACAAGCCCGGGTAAAAGCTGACAGAAAACGATGTTCCCACACGATATTTCGGCGATCAGATTACCGTTGTCCGACCATGGCGACGAAATATTTGATCGCCGAAATATTGTGTGGAAACACCGTGTTCGCTCGGCTTGTTACACGAGAGCACTCTATTAATGTTTTATATTTACTGACTCACAAATGTCTCTTAGAATGTAATTACTTGAAAATTTGCGGTTATGTAGGGCCTATGTATAGCAGAATTGAGTAACAGTATCTAATAGAATTCCTATCCGTTGCTTACATGGAAATTATGGTTTGGTATCGTTGTACAATGACTACAGACCGTTATTGTTCATCATCCATTTTTAAGTAAATTTCATATTCACCGTTCTCTCCTAAATGTCTTCACACAAAAACGGAAAGTTTGGCCGAACCCACAAGATATTTTGAGGTAGGCATTTGAGATTTTTAAGCACCAAAACTATACCAATCATAGAAATACGCGCAGTTTAAATGACGTAGTGAGATTAACAGATGGGGCATCGAGCAAGTCATCATTGGTGCGCGCGCTATCGCTGACTTCAATTGTTTTCTGTCTGCGTAACAATATATCGTCTCTGCTGCCTAAATTGTGGAACATCTGACGCACGATGAGTATCGTACCGAATGGACTGAACAGGAGGCAGAAACTTCGGAGAAAGGTGAGCAGGAGAGACATAAACGTAGTGAAATATTTGAAACATTAACTGAATTAATTCGGCGGATTCGAAAAGCCACAAAATATTTTATAATACGAAGTTTTAAATTATGGACTGTGATCTAAATTGAATGAGAACGTTTATTAGATGATAATCATAAAAATAATAAAATAGTGGAGACATTACTTTCTAAATTTTCGTATTATTATTTTCTAAGGCATATATAACATTTCGATAGTTATTTACAAAGATACTGAGTATATTTGTATTATCTTGATTTGAATTATCAATATTTAGATAATTAATGTATGTCAAAAGCAACGGCGCTGTAAATTTACTGTCAAGAACATTTTTATCACCTATACAATTTTTTCGGTTTGCCGATGGCTGTTATTTTATTCATATTTATGTTTATTTACACTTTTTGTTGTTACTAAAAACGCAAAACAAATGTTACTTCTTAAAATAGGTGACACGATCCTAATTTTGTGTCATGTGTTGTCAGTGTTTGTTTTGCGATAATATCTAAGAGAAATAAAACGAGAAAATATATCTTTAAATGGAAATCGTTAATAATGAAGAACATGGAAACAAACCCATCAGTCACCACAGATGAAGGCAGGAGTGCCCCGACGAACTGGTAACCACGAACATACTTTATAAATTTTTCGAAATAAACTTTCATTGTTTTTAAAGCCGAGACATGTGGCAAGGTAATCAGATGTGAACACGCCGGAACTTATCACCGTGTTCTACCTTATTTCCATTGCCTAACAGCATTTTCAGTGTTACTATTATCGAAGTCGTTAATACTGTAGACAATATCTTGCTCCCTGGCTGCTTCCACTTTTGTCCCGAGCTGAATGACTATAATCACCGCGTTGCATTTAATTTTACGAGTTTTACTTGCATGGCTATCTAAAAGTTTCATCATCGTGATACCGTTCCTAATAATAGGATTGTCTTTTCCAAAGAGCTGGTCACTTTAGAATTTAATAATTTTGTCAATAAGGTTAACGTTAAGCAACATACAACGAAAATTATTACAATGGCCAAAACGTATTGTAAAAAACAAAAAAAAAGGATGGCTCTTGTCAATACAGAGTAAGGGTGGAGAAGAGCCGACACGTATCAAAAAAGCATAAACATTATTTGCCACAGTAAACTATACAATAATTGACAGCGTATCATCGATTGTTTGGAGTTTCTGTTCACTACTGAACTGTAAACTAAAACAGTGGGAGGTAATTATATATTGTCAAGATATTGAAGAAACTTATGGATTTTGAAAATGTTTGGGTACATTTTGAAGAATAATAATCTTCATCCTTTAAATCGGTTGTACTCGGTTTTATCGCACGCTTCCTAGCCATAAGGGAGCGTGCAAAAACTACGTGGCTCGGTCCAGGAGGGGGAGGGGTTGGCTGGAATGCTACGCTGGGCTACGTGAGGGGAGGGGGGGGCGGGGGTTTCGAGCCAGCCCACGTAGCTTTCCTTTCATAACATTTTTCACTGTTAAAATGAAGAACAGAACTCACACAACAGCATGTGAATATCTATTTCCCTCAGTTAATTATCTCCGTATGTAATTTACAATCGTCTGACATGAAAAAAACAGTGCAAAATGTCTTCTGGAATCAAAAGGGTAAAAAGCTACGTGCTACGTTGGGGGGAAGGGGGAATAGAGGCAAAAGCCACGTAGGACTACGTGGGGGGAGGGGGGGTTCACAGGAGGCCAAAATGGAGCTACGTGGTTTATGAACGCTCCCTAACTTCGGATAATCATTTTAAAAGGACTGATTGGGGGTGGAGGGAAGAGAAGAAAGCCTTCTTCAACTGTGCGTCCGTGGCTGGCGAAGAAGTAAGTGAGCTTGGTAGGGGCAAACCTATGTTTTGACTGTCTGGAGACTTCGTCATGGTTTGGCAGTATTCCTAAACTCTTTCCCATTGAAATTTGACTGATTTTCTCTAAATTATCAATTAAATTAGTGAAATTTTATTTAAATAGGACTCACAAAAGTTTTAAAAAATCAGTGGTGTAGTTAGAGAAGAGTATTAAATCTATAGAGGTGTGTGACTGAGCTCGGAAAAAGAGTAGTTACAGGTTCAAGATCGAGGTCCTGCCTAAATGTGTGTGAAGATGGTAATGCAGTAAAACGGCCAATTTATAGTTATGGTTTGATCATTTTTGGTTAATTGTGTCTAATTGAAATTTTTGTTGATTACGATAACTTCAAAAATGATCTTATTTCCTTAAAGTCTTATGCTTTCTATCTTCAGTTCAAGTTTTCTGCTTTCTTAAAATTTCGACATCGTGCTTAAAGGCACACTTCACAGTGGAAGTCTCTGTTCAGGATTTAGATTAATGTACTGAATTTTGTAGTCATGTACGTTACATATGTATTTGTTGTGGTATTTACTTTCATTGTAGATAGCAAACGGTAAATCAGAGTTAAATAAGAGCTTACTGGATACATATGAAACATTACTCGATGTCAGTTTGATTATATATATATCGCAATCTACGTCTGCAGATTTAGAAAAAAAAAGCGGTACCGTTTGAAGTTATTTCCGACAGTTGAAGCACGAGAACAGGGCCGGCGCTAGGAATTTCGGGCCCGGGGTAAAATGAGCGACCTTCTTCTTCTTTTTTTTTTTTTTTTTTTTTTTTTTTTTTTTTTTTTTTTTTTTTTTTTTTTTTTTTTTAAGAAGCTCTACAAACTAGCCGGGCGACAATTGACGGTGATCGGGGCCCCCCCATCAGCCGGCGGGCCCAGGTACATTTGACCCGCTTACCCCCCCACCCCCCTAACGCCGGCCATACACCAGAAAAGCACAATAAAGGTTTAATTCGGAATGTTGTAGCGGAAGAAGTGAATGTATGGTTGTGTATAATAATCATACCAGTTTTTAGAAATTTTTGTCGGTAAAGTTATATTGTTGAAAGAGATATTTTTGAAACTTTACGGCATTCACTTAGATTGATTGAAATCGAGATTACCCTTGAACGGAAAGCAGGACATTAGGACGCCCCCCCTGCAGCGCCTATGGTTAGAAACATTTTAGAGTTGTTACTATCAGCAGCTTTACTCGCTGAGATCGCATTTGAGAACTTGGGTTCGATTACCTCACCGAAATTACAACTTTCGGTTTTTGATGATTTGGTTGATTCTGTTCACATCGTAAAAGCGAATAAACTTGGCTCCCAGATGTACTGGACAACACACACATAAACCGAAAACGCTCTATAACTTTCATCGTCTAATACGAGACTTTCTGCGGCACCGCGTTCCAAAGCTTTAGTTATTCGTCAGAGTAATTATCAGTTCTTCTTGAAGGATCCGGTTTTAACGATTTTATTTTAATCATCGAGGGATGCTATTAAAGTCATCACTGGGAGTGAAAATTATTAGAAAATTATGTCCTGCTGTTATACTTAAAAAAATATTTGAGTCTAAGTAATGGTTATTGACTCAGACAGTCAGGATCAATGGAAATTAATTTCCCCAGCATATTCAGTTCAGCTTTAACATGTTATTCTTCAGGAACCAAAGTTGCATTAAATTTTTCGGATGCAGTATGTTTTTGACATAGCTGTTTCTGCACGTAATTCCATACCTCGAAACAATTACTATAAGGTCACGTCCACACATGTGTATCTTATAAAACAAATCTATATATCCATTTAAATGAGTTATTTGGAAGTTTTATTGAGGGGAGGAGTCGGCCGCAAGATGACTTCACCGATGGCAACACACGCCTCAGACAATAAAAGCAGGCTCATCTACATAATAGCTTTCTGAGTGATTTCCGAGGACTGCCTTCTTTTACATGAGCTCTAGCAAGATTGTTACTTCGATACTGCCCTAATATGCTTCCCGTGGCCATCACGTACTCCACCTTTCTACCATGTGTGCGTATGGGTAATTTTATGTTTACACATTACTGAATAAAAACAATTGATGGCAAACTATTCTTTTTAAACCTTTTATGCAGTTTCAACACACATAAAAACTATCATTAATCTATTTACGTCAGGAAAATCGTTCCTGAACACAATTCTTGATTAATTTAGAAAACCTAAGTTTTCTTAAGACAAGCAAGTAATATACTTGTACACGTCTGAACGAAATGTAAAATACACGAATCTATAACTTTTGATATTACGTAACTTGCGTCAAGTAATCCAGCCAAAAATAAATTTTCTTTTTACTTTTCCGATTTAACATTGTTTGAAATCTTGAATCAGTGCATACATTAAATTATCGCAGTGTCTTGGTTGTAAAAAACTGTATTAATATAAGGTTATTATGTTTAGTAATGTGTACGCAAAAAATGAAGTAATTTACTTACTGCCTCGTTGTGGTATCTGCGCAGCTGAAAAGAAAAACAGACAGATTCACTTAAATTTGTCAAACCATACTGTTTAACTAAACATTGTAACATTTAACATTAAATTAATACAATACGCACATCAAAACTTCTAAGCTAAATTGTTACATAAAGAATGCTTATGGATTAGGGAACTGAAAGCTCAGATCCCTATGCCACCAATGCGTATCATCCACAGCCAAACACAACTATCACACCTAGAATTTAATGTTCATACAGTAACAACATAACTACACCAGATATTATGTAACACTTACATCGCATTTCTTATATTACGACATGCCACGGTTTTAGAAACCAGTTTTCAAATCAAACACAAACTGACAAATTTGCTAACTGGAATCGTGGATAAAATCTGAATACGGACAAGCCGTAGCGATCATACATCGAGGAAGTGTAGTAATCCGTACTGAACGTACACATGCAATTCGTACTGCACTGTAGGTACAACACATCGCCATGCAATAAAGCTATCTAGCACTTGAAACGATGGTCCACTCGCTTCCTTGTAAATGATAATATTCTATACTTCCCCCTTCCTAACGAGATAATTCCTAACCAGCATGATCAACATTCACCAATATACTTGCCCCTGCAATTATAGACCATAACATTTACACAAGCTGTCACATGTACATGTGCTATTAATGCAACCTAAACAATACAGTAGTAACAACAAATACACTATTGGATAAGTCGGATTTCATAGGAGGAGGATGTTTTAACAATTGTATGGGATAACGAGTGTCAGTTGAACGCCGCGATTCTCGTCAAAAGTGGTCTCCCGCAGCCTCGGTACAAGTATCTGATTACCCTTCTATAACCAGAAATTATTCTCGTAAAACAGGTAGAGAAGATCTACTTACTCGAGTTGAAGGGAAGGAAGGAGAGAGGAGGCCATCCACGATGCACACCTGGGTAGCTCATGCAAAAATAAGCCACTGGACATCAAGGCAAGACAGTAGCTAAGGGTCGGGGTTTCTAAGCGCAACCAGTCTATGACAGGGGAGATAGAAAGAGAAAGAGAGAGAGAGAGACAGAAAGAGAAGAGAGAGATAGAGAGAGAGAGAGTTCGGAAACTGAAGAAACTCACAAGCACGAAGATGAGGGTGTTTTCCTTCGTTTCGAGTTGACTGCTCTCACGTTAACATTGCGCATCTGGCAGTCTGCAATGGAAACAGAGAGTAGTCAAAATTTAGACAAGACTTAAGGATAGCTACAGAACAGCTAGCTATAAGTTGAACGCTGTGCCACCGGTTTAAAGTTATGTTAGTTAATCAACTTAATAATCTGATTATTGGCACTCGCCATTACGCACAAACTGTAATTTATCTCGTCAACCAAGCAACATCCTCTACAGATGCTTGTTTGTAATAGTCCAAAAACAGCATTTCCTTAACCTGAATCTGTGTTTTTACTGTAATGTCATTCACTACAATGAAGTCTCTAAACTTTCGTTTAAGCTCGAATGGTCGCATTGCAGCATTTGGATAAATTAACACTTAGGCTCAATATAGTATTCTGATAACAGTTTCTTAAACTTATACCCGCAGATATATTAAACGACTCTGTTAAAATTCCGAAGAACAGATGCATCACGAAAAGATATCATTATTTACAGCTCCACTTGTTTGGGATTTTATATTTTACACGTATTACGAACCACTGAGTTCTAAAGTTTATTTTTATTTTTATATTTAAATTGCTCCCAATTGTCTAACATGCATCTCTAGTTTGTGCCATTAACTATATTTCATTAGTATGACAAAAAGTCCTAAAACACTTAACATAATACTTGTCTTACGTGTCCTCTAGATTAGATATAAGTACTTTGTTTTGTATAAATTTCGTGTTTCGTCTAATAGTTGTTTATAAAAATTCAGTATCTAACACCAGTATCGATTATAAAAACTAGAACTTTTGTCATCGTTCTGTGAAAGAGGTACTCCATTTACACTGCAGCAATCACAGTTTAATATCTGCAGTAGTTATATTTTGCAGTTAAGATATATTAATATCTCTAATCATGTCTTGTTCGTACGTTGTAACTTTGTGAGTAATTCTTATAGTTTAATATCTCAACTGGAAAGTAATTTCTCTAAATCATGAACGCTCTTATGACAATTAAATATGGTTTGGTCATTTCTGGATAGTTATTATTCAACACTTGAAATTCAGTTCGTGTAACTAGTTAAAATTAAGGTTTTATAATATTTTGTGAAAAAATATTTACAGCCTGATATATATATACTTTATTCATTTAAACAGTGTAAAAATTTCTGCAGAAAAAGATGTAATTTACCTCAGATAGTCAGAGCTGTGATATTATTGAAGTAATACCTAAAGAGTCATTATTTTTAAACGAAGAGGTAATTTTTACTTTTAGAACACAAATTTCGTCTTCTGTCGTATTCATAAATCTACTTATTTATATCATTCAAAGTTTGTTATTCCACCCACGTACTCCTCTGTCTAAAAGGCTTAAACCAAAATGAACCGTAATTACAGTCAGCTTGATGAACTGTTAAATCTACTCCAAAAATTAATAATGTGTATAACTGTCTCAAGATTGTGACGAAAATGGAAGCTGACATAATTCGAGCGATGTCTAGAATTAATGGTTATTACGCTGAAACGATATTCATGACAACTTCCGGCAACAAGTTTGTCATAACTGTTACTCTCAACAAGACTTCATTATTTTTCATTGCTATATCAATAGAAATCTTAAATTAACTTTTCCCGTTCAATAGAATCATGCAAAACAGATTCCTTTTAAATGTTTATGGTAAAACGTCGTTGATTAGTGAGATAGTAACTACACTTTGTAGATCACATGCTGACATTGTTTTACCCCTATATTAGTTCAGCAAACGAAAGTGTCATAATTTAAATGATTAACAATGATTTGAACAGAGTTTTGAAAATATACTAGAGAATGCCTCGTGTATTTCACTGGAACTGGCGGTATTCTGTCCAGTGAAGGGTATTCCTATTTTACTTAACATTACTTATATTTAAACTTGGAATCTGTTTGGTACACATCGAAATCTAATAGCTTAATTTTTAGTTCAAGCCTTATTACATCTTTTGCGCTATTTGTAACAGTGATAAAACTGTTTATTAACCAGGTGATTCCATTGCACTACAAACTCCCTGAAGTTTAATTTAAACTCCATAGTCAGATAGGCTGCCATTTCACTAAGTGAACGTTCACTGAACAAACAATACAAACTAGACATTTAATTCAGGAAAAGCAGCATTAAGAATTTGTATAAAAGATGATGGAAATAAACTGTTGGCAGAAGATTTTAGCTTTTTTGAGTAATAGCTTACAATGGTTGAGTAAACAGGAACAAATTTATAAACAAATTCTTTATATTTTTCTGAGGTTAGGGAGAAAATAAACATCAGGCACCAGGTTGATTTTCACAGAAAACTCTTTCTGTGCTGTATCAAGAAGAACAGGATACTTGAAGTGTGTTGAGAAAAAAGCTTTGATAAACATCAAAGAGAAACAGAGGAGCCAAATAAAAAAGTTGTAGTTCGTTATAAAACTACTTAGCAATTTATTGAAACCATTTTTTTAATCAGAATCACCGACGGAAAAAGAGAAATAGAGACCGAAATACATAAAAAACCATAAGAAGCAAAAAATATTTAAGAACACCAATATACTGCGAAAAGTAGCTCAGTAATGTGGAATAACGAGATCTGCAGCATAAAGTAACAGCAACAGTAGCTAATTTTTAACAACTGACATTTGGTCTTGGGAACCACATTATGTTTAACGAAAACTGTAATTAAATTTTACACAGGTATGGATGTAATGGTAACAAAATCAGCAAACTGTGGCTACAGTTTTCATGCATTAATTCCCTATGATGAATGCCGTCTTACTGAAACAACTATATTACAAGTGATTTGCGTGTAGCAAGAGAAACAATTAAACTTTCTAGAAAAGTGTAACTCTTTGATATATTTGGGAATATTAAACGTTTTAAGAGAAAATTCAAGTTGAGAAACTGAATAAAATATTATTTCGTGATTATATTTTTAATTCAGTTTCAAGCGCTAGGTAATGAATGATTCAGCCATTTATGCTTTCCGAAGAAAACTTTCCCCCTCTTCGGAATGAAAGAATAAATTCGAAATGAGAGCAAACATTCAGATGGAAGAAGATTACAATCATGGAATGCTGACAAGTACAAACTGGAAAAAATTTCATCTCAACTAAGTTGAAATACAGTTACCAGCCATTTATTAAGGATTTAAACTTTATGACTGTAAAAGATTTGTCCACCAACTCGAGAGATGGAAGAACAAAACCAAATTAACAAACAGCCTTTTCTTGTAAAGCATACGATCGTTTACAAGTTTTAAGTATAGAGACACTGTAACCCAAAAAGAAGACATTTGGATAAAGTGCATAATGATGATTCAGGCTACTGGAAATATCAAATGGACTAACACAATCGAGATAAGACATTTTGAAAATAAATACAACAGACTTAAATAGTACTTGTATCATATGACTATCAAGCGTGGGAAATCCATACTTATCCCCATACATCGGCATTTAATACAAGAAAGTAAGAAAAAAAAACGATCTTTAAGACTAACGAAACGCAAGAAACAAACTCTCTAGAATATAAAATTGCAAAACACAAAGCTGAGAGAACTGAGCAAGGAATATCAGGAAACATAAACCAGCATAGAATTTTTTTAAAAAATAACTTCTATGTTGACGTCTTCTTCTTTTTATTTTATTTGTTTTAAATCGTAAGTATTGTAACCCTACGAGCTCCAAATTGCATTTTATCGAAAAATTTATAATTTCTATCGATCCTGTGATATGCTCAGTTTATGGACAGCAAAAAATATACGATACTAAAAGATCATGAACGTAACTGTTACTGTGAATTGTATTTAGACATATTACTCTGTACGAGGGATACCCAGTAAATTGGCGTTCTATATTTAGTTTTGAGATGAACATGTATGGTGGAATGTCATGCATTTCTAGGAAGAAATTAATCTTACAGCAGTTCAAAAGGAAAAACTGAACAACAAGAAGTGATGTATTTGTTGTTGCATCAGATACTTTTCAGCTAAACGAAGTTTGTATGCGTTTATGGGGAATAAGCTCTTTCATTTAATACACGAAAATAGTGCAGTGGTTAATGTTTACGTCGGCTTAACAGCCCTGGAGAGATCATTGAGAGGTGCAACCTGAACGAAATTTTTCGGCAAGCGCATCACTGTTTAGAGAAGGTCGAAGAATACTAATATAAAATTCTGGAGTCACAAGTCATCTTGGAAGGAACAGTACATCACTTCTCACCTGAAGTTTAAATAGTGGAAAAAGAGATGTTCACAACGAATGGTGTATTTTCTCACTATTAAATAAATATCAGTGCATATATTTTTAGGTGCAACGGAATTGTTTCGTACACCAGTTTAGAAATACAGATGAATTATGAATTCGTCACTACACACCAGAAAGGTCGTAACGTCGTATATGATGGACAGAGGCTGAATGAATTCTGCCAACAATTACAATGAATATTCCATAATCAGTGAAGATAGTACTATTAATAATTTTAAAAACGACTGATTTTCTTTCAGAAGCGTGATGCAAGTCTTTTGGCTATGCTTGATGAGGATGTTTGCGAAAATATGCTTTTGTTAGCAATCAAAAATACATTGAAAAATGTTTTTAATAAAACTATGAGGTGAAGCAAAAATTTGCTCCCGTGTTCAGAAAGAATAAGGAAACGGAAGTATGAACTTTTAATACATTAAATAAATTTTGTTCTGACAGATTTTTCCCCTTTCCACATGGCGAAACAACTTTGCAAGTGGAAGCCTCTTCCCATCAAATGTTGATGTGATTCGAACTACAGAAGTTTGTTTTTCTTCCGGAAAGCCAATACAGGAACTGGATTTTGGCATTCCATCATTAATGGAATAATTGTGATGATGCTGCAGAAGATTAATATCTCAGATTAACAATGTTATCACAGCTAGAAATACTGTAGACCGTCGACGGATGTGGATTTTGTTAAGGAAAATTTAGCCAGCCACACGTGAAGCAAATATTGAAAAAATAACCCAGATGGATATAGTCTGCATGGATATGAAGAAGATATACATAATCAAAGAGTTACTGCATGAGATCAATTCAGAAACCTAAGAGAAAACTTAGGTTAAAAACTGTTTACTTATTATAAATAGTGATAATTTATGTAGCCCATTAATATCAGGGGAAGTAATCACAATCCAAAGAAGAATAGAGTGACTATTATTCAAATAATGGCACTGAAGATGTAACTAGAAAAGGTAGGGTACGCAAAATGTAAAATAGGAAGAGAAATAAAAAGAATCTACATCTTTCATTATTTTATAAACAATTGTTCTTGAACTACAACCGAGGTCAATAAATGCATCTGAAAAACTTGAGAGGTATGTTTGCAGAGTATTGCTCAGTGCTAGAAAAATTAGTATAAGAAGCGTAAATATTTTAAATGAACACATTAAAGTTTATGACATTTCATACGAGAATAATATTCCTAAAGAATGTAAGTTAAGAGGACGATTCATCAAATCTTCCAGCGAAACTTCTGCGAAACAAAACGAAGTGAAGGAATATGAAGTGATAAGTTTGTTTGTTTGTTTTTTTGTTTTTGGAGCAAAGGTACATCTAATTCTAAGGGATGGCAACAAACACATAATCTTACGAGATATAAATAATTAAGTACGAAAGAAACACAGGTAAACAAGATCGTTTTACCATTTCTTGGTTGTTATTTCATACCGTATACCATATTCGTAATTAAAGTTTGTAATGGAAATGCTATACGAGGTATTTAGAGCATACCAGTACAATTAGTGACTGAAAATGTTAGATCATAACGAATGACCTAAGAATAAAGGTTCAGAAATAGTTCATGGCAGTGTTATTCCTCTTGCAAGTTTCACTGAATTTCCGTCGTACTTTACGAGGCAACATACATTGAATATACGAAGGGTCATATAAACAGACCATCAAAAATATTAAGAGATCAGAGAGAAAGGTAGTACGAGAGAATTTGAACGGTTCCTGTGAAGCAATTATTAAGGAAAATATTGGAATGGGTACCTACGTTACTGAGTGCATAGAAAAGTTCCAGTGATAGTCCAGATAAAATCAACGTATGTGTGTTATGGATGATTTTAACTACATTAAATATCTATTGCCTTGCCGAAAACGAAGAAATGTTTACAGCAACTTAATATTACGTTTTCCCGGACTACCTGCGTAATTTTTAGAACTAAAGGTATTGTGTGTACGTCATCAAGTCTAAACAAACAGTTTCCGTTTTTCGCCATAGAGACAGAGAGACCTTAAAACAAACTCATCTAATCACTAACCGGATAAATCATTCCAATACCTCAGTTTAAGCAAGAGGAAATGTAGAAAGACTAAAATGTGCTTAATAATGAAGTACGGGGTAGTGAAGTGGCTAAAGTTTGCACAATTTTAGATAAGTATGTCAGTTTCACTAGTAAAATGGAGAGTACGAGGTAACTATTGGCAGAATAAACTCAGAATGAAATGAAACAAGCAAAGATTCCAATGTAAACACTTTTTTTAAAAATTGAGACTGTCAGTTTTCACAAATAAAATAGAGAATATAAGGTAATCATTGGCAAAATAAGCTGAGACTAAAACAAAATACGTAAAGATGCGAAGATATGCAATTTGTTTTAAAAAAATTTAAAAGCTGTGGCTGTGCTATCAGAGCTAGCTATTTTGAAGAGAAACACTAACGAAAAAATAAATTCAGAACAGAAGGAGTAAAATAATGAGAGAAAGTAGAGAAACGGATAGGAAAAGTACATCCTTGGAAAGTTAAAACAAACAAAAAATAAAGTAGAAGAATAACTTACCTGTTCGTAGGTGTGAAGAAAAATATAGAATCAGTGACAAAGAAAGGCGAAAATTCTATTATGCTTTCTACATTTGTTTGCAAAAGGTTTAAACAATTTAGCTCTAATGGTCTGAAAACACAGAAAAAAGACTCTACGGGTAAATGAATGACTTTACAATTTAAGGCTTTATTTACACGATGCCATGTTTGATGCGATTAGTTTACTGGAAGATCAGACATAGCAGAGAAACCATCACGTAAAATTCCATACTGAAAGTATTCGCAGAACCGCATTATTCTTAGCATAACAGAAACAAACTGTTCAAGAGTTACTACAATTTCTAGAAAGTGTTAAACTTTTTATATTGATGGAAATGAAGAAGAAAGTGCAGGATATAAATTTAGCAATATCACTATTCTTGTACATATTTATGTGATATCAACACAATTTGAGATTAAATAAACACAAGAACGTGGGACGCCCGAGGGTAAGATGATATGGAAGCCAAAGCATGCACAGTAATTAAAAAAGTATTTTATACAACGTTACTAAAATGGCAAGGACATGAGTAGGATCATAAAGGGTAGTTTGCTAGAAATTTCGTCTAGTATAGACACCAGTACGTATTGCCGAAGTGAAACAGCTTACTAGCATTACCCCCAATTACTATAGCATTTTCATCTCTTTGTCACTTTGGTGCCGACGAGATGCTTTGAACGCAGTATGGTACTAATATTGCACAAAGAAAATTGCCTGAATCTCCTCGGATTTTCGGAAATATATGGCTATGAATTAGCTTACTGCTACTCCGTTTAGGAGAATTTTGACCAAAGTTTAATTCCCTTTGGTCGAATGCAGGACTAGTGTCCTGGTGATTGTAGGTTGTAGTAGTCTCTTAGCCAACTAGGAAAACTGTGTATTTTTCGAAAATATCTTTGTTATATCTCGCCAGAAAATCTATCAGTGTAGACATCGATAATTTCTCACAGACCGAAAAGCATGCATTCGTCAGAATGTCACAGGCAGTCTCGTACAGAAACATTTACACTCAAACTAGATTGTTGACGTAATTATAATAACAGCAAAAGTAAAATAAGAAGAATATTTTAAAGCTTAAAATGATTGTTTGCAATGTTAAACAAAACTGTAGTTTCTTGCAAGCAAATATTTTTATACCTCTACAAAACCCGAAGAACAGAGAAGCAGGAGCGGTATATGAAAACGATCATAGATTAAGAATATGCGGAATACCGTCAGGCATTTAGAAAAAATACGAAAAATGGTTTACATTAGAAACTTTTTCATTATATTAACAAAACTGACTGAATAAACACTTAATTAGTGTAAAAATTGATCACATGGGAAAAAAAAGAATCATACGTGTTAGGTTTGCAAATGGACTGCTGATTCAAGCCTTAAGTGTAAATTAAACTGCGTGGAACTACAAAATATAAATCTGGGCCATTGTTCTGAACTATTTCTCTATCGTAATTGTTATTCGCAGTTGCCACGAATTTCATATAATATTGATGTTTTTTTCGATCTTTCCAAGACCTCTGTTGTTTCTTCTGAGCACCCTTGTGACCAACACCTGCCTGAATTTCAGACGCAGGATATTGAAAGAAAATGACAGATCACTACTAATCTGAAATTTCAAAATATGGACCTACAGGAAACAAAATTGACTACAGGATTCAGTGTAAGAAGATCGCACAGGTACAGAAGCATTAATATAATATTTTTTCAGGAAATGTTTCCAGAAGAATTTATAATTTTGTGTCCCCATTCCATTTGAAGAAGAGTCACTTCTTGAAGAACATACGTTAGATGAGAGATTAGACTTTTAGCTGCACCACAAGCAATACAGTCGTCTTTTTTTCTCTGATAAGAAGTCAACAAGGTTTTTTGACTAATAGTGCAAATGTGAATGTTGATGTCTATTTTCTGTATACCGAATGGGCCTCGCCAATTATTTGACTTGACGAACAGAGATTCTCTGGCACTGAAGATGTCAAACTTCCTTTATTGTTAGAAATCGTTATTCCGGATTTTCAACTTTTTTGTTTTAGATTAGCGATTATCGCAGTTCTTTAAGTACCAATATTTGATAAGATTCAAATGACTCTGGAACTTAACAGTAAATTCGTAAAGTAATAAGTATAAACTGAAGGCTGGTCTTCGTGTTCGGAGTATTTGATGTTTCTCTTTATCAGTGATTATCGCAGTTCATTACTTACCAATATTAGATAAGATTCAAATTAAACTGAAACTTTAAATCCTTAAAGTAATAAGTATAAAACAGCTGCAGGAGTATTTCACGTTTCTCCTTTCTAGGTGTTATGTTTGAAGAGTATAAATGGATATGCATTTGACTCTTTTCTGCCATAACGTTTCCACACACCGAAAAATAAACCACCTACGGTTTCTTTGCTGCTGCTTCAGAGTGTAACAGCATTTAAAACATAACACAACGCAAAATTCAATAACTGTTGGAAGACGGTTGGAACAATCGGATTTCTGCGCGACACGTTTTTGGTGTTTTTCGGTTATCAGTTAGGGAAATGAAACAATGAACTCTTAACGCAGGATAATAGGCCATTTTCTCCTTACTTCATTATAAAACACTAAATGAGCTGACCTTAATGACCACCGTCTATGTTGATGAGCCGTGTAGCAACTCAGTTTTTACCCCACTCGTTTTTCGGCCCTGTCAATACAAACACTGTAATCGGCCAAACCAGAGTTATAATAACAAATAGTAGTCCAACCATGGTTCTAGGAAAAGTCAGCATTATGGTTTGGGCGTGGATATGCATAAAACTGGATGTATTTTTTTTTGATGTAGAAACTGGTCTCAGGCACACAAAATTATAAGATGTTGGAATAAAAAGTAAAATATTTTCCTCTTTTTAATTAGTGTAAATATTTTAAATCCGTAAATTCTAAAATCACAGGAATACACTAGAGGAAATCGTTAAACAAAGACTTTTGTACAATATCAAATAATGGTTCTATGTGAGGGTTGCTTCTGAAGGTGAGAATTAAACCTATAGCACGAATATTACAACTATTTAACACAGATGTTATAATATTCGTTTTAGAATCTTATTACGTTGCCTATGTGAAAGTTGTTTTGCACAGATTTCATTTACACACAGTTGGTATCGAGGAACCGTACTGGCCATTCTGAACAGGATTTTCGATGGTTTTCCAGGTCACTCCAGGCGAATGAAGGTAGGTGAACCATGACCTCCGTCACCAACTTTGTAGTGAATCACGGAGTAATAGTAATGGATACAAGTTTGAAAGGGAAAAAATAAAATTTTTAAGCTGTTTGTATTACCATCTCTTAAAAACCAATGTTTGGAAACCGAAGCTACAAACCTCATTACCCATTTCATGTCAGAAACACCTAACAATTCTCGTACCGCAACTGACTGGAATTTGCAGCAAGCCCCTACTGCGTTTTACCATACTCGAGAGACTGTCTTAAAAATCTACACGATAATAAGCTTGCTTCGTTTTCTGGGTTAACTATTTCATACAAAATTAGGCTGCTGCTGCATGAGTGACCATGAACTTTATAATTTTAATGTCATTCAAGTTAGGACGAATCTTTTACCAGCATTGAGTAACAGAGCTCAAGGAGATACCTAGAATTCTTACATATTTTATACCTCCCTTATTATTAATGCAACAGCTTTCTAAACATATATCTGCGTGTCACAGAATTTTTTACGTCTGTCTCCTAGTAGATGGAGAAATATCTAGAACGGTCTAACACAAATCAGTGTCCTTCAACATCTTCACAAACTATTAACCAGCGCCATGTTACATAAGTAATTTATTTAGACAGACAACAATGCGGTAGCCACTCAGAGTATTAATTACACGTTTGGGAAGACGCGGGTTCTATCCCCGTCCGGGCATCCAGTTTTGGATTTTCCATGATCTCCCCAAATCACTCCAGGCAAATGCCGGGATGGCTCCTTCAAAAAGCCATGGCCGAATTCCTTCCCGGTCCCCAGTCCTTTGCTGCCTCTAATGACCTCAACGTCGACGAGGCGTAAAGCCACAAGCAAAAAAAAGTATGAATTACGACGATGCTCTCTTGTTGTCTACAAATATTACGGTGCCAATCATTTAAAACCAAGCACCAGCGAACTCCAGATATACGCTTTGCACCTTCAAAATAGGGAAGAAAGAGCTAGGAATTTCCTGTCAAGGCGATCGTCTCAAATGCTGTCCAACACCGGGATCTTTATTTGTCATCTGAGGACGTACCTTTATAACAGCACCAAGCGAAAAGCAAATAGTTGGAATAACATAAAGAAAAATCTAACAAATAAAATGTGTGGTACCAAGCCTCAAACACTGAGATCCTGAACACTCGCAATATGTGTTGGCGACAGACATAAATTATACTAACTCATAAGTATACCATCCATTTCATATTTGAAGGAAAACAGCGGCAGAAGTGGAGAGAACAAAACAGGGATCGACCTTCTTCACCCGCTACACGGACATCAAACAGAGACGATTATACTAAAGTCTAGCCGAGAACATGGCTCTTCCAAGGAACGGCAAGAGAAAGCCGAATCGCCAGGTGGTAGAACGAAATTACTTTTGACATTCAAGTTACTAATGAAATGGCGTCTGGTAACTATCAACTCTACATAGCACCGAAAACAACAGTGTAAGAGCAGGAATACCAAGTTGTAAAACTGGGACCTGCAATGATCAATCGAACGGGCGACCCTTTATCTTCCCTACCATTTATCAGCTAGTGACAGGACTATTGCTGCCAGTAATTTTGGGAAATTACTTGTTTGACCGACAAGGAAATAATTAAGTGTTGAATGGTTACTTACAATTATGTGATCGCTATTAATATATTATGAAATCTTAGATTAAATTAAAAAAATGTCTATTTCAAGGACATTAGTTTTAAGTTGTGTATGTGGCTGCTGTTTTCTACCACCACAGCACTCACTTGAACAAAAAATTTTTATGAACTGAAACGTCAAAATTTCTGTCCTCCCTAGTAACAGTGTGATGACAGGTAATAGTGCTCTTTCAGACATTAGTTGTATTACGCATTTATATGACCTTATTTTTTGATCAAATCCATTAAAAAGTCATGATTATCACAAGAGCTACAACATATTGTCCAGCACAAATGTATGGGAGTGAAAACGGCCCTGGGCACAGTCTCGGTGATGCGATTAGACATTTCAATTATCTATTGGCTTGGAGCTACACCCGTGTCAGCTACAGTTAATACAGAATGACAGAGCTTAAACAGCTAAATTAACCAGCATGCCACCAAACCAATAAAGCGGCCGGCGTATAAAAAAAGATTGGTGAGGTCACAAGCTTGCAAAGGTTAGAGTAATAGAATTTACATCAGAAGTCCGGCCTTTTTGATAGCGTGGCTGCTTTTAATGAGACATCTCGAAGTAGACTGATTATATTTCTTTCTACATGTTAGGATCCAATGTTATTGTTTCTTTCACAAATTTATTATATGAAGACTGAATGGTCTGAATCATTGTATACTAAGTAAATGTAATACCGAACATATAGATGAGTTAGAAAGAGTGGTAATACCTCAGTTAGACAAAACGGTCTTTCTGGCGAACACTCTCCTCAAACTTTTCTCTACAAATACGACTTTACACCTTTTGTTTCAGTTACTACAGACACCACGAAGCATACACATAATTCCGGTAGTTTGTATTGTTCTATTCGGCCATTAATCACTGGTTCGGGTCCTGTATTGCTAGACTAATTCCCATTATTGCCAATTTTTACCCAAAATGTCTGTTTGTACTAAACATATTACGTAAATGTATTTGTGGCTACATCGTTAAAGTGAAGCTGCAAATGTCTCTACTCCAAGGTGATGTTCCGTTATTTTTGGTCTGAGGTTTGAATATAAGTTCACGTTAATTTCGGTCTGTGGTTTGAACATAAGTTAATACGGTATATGAAGGGTACAAAAGGACAGTATACTACCATTTGTGTTTAGGGTGTCCTTATATGTTCCTCGATGATACCTGGCAGTGACCAAAAGTGCAGTGTGCATCTTCCGTTGTTAATTCTGATATTATGATGTTAAAAATTTATGCTGGAGTCATACACAAGGCCAAAACACGGTTTATTTATTTTGTTTGTAATAATTGATTAGTATTCCATTAAGTCGTATTATACAAGGGTTTATGCAGATGGAACACACCAGCAGATACTTTTAAGTGACTATAATGACGTGGCCTAACAATCAGGGCTGACATGTCGTGCAAAAAATCTGCCTGCCTGAGGGGAATAGCGTAAGACAACAGGATGTCGTCAGGTGTATGAAGTTAGTTTCTAACTGACTTATTTTATAACATGTATTAAATTTTGTTCGCTAAAAAATGTGGGGTTTGCACGTATGTTTCTATGTTTTTCTGTTTATTTGTTTTTTGAAAATTTGTTCGTGCTGCGTCTGCAGTCTGGGAAGAAGACTTCTGCCGCAGTCGTGAAGTTAGGACCGTCACAGCTTTCCGAGTTCTCCGCAAAGGGAAAGCCTCAAAAAAATAAAAAAAAATAATTGGTGTCTATCGGAAAGTCAGCGCGGGAAGTGTTCTTGTTAGGACGTTGGTGATTTAACTAATTTGTGCCTAGGTAGGCCGAAGCCAATCGACTCACGTTTCTTACGGATGTGCATTTTTCCAATACGTACAAGTGTTCTCTAGTGTCCCCGCAAATAATGGTCTTTATTCTCCTTACATGGAAGGGAAAGTGAATTGATTAAAGAGCTACTTCTGTAAAGTTTCTACACTTTTTTGCAAATAAAATAAAACACATGAAGATAAAATTCGAGGTGAGTTAATCACTTGTGGCATGTCACTATCATGAATATGTTTGTCTAACAGCAATTTTCGTTCGGGAACTAATGATCTGAAATGAACAATTTGGGACCTCGATATGGTTTTATTATAAACCTGTTTATAGAGAATCTTCTGTTTAATAACTAAGTTAAAGAACAGATACACTTAATAAAATTCATTTCATAATAGCAAAGAATAACGGTCATAGAAACTTTTCGCTAAATACTTAACCGTTTTACCGCCATTGTTTTCAAACCTCATACCCAATTAAATGTTGGCATTAAAAATCCTGTTCCGAAGCAACAGTAATTCGGTTCGTTATTCAAAATCATTTTGCTCATATTTGTAAGATGGCTTTCATGATATCGGACCCCATTCCTGGAAGCTAGTGTCCTAGTTTAATTTAGTGATTGAAGGACGAAATTGATCATTTCGCAATCTTCATTTTATAATGAAATTTGTTTTTAGCTTTGAATTAATTTTGGTAGATGAGAAAAATGTTATCTTTTTCAGTGCTGTACGGTTCATAGACAGCAAGGTTTTCTGATCTGGGATAGGATTGATGTCTGAATAGCCGGACTGGGAATCGAACCCCTTTCTTCATGAATACCAACTTCAACCATTAGCGCTCACGCACCATGCTCTGTAAAATATTATCAATAACCTAAAATGTGGGCAAAGTCAAGGGAAGCACACAATAACGAGCTACTTGTCACCAATCACATTACAGCGGCGTATGTTGCAACTATACATAGAACTAAATTCCGATTGCAAAATTAATTTTGCGAGTATAGCAGTTTTCCAGATGCTTCTGGGAAGTATTAACTGAAATGAGTGACTATTAGTAATTAAATTCATCCGTGAAAGCGATATGTCGTTATCTATTCCACCTGAACCATGTCGTCGGCAGACAATAAACTCTAATTGGATATAGATATAAATTAATTCATACAAATGTTATAATGTATCATTTTTTTTGTGTCTGTAATTTGGTATTTGCTTTGAAAACAGAATGTATGCTAATATAGTTTTTTTTTAATCTTTCATTTCACAGGTGAATACGAAATAATCTCTTTGCGCACCACATTCGTTAGAAAACTTTATTTTACTGGTTTCCAAATACTGTTCGAGAATACTTCCTTGTCCAAGTATTTAAATTATTTTTTTAACACACTGGGAACACAGTCTAAACAAAGATTTAATTTAAATTATATAAATCCGATTGAAATCACTTGCAACAACTAGAAAGTAATATTTTTAATTATTAAGCTACAAATTAATGATTAAAATATTTTTTATAAGAAAACCCACTGAATAACCCTGTATTCTTAGTTTCATCTCGAAATTTATCTTAAACGCAATAATGCAAGCAGTTTATTGAGTAAGATAATATTAAAAAAAATATTTTATGAACATAACCGTCCTATTGTAAAAAAAAATACTCATTTAAGTTTCAAAAAATCGTTTTACTAATACATATTGCCTGAATTTGAACAACCGTTTATACCCATTCATACTTAGAAGCATCTTGGGAATGCGAACCTTACTACAAACATCTTCACTGGACACTACATATGTTCTGCAGCTAAGAACAACTGTTAATAAAATTTATACCTCTTGTTGATATGATAATGAGTTCATCTGTACAAGAATTGAAAAGCAATGACAATGATACATACGTTTTCAAGCGTCGTACAACCAATAATCTTTCATAAAGTAAAATATTTTTTTTACTGTCATCAGTCTTTCGACTGGTTCGATGCAATCCTCCATCCTTTCCTATCTTGCGCCAATCTCTTCATGTCTACATATCCCTTACAACCCACGTTCTCAATTATCTGCTTCATACATTCTAATCTCTGTCTTCCTCTACAGTTCTTACCTTCGACTGTTCCCTCCATTAACATATTAACCAATACAGCATGTCTCAGAATATGACCTACCAGCCTGTCTCTTCTTTCTGTAAGCTTCTTCCACAAACTTCTTTCCTCACCCATCATTTCCAAAACTCGTTTATTTCTTACTTTGTCTGTCCACTTAATTTTCAGCATTCTTCTGTAGCACCACATTTCAAATGCTTCAATTTTCTTTCTTCTGGTATTCATAAAGTCCATGTTTCGCTACCATAAAGTACTGTGCTCCACACATAGAGTTTTAAAAAGTTCTTTCTAATTCTTAGATCAATGTTTGAAACTAAAAGATTTCTCTTTTTTATAAAGGTTCTTTTTGCTAGTGCTATTCTGCTTTTAAAATCATTCTTGCTTCAGCCATCGATTGTAATTTTGCTTCCCAAGTAACAGAATTCAATTACTTCTCCAGTTTCATCGGATCCTATTTTAATATTTAATCTACTGTAATTGGTATAATTTCTGCTACATTTCATCACTTTTGTCTTGTTTTGATTTATATTCAGTCCAGAAACTTCCTTCAGTATTTTGTTCATGCCATTCAGTAATTTCTCAATATCCTTAGCCCGTTCTGCTAACATGACAATGTCATCATCAAATCGTAACATACTGAATTTCTCTCCCTGAACATTTATGCCACACGAAAATTTTCTTTTATTTCCTTTATTGCTTCTTCTACTTACAAGTTGAATATTAGCGGGGATAGACTACAACCTTGTCTGACCCCCTTTTTAACTGATGCATGTCTCTCATGGTTGTCTACTCCTATTGTAGCCACTTGATTCTTATACAGTTCATAATGTATTCTTCTATCTCGATATTTTAGAGCTAGCTGACTTCTTTAAAATTTTGAACATCTTGTCCCACCCAACATTATCAAATGCTTTTTCTAAATCAACAAACGCTAAAAAAGTATCTTTGTTTATCTTGATACTCCCTTAAAGACAGAATTGCTTCCCTCCTACCACGATTTTTCCTAAATCCAAACTGATCTTCACCTACTATCTCTTCTACTACCCTTTCCATCCTTCTGTATATTATTCTGGTCAGTAATTTTGAAGCATGTGATGTTATACTAATGGTACGATAATGCTCACATTTGTCGGCTCGTGCTTTCTTCGGAAGTGTGAAGATGATATTTTTATTTAAATCAGTTGGAATTTCTCCTGTTTAATAACTTTTTGATATCAGCTTGAATAATCTTTCGATTCCTTCTTCTCCTAGGGATTTAACAAGTACTGCAGGGATCCCATCAATTCCAACTGCCTTATTTGCTTTCAAGTCATTCAGAGCATTATTAAATTCTGTCCTCAAAACATGATCTCCTAAATCATCAATGTCGACATCGCCTTCTTTGTCCATTGTACTATTGTTCAAGTTGTCCCCATCATAAAGTTTCTCAATTTATTCCTACAATCGGTCAGCTCTATCGTCTGAGCTTAAAAGAGGTTTCCCATCAGCAGCTTTAATGTTTACACCTCTTTTCTTCATTTCTCCAAAATTCAGTTTTATCTTCCTATATGCAGCACCTACTTTACCTGTGACCATTTCATTTTCTACTTCTTCACAGTTTTCTTGTAGCCATTTTTCTTTTGCTTTTTTGCATTTCCTGTTTATTTGATTTCTAAATCGCCTGTATAGCTCTCTTCCTGCTTCATCCTGAGCATGTTTGTACCTTCTCCTCTGATCCAACAGTTTCAAAATTTCTTCTGTGATCCAAGGTTTTTGGGTGACATATTCCCTAAAGCCTAATATTTCTTTGCCATCTTTCGGTCTTTAATGCATTCCATTCATCCTCGGTTGAGCTCCTTTCAGAATTACTTCTTAGACCGAAGTCTACCATTTCGGCCACTTTTTCTCTCGTGCTAGATTGTTTCAGTTTATTCACTTCTAGTCTGTTTTGCTTAGATTGCTTCCTTATTCGCTTGAATTTCAGCCTGCACATCATTACTATCGAATTATGGTCAAAGTCTATGTCTGCTCCTGTGTACGCTTTAC
Source organism: Vandiemenella viatica (assembly GCA_031002005.1). NCBI lineage: Eukaryota > Metazoa > Arthropoda > Insecta > Orthoptera > Morabidae > Vandiemenella > Vandiemenella viatica. The sequence goes on along the minus strand of CM061921.1, from coordinate 140,362,494 downwards.
AGTCTAGAACTTGATTCCTGAATCTCTGTTTGACCATGATATAATCTAGCTGACATCATGTATCTCCTGGACCTTTCCAGGTGTATATCATTCTTGCACAGTTCTTAAACAGTGTGTTTACCACAACTAAATTATATGTTTCACAAAATTCGAACAACCTGCTTCCTAGCTCATTTCTTTATCCTACATCAAAAGATCCTACAGTATTCCCCTCTTTTCCTTCTCCCATTATTGCATTTCAATCTCCCATGATTATTAGATTTTGCTCCCCCTTCACATACTGGATTAGTTCTTCAATTTCGGCGTATATTTTCTCTATTACTTCGTCATCTTCTTGTGACGTTGGCATATACACTTGTAGTAATGTGGTTGGGGCGGGCTAAGTTTCTAACCTCATCAAAATAATCCTGTCACTAAACTGTTCATAATAACTCACACGTTTCCCTACTCTCTTATTCATTACAAATCCTACACCAGTGTTTCCATTGACAGCTTGTGTGCTAATTATCCTGTGTTCCCCAGACCAGAAATCCTGTGCGTCCTTCCATTGAATCTCACTAATCCCAACATCATCTAATTTAAGTCGTTCCATCTCCCTTTTTAAGCTTTCAAAACTACCTGCTCTATTCAGACTTCTAACATTCCACGCTCCGACTCGTAGAATGTTTCTATCCATTCTGATGACTCCTCCCTGAGTAGTCCCCACCTGGAGATCCGATTGGGGGACTATTTTATCTCTGAAATATTTTACCCTATGAAGAAGCCATCACGATATATGTAATTCGAGAGGATTACATGTACTCGGGATACCCTTTGGGTCTTTAATGCAGTGGTTTCCCGCTACCTTCTGTATCCCCATGCCGTTGATCATTTCTGATTCATTCGCCTTTAGGGGCCGTTTTCAACACCAAGGGAAGAGGGTACCATGGACCACTGCCCGCTCTTCCGCCCTCCTTTCGGAGGCCATTGGCAAGCAATGGGTGACTCCTTATACCAGGAATTTTTCAGTCACCACAACCTCTTCCGTGTAAACAGGGTGCACCGCGTGAAGGAGAGGTTGACATTTGGTTGGAAAAGGCTAATATAGTCTCTCCCAAACCCTTATAAACTAAAACAATTTTTTGTTTACTTAAAATTCTATACTTACATCAGAAGAAATCAAGGCATATAAAAACGTTGTGGCACGTCGCAGTTTAGTATTTAGATCACAATATTAATTAATTAATTCACAACTGTGGGATAAAAGTTTAATCATTCACCTCCTACAGCACCTCTAGAGATCTGTTTCATATAGTGGAACGGTCCAGAAAACCAAGGGAAGACGTTACACCGATTTCCCCAATGACGTCAGTAGATGTATGGTCGGTCAATCTTTGAATATGTCTCCAAAAATACTCCTTCGTCCTCCTCAATGAGAAGTGAATAGAATACCTATCAATATCACAGATTACAAGTAAAATTCATTAAATTTTATTGCCGTTACAATTCGGCTTTCTTGGAAAGGGAATTATTTCTGTTTTTACCATCGCAGAATTATCAATTTCTGAGCAATAAAAATAAACTATTTACCATTTTCATAGCAAGGAACAATTAAATCCATCCACTTCGTCTCCGTGTATAAACATATATTCCTACAATTCCCCATCACCATTTTCAAGGTGCACAAAATGTTTTTAAAAGAAAATTAATCAAGAATTTAATGAACTATCATTTTCTTTTTCCCTTGATGTTTCTGCAAAAGAGGGAGAAGAAACATTTTTACCTTGAATTATACTCATCTGTACATCAAACCATAACCTGGTTAAATTTAATTTTTTATTTCCTTTCAGGTAGCAACTTTGTTGACAGAAATGTGAGGTGAAGGAGTTTAGCAAAGAGTATTATTTCCGAAGAACGGAGAAAAAGAAAGTAATATATTTGGAAGTAATGACTATAATTCGGAAGTAGGGTTGATTATCTGTTTTCTTCGAAGGTGATGTCATTTGCTATTCAGGTATGTTTGTGTCCAGTTCATATTGGTTGTCTAGTTCACAGATTTCACTATCAGTAAACGTTTCGAACGGTATCATCATGACAGAAATTTGAGCCGTCCTTATCAATATACGTTCGAATAATAACAATAATTAATGTTATAGTCCTACCACCAAGAAAATTCGTTTTAACTTCAAATAGTAAGCCTATATGTAATATTGTTTAACAGTGAATAAAATAGGGCATTTTTTACGTGGTATCCTTATCAATAGAGATTATGATTACAGACGTCGTCTTGCGTTACGGATGTGTGACGGCATGTTACGCCTGTATCCTTTATTTTTAATAGTCTCTAACTGCGTACTGCGGTTGTGCCAACGGCATTGCCAGTTGCCTCCGAGTGAACAGTGATGAATGGCAGCCAATTGACATTCCATCCTCCAAATGAGCACTCATACGGTCAAGTTACGGGACTCGCTTTGCAAAATTGGCTTTATCGTCACTTAGTCCTATTTAGATTCTTTATTGCTTTTTCCCTGTTTGTGAATAATTTACCTCTCTATTTTTCAAAAGTTCAAATAAAATATCTTTATGGGCACTAAATCAAACAATGAAAACACAGTCAACCAATACAAATACGGTAGAGAAAATGAATATTAGAGAGTATTCTGATGGCCTTTTTAAAATATTCTGTCATATGATATGGCTCTAACTTGTGTATTAGATATACACCAAAGAAATTTCTTACGCTACATTTTGAATATGGAATATTCATTTAGTTTTAAAAGTTGAATATACAGCGTAGATGTATTATTTCAAGTCGGTCATAACATAATGTTTACAAAAAAAAATCATAAGACGATTCTTAAATATGCCAAAAGCACAGGCGTTTAAATCTTCTCCGCATGTTATGCAGTATTGCATATTTAATGGATGTAAACATTATTTGGGCAAAGAAATGACACCTCCGCCGTTAAGAAATTTATTTCATTGTCATTCAAAATAGTGAATTGCAGTCGCAATTTATTTGTTTATGTGCTGTGCTAAATCTTTAGCCACGTGAATACCGATGTCTTAACAGATTAAACATACAACCTTTGACTATAAACTTAGTGACGTTTGCGTCAACTATAAAGTGGTAGACTTCAGGTTTTCACTTCTTTATGACTGCATTTTGTCTCACGTTTCTTGTTAGGCTATGTGTCATTTGTTTCTGTTTCATGTTATTCCTACCTCGTGCAAATATCGCTAGAGATTTGAATATCTATACAGCTTAAATGGAAAATGCACTGTGAGAGAAAATGTCAATTTTTTATTTTTATTTTCTGAAATATCTTCACACTCTCTTAATTAATTTATCAGTAACTAGCCAAAGATCATTTAACGTTCGGATGAAGAACTGCATTTTCTATGTTATAATTGCGGAGCAATTCTTCTACACATTATTGGTACAGATTTATTTAATTTTGCGTGTAACAAGTAATTTCAAACAATAGAATTTTAAGCGATTATTATATTTGAAAGAGAAAGATAATTACTGACGTAATTTATGTTTTACCTGCTAGACCTATATATGATTTACTTCGAAATTATACATACGTAATAATCACAAATATCTAATTGTGTTTAACCATTGAAGGCATAACAATATCAGTCATTTCAAATGATCAGAAAACGGAAAACAACGTTGTAAAACATAGAGAGAAAAGAATCCTCAAAAAAGTTAAATATGGAGGAAACTCACTGAACTAGAAAAACAGCACAAGATGTACAACTGAATAAAATAAAATAAAATAAACATTTAGACTGATTAGTTGATACATGGATATTTTGTTGGGTAAATAGTTAATTACTTCCCTTCAATCTGAAATACTGAGTTTTAATGCCATTGGTTACATAATTTCTCATAACATACGGAAATGAAATAAAATCTGTTATATGATCGCCTTCATATTTTGCTAAACATTAGTGAAAAAAGTAAGGATTATAAATAAATCATGTTGATGGAATATAACAGGTACAAAATATACAAAACTTCATCATCTTGCCGCACATTGTATCAACAACACTTAACTTTTATTCATTTTTTCGAATCCAAGGCAAGTCCACGAAATAGGTGTCGTCGAACTACCTCAGAAATATGACCAGGTAGTGGCAAATGAAATTCCTGTTGCTACGTCAGTTTAATCTCATGATTTAAGAACTATGGCTTATCAAAGCCAAATCGAAGCAGTGAATAGTTTTGTTTAAAAATTCAAGTAATTCTTAATGGAATCATTATACTATCAAAAGCCGTTTCAAACTTTATTTTACTATCGTATTACCTATTTCTTGAGGAAATATAGTGAACCCAGATAAAAAAGGATGTTAACATATAGCCTCAAGAAACATTATTCCTTATACTCATTTCACTATTATTATTTTAAATCATTATTATGATTTATGGCTTTCTGGTGTTCGTGTTACAACAGCCGAAATTTTCGTTTGGGAAGGTAGAGATCGTGAATATTATCTCTACAGTGAAGGCGTGAAAATCCGAATTCTGGAAGAGTTTCCCCCTAGAGAAACCGAAGTCAAAGGTACGCTTTCTCCCTTTGCATACAGAACTTAGGAAGAAGAAGAAGAAGAAAAAACGAGTGTAACAGTAGGATGCAAATCCATGCTGCTACTCAAGACAGTAAAATTATGCGGTAAACAAGGAAGTGGTGGCAATGTTTTGGTGTCAGCATGTTGTTTACTCCTCAGAAGAGCACGTTCCCAATTGATTTTGTCTCTAGTTAAAGCCTACGACATAACTTCCAGTGTCTTAGTACAACCTTCAGCACTGACAATGAAAAATCAAAGGAAGATTATACAACATCCCCCCTTTCAAAAACTACAGTTTAACGAAATTGAAACTTTAAATTTAATTTCCTTCATCTACAGAATATAAAATATTTTCTTTATGTAACATCTAATTTTTGAAAATTTTCTTTTCTGCCGATCACAGTCTGCAGAATTGATCCGATTTAATTCTCTCTATTGAAGATTTGTATCATTATTTTTTCTATCCAGAATTGTATTCAGTTGTGGCTGTGGCAATAATATGTTGTACAGTGTTAGGCCAAAGTATTCCTTAATGCGTTAAAATTGAACTTTATTCTACGCTAAGGCATTAATTCTCTTTTCTCATCACATGTTGATTATAGCAGTGTTACTACCAATAGAATTTTGTATGGGACCGTTATGAAGGAAACCGCTCTGGGAGAACGCTGGTTCGATCCCCGGTTCGGCCATTCAAATTCCGCTTTTCTATAGTATCGTGCTATAACTCCATGCGAATGTTGGAATGGTACAAAAGACCACATCCGAATTCTTTTGCGTTGTTTCATCCCCATCCTCTCCTAGTTCTAATGATGTCGATGTGCCGTAAAGCCACAATTTTTAAAAAATGAGAAAGAAGTCATTTTTTGGTTATATTAACAGCAAGAAACCATTTTGTTTTTTGCGGACACCGGTTCTAATCCCCGTCCGGGCACCTAGATTTGGTTTTTCCATGGTTTCTCCAAGTCACTACAGGCGATTGCCGGGATGCTTCCTTCAAAACGCAATTGCCGAATTTTTTCCAGTTCCTTGTCCCCAGTCCCATCCCGCATATAATGACCTCGACGTCTACGAGACGTGAAGCCATAAGTAAAAAAAAAGTCGTTTCTTGCTTGGATTTTTAGAAACGATGCAGCACCGAATTTCAGATTGTAATACTGACTTCCCGAAATCTTGTCCACTGTACCATGACTTATTTGGCCGATATATCTATCAAACTGTTATTTATGGTCTGTCTTCAACTCTCCGTGTATAACATTGTGTCATTTTTTGTTTAATAGGATTTAAAAGCAGTGCCTAGAAATAATATGGTTCCATAATTTCGTATAAATTTCAGCAAGAAAAGGTTCCCCACGAGCAACTGAAACAACAAACAATCTGTCAGTCTGTTGTTTGTTTGTAGAAAGATACCAGACGAAAATGATTTGCTTCAGATAGTTGGATAAAAGATTCTGAAAATGACAGATGTCTAATAACCAATGGCAAGAGAAATAACAGTCTTCCTAAAAACATCATCGCAGCCAATTTTAAAGCTCTATCACGTAAGTTTATTGTGTCTAGGAAGACATAAAAAATTCAGGCTATAAATTTAATGTTCTAAATATTTTGTGTTGGAAAGTTGGTTCAACGAAATCTGATGTATGTGCTGAATAATGTTGAGAGAGCCAGGACGACTGGACGGTAGAGGCGGCGAGATTAACACTTTACTTCTGACATCTGTGTTTAAATATAACCTGCATCGACGTTTTTGCAAGAGAAGCGAGTTAGCGCTTTGAGCACGTGGAGCATGTGACAGGTACAGCCTGTTTCATAAAGGGAAAAATTAATTACATATTTCAGATTGAAGTTATTGGCGCATTGTTTCAGTAATGGATATTACTTTTCTAGACGCACGTCAAAAGGCAGGAATTTAAGCGCAGTCGAAAAACAAATAAAAACCGTTATTATTTCAGTTCTCAGAGTTGCACTTAAATGTTACATACAATATACTGTCATTAGTGAAAGTCGAAAGTCACAGGAAAAATTCCTAAGTTTCCGATTTTATTAACTGTTAATGTAAATAGCATCGTATCCTCATACGGTAAAGATTTGATTTTTGAAGTACTTTTATTTTTGTGCAGATATTAAGATTTATTCACTCTGGTAAATGATTTGTTTTATGAAGACGTAGTTTGGAACACTTTTAACCATGGTGTTAACCGAAAAGAGGGTGAAAATATACTGAATCGGGTCACTGTTTTAAAGGAACGCGGAATATTAAGCTTGTCAGAGAAAAATGCGTCCTACAGCTGCTACTACGTTTCATAATAAGCTAGGAATTGCATTAATGAATAAGACACTATACTTCGTTGAGAAGTTCAAAGTTAGATACTATGGTGAGCCATCCAAGGAATGCTTTCTTGCAATAAAAGCGGGGGAATGTTAGATTACTCCTTAAGGCCCGGGCACACAGAACGCGACAAGCGACAGCAGCAAGTGGTCGTTCTCTCGTCGCGGCGACACGCGATTTTGGTACGTCACACAGGACGCGACAACTCCATAGCGACAAATGACAGTATAGTGAGACCCTCTCTCGCGAAGAGCTCTGTACTTCTCTATTTCTTTCTTAATAAGTTTTCTTGGGCTAGTAAATTCTTATAAAACATATCAAGTGATGAGGAGACTATTTCTTTTGTTTGCACTAATCAGAAAGAAAAGGCGGTTCTGGGTTCATGACGACAATAAGAAGAGAGAATGCCTTGGTGAATATCACCGCCTTAGTCGGGAACTCGTATCACATGAAGATAGATTTTATACATATTTTCGTATGTCTCGAGGATGCTTCGAGATATTACACACCGAGCATGTTGCATGAGCTATTAACGTGCTGTCTCGCATTCGGGAGGACGCAGGTTCTAATTCCCGTCCGGGCATCCAGATTTGGGTTTTCCATGGTTTCCCTAAAATGACTCCAGGCGAATGCCGGGATGCTTCCTTCAATTGGGCCATGGTCGAATTCCTTCCGCTTCCTTGCCCAAGTCCCATCCCGCCGATAATGAGCTCGCTGTCAACAAGGCGTAAAGCCCAGGCCAAAAAAAAAGATAAATTACACAATCTGTTAAAATCAACTATATCGAAGTGCCCCACGAACTGGAGAAAAGCAATTGGTATAAGAGAAAGATTAGTCATTTGTATGAGGTAAGTTCTTTTCATTTAATATATATTCTTAAAAACAAAACAGAAACAATGACGCTGCCCAAACCTCTGACCTCTAAGCAATTTACAATGTTATCACTTCCCCTTGGAGGCAGCTGTGTCATTTGCGTGGCGGTCAATATTAAGAAATACCCCTAAAACCAGGCGTATCATCACAAAGTGAAATATTCACAATAAAAAATACAATTTATTATTGAAAATTTATTTCACAATCAAAAGAAATAAAGATGGCTCAAATACAAGTATTAAATATTTTAAATACAGTGTAAACAAACAAACAGAAAGTGAGAAACTAACCAGAAAAAATACAATTATGAAAGTGAAAAATAACTGTTTATGAGCTTGAAAATTTTTCTCCATCGGCCACGTCGCTGTGTCGCGCGACAATTCTGTAATTTTGTACAACTGTGTCGCTCGTCGCCGCGACAAAGACTGCGGTCCGGCGACGGATCGCTCCATGTGTGACCGCCCTAATTCAAAACTGTGAATTATAACAATAGCGACGTCGCGCCGCGACACAATATCGCGTGTCGCTGTCGCTTGTCGCGTTCTGTGTGTCCGGGCCTCTCCTTAAAGCTGACTGTAATGAGTCTTACAAAGAAGAGTCACAGAATTCAGAAACCAAATGGGCTACCAATCACTGTTTAAATATCTTGTTTAACGACTAATAACACTGGTAATTTTCGAAGTTGCGTGGAATGTTGAGTATAAGCAGTATCCTTCCTGAGTTACCAGCTTACAAAACAAGTATAAAATATTATCACGCCACTGTTTTAATTTTAATAACTATTTGAAAAATTACTACTTATCTCTAATTAGGACACCGTTTTAAGCTGGATGCCGTGATACACGTTCATACCGGAAGTGGATACGTTGACTGGATTCTATGGAAGCCATATCCAATTCACATAGAACTATTTTGAAAATCCCGAATGATCAGCCCTGAAGCGAGAAATGCTATACATCTTAAAAATGCTAATTACCATTTGTCTATCATTCATTTATATAATTTTTGACTATTATATTTTTATTATTTTCTTTAATTTGTCATCTTAACCATTGGCATTAACAAATTATGGGGATCATAATGTTTTTGCAGTCGTGTTGTATTCACTTTTTTTTAAACTGCTTAACGTCTCTTAACAGCGAGGTCTTTAGAGACGGGAATGGATGGGGGCAAGGAATGGGAAGGAATTTGCCCATGGCCTTTTGAAGGAAGCATCCCGGCATTCACCTGGAGTGATTTGGGAAACCATGGAAAACCCAAATCTGGATGCCCGGACGGGGATTCGAACCGCCGTCCTCCCGAATGCGATGCCAGAACGCTAACCGTTACACCACCACTCTCGGTGTTGTATTCACGTTCTAAACAGAGACAAGATGTTCGTAAATTAAGTTCTCAACAGCTGGCATATCCTAACATTGCAAGCGTCACAGGCAGTTATTTAGTTTTCATGATCAAGCACACTTTTCAAAAGCTTTATGCAGAGTAATCCTTCTCTTCCACTAGACTTATGACAATCAGGAATCGGAATATTTATTTTGTTTTCCGCAAAATAATCGTAGTTTCTTAATCTGCGAGTGGGGATACTTTTTTGTGCAGGCTGTTGGGAAAACCGCTTTCTAACGTCAGAAAATGTGTCTGATATGTAGTATCAAGTATGCCAGTAAACTCAAAAACTTTTCAGTTACGGTAGAAATTGTGCCTCGTAAATTCGTTTCAGGCAGCTGGAATCTGCAACGCATCACACGATATTGCCGTGTGCAATTAATAAATGGGTTGACAGCTCATTGTGGAAATTAGCCGGAGATCGAACCCATGACAACGCTGCAACAGGTGGCTGGAGGAAACAAATTAAATATCTGCTTCAGCAATGAATGAAGGGGACAAGTTAATCTAAAGCTGGTGTGCCGGTTAGCCAGTTTGGGCGTTTCTGGTCGCGATTCGCGCATATTTTCACGTTCCTTTCTTTTTAGAGATAACCAACTATCTGGTCGTTTATGAGTAAACAAAATGTAGCATAGTTTCTCGTGTAAATAACACAATAATTCAATAATTTATCTATACATAACTAGAATACCCATTTAATTTTTTCCTTCTGAGATTTTGGATTTTTTTATTTTTTTTTTTGTCATTGATAATTCAGTGGGTTCTTTTCTATCCTCAGAATAAAAAACAAAAAATACTGCCGGTATGCATACCTTTTTAACTACAACTATTTTTTTTAACTGTTTCTGGTTTTCTGTTCTGTGGGGTAAGTGTATTTATGCAAAAAAATACTGTAAAACTGAAATTGTAATATACTGTAAACGTGGGAACATGTGTCAGTCTAAAATTTATAACTCGATTATAAATTAAATGAAATACTTAGAGTTTATTATTAATGAAAAACAATACTAAATTAGAATGAAGATAAAATTATACCAAACAGTTAATAATGATATTAGTGAAATCTGCAGAATCCCAGGCATTATTTCTCTGTGAAAATAATCAAGTAGTAGCCGTTCCTAACTTCGCTTTCTCAATAATCCTGTGATACAACACCTCCAAAAACTCAGTCGTATATTCAAGACAAACAGAAAAGGAATTACAGATAAATGTATTTGCTACGGAATAAGATCGGAGCTTACAATGAAATGAATGCGGTCAAGATACGTAAGAAATACTCAAACACTTTAACTAGGAAAATTAAATTAAATGGTTTAAAAAACCCTAAAACTATAAATTAAAGAAGCAAATAATGTTGTTTTTACTAATAAATTTTAAATGATGTGCAACATCTTTTTAAAAAAGGAAAAGAGAGTGATATAATTCGAAATTCAGAAACACTTGGCTTTAGACTGACATTATCACAACTTCGGCAAACTTTAACTCGAATTTTTCAGAAATCGTCTATACAGTTTCAACAAAATTTATAGGATTGCATTGAAGCGTTTAGGTACAGTTTGAGGAGCGTTCAGCTTACGGCCATACTGATTTGTAATGTTTGTAATGGACGGAAGAAATTCAAGTGCCTTCATCAATTCTAGTGAGAACTCTGCTACTCAGATTTAACAAAAAGAAGACGATAGATAAACCAAGTTTTTTTTCAGTGGCTGATGAGTGGGAATCATATTCATAACGCTGTATGACAATTAGTTTCTTAGCTTTGATACTTGAAGATTCTGTAAGAGCTTATTCATTACTCACTATATCTAGACCGTATGTGTTAAATAATACACCGAATCAATGAAAAATGGTGAATAACAGCATTTTTTTTCATTTACTCATAAAAATAACCTTAAAAGCGCTAGACTGGAGTAAATCTCGTGATTTTCCCATCACGACAATTTGCAGGATGGTTTATGTTTTCCCGTGTTATTTACATTTATATTTCCACCAAATACAATTTAATATCTTGAGTTAATTATTAGAACAATAAAACTAACTACAAAAAGCCACGGATTTTAATACAATACGAAAGGATTTACTTGTTTATTTTAATTCCGTGTGAGAGCAGATTAAGCATTAGAAATATTCTATGCCAATTTTTTCCAAAACAGATATTATTCGTAGTAATTGACAAGAATTGGTATCTAAAAAATTCAACTATGTAGATTTTTGAGACAGAGGAATGTAGCTACTAGTATTATTTACCGTGTTGTGAGCATGATTTGGAAATATCATACAACACAAGCAAATATAACTGTTTATGGATTTCTTTTTGTTCACGGCACTACGTTTTCTTACCTGTCCCCTTAATTTATGAAAGGCAAAGACAAAAAAAAGTATGATTTACGGAGTAAAAAGTTATTTCGCAAGTGGAAATTATTTATCTTTGGTTTTAAAACTGTTATAATTTTTAATTAACATTTCATTCTCTCTAGGAGGACCTAAGCTGCAATAACCATCACAGAAGATGATCTAAAGATATTTTGGATATAATTAGTCCACGTATTGCCATCATAGACGATGCTCCAAAGATATCTTTGAAATAATTAGTCCAAATGTTATCACTAGTAGGTTGGAATTTAGTTTCAGCAGTTAATGTATGACTATTTGTTGCAAACGAACAGGGAACATATTTTACTGACGGAATTATAAGTACCTTTTCACAATGCCTGTGGGTTGCTCCGCATATAATTCGAAGATAATGTTTTTGTAACTTAATTACTCTGTGCCTGTGAAGAATTCCAACACGATATTCAATGAAAGAATATGGCATGAAACTGTGCAAAATATGCTTGATTTGTTATTTCAAAATCTAGATGCCATTCTTAATGTTTATCGGGTAAGCTTAACTTGTCGTTCAAGTTACACATTCAGGGACTTCACGTAATTACTATCGTTAGTTGCTTTCCTTTGTTACTACACATTATAGCTACCATTGGTTTTACCTTTGAGTGTGCTTTCACATTAGGAATTAAATTATTGTCACTATAATGTCTCTTTGTTTCCTTGAGAATATTATTTCGCATGTCTTCGAGGTTTCGTACTGACGATTTTGTAATAAGATTTTTGAGATCCTTGTTTTCCAACATTAACAGCAGAATACCATGAACAGAATTCGGGGAGACGCAATTTGTAACTTTTATAGCCTTTTCTTAATTTTGATGTTTTAGCAAAAAACTGCTTTTTCTAGTATCTAGTCGTGATGTAAATCGAATTATCGGTTAGTCCGTAGATTTCTGATCTATTGATGAGAATTAAATTTTCGACGGAATGAAAGCCTTTGGTTAAATCATGGATGATTTATAAGGAAATGTACATTTGATTTAGTGCTTCTAGTATATATATGTATAAAAAGAAATAATCAGATTCCTTAAAGCACGTAAACTGAAACCAAACTAAACCTTTCCAAGTAACCAATTTTTATGTGAATTACTTGCTTTTGACCATAGCTTTTTAAATTATATTTGGCAATGGTCATTGAGTAATATGAATTTGTAATTTTGATCCTGCGGTCACGTTAACATCTTTTTAAATACGTTTTGTTCACCCCTTGAGATCTGTTGATTAGGTCGTTGATGTTCTTTTTGTTTAATTCTAGATTCCTGGAGCTGAGGCATCAATTGCACATAAATAAAGCTTTCTATTTACTCTGAAACGATATACATGCTCTGTACGTTGTGCGGAAATATCCAGGTTTAGTACACGAACAGACTTTAATACTAACTAATAAAACAATTTTTTTTAACTGCTTTACGTCTCTTTTTAACATCGAGGTCTATCGAGGTCTTTTAGAGACGGGAAAGGATGGGGGGCAAGGATGGGGGCAAGGTATGGGAAGGAATTCGGCCATGGCCTTTTGAAGGAAGCATCCCAGCATTTGCCTGGAGTGATTTGGGGAAACCATGGAAAAAACAAATTTTCATGTTATCTGCGGTTTTGTTAAACTGTTAGGACCGTCGATATTGCCCTGACGTGAGAAAGGAAAGTAAATGAATATACAATGGAAATGGCGTAGCAGACATATGTCTTCGTTCTCAAATATCACCAAAAATTGAACTGTTTTTCTTTAGGTAACAGCAAAGAGCGTAAAGCAGATGAAACAACTAATACAAAGGAGCTTCTTCTAAACTAGATTCTGTTAAAAACTGAATTTAAAAAAAAAAAAAATATCAACATTCTTCCTACTTAAACGTTCTGTGCATCCCGTTAACCTTAATAGAATAGGCTATACCAACACAAGGGGACTACAAGGCGACAGTGCTGTAACTGTATCGCCATATTGAGATCGCCTAGGATAGAACACAGGTCTATTGATCCGCTGTAGGGCAGAAAGAATTAAATTATACCACGTACTCAGAATACATTAACGAAAATTGATTTATGAACTTGGGAAAATTTGTTTTAATATGTGGTATAATCGTGAGGCGTTAATGTCATTAGCTTTAAATAAATTAGTATGCATATTTCAGACTCACTTATTGCGATCATAATACTGGTTCATAGCGTTTGCATATAAATCATTTATTATTACCGATTGATACACTGGGTACAGCCGGAAGAAGGAAACCCCTTATGTTACGTAAATCAGTTTTCATTTAATAAGAATATGAACTAAAACGAACAGATATAGTGTCAGAAGATGGAGCCTAAGACATTAGTAAATGAATCGTTTGTTTCATCTGAAGATGGAACCTCTACTCAGTAATAAACACAAGTGAGCTGTTTGCTGTTATTATTATTATTGAGAGACAAAGAGAGAGAGAGAGATAAATAAATAACAACGTGGACTGCGACTGTTATTTCAGATGAAGTTTACAGAAACTAATTTACTTCCTTTCTTTGAACTTTTTTTTACCAGTTTAAGTCCAACCTCCAAATGTTAAATCCTTACAAAAGATTCGTTCAAAGATCAATACGAGACACCAACAATCCACGATTAATTTGCACTCTGTATATACATATATTTCATAAAATGCAGTTTTTTTATAAAAATGCCGGAACAATCTCAAACAACGAATGTCTTGTTTCTTAAGGTTGCATGCTATCTAGCTGTAGACCAAGTAATACCAACGAATGTGAAAAAAAACCTTACATGGAATGAAAAACATAATTACCAATCGGAAATATTTTTATTAAGGATTAAATTAAGTTGCAACCAATCACTGCATCAATCCTGATAAAAAATTTAAAGGTAATGTAGCACAGTAGCTGAAATAGAATTCAAAACTACTTATGTAAGCTTCATCTGTTCTTCAGAAGAAGCAATGAATTTAAAGTTTCAAAAAATGTGAATTTAGTTCTGGAATATCAGTTTAACTGTACGAAATTAAATACTATTGCATGAACACCTAAACAAACAAGTGAAATCTTACTTTAATAATAAATTTACAAAATATTTAAATTTAAATGCTACTGAAAAAGTATTACTTTTAAAGTTTTTGATATTATTGTACAATATAATATACCAGCCGAGCGGCGATAAGTTTGCCTGAATGTCAGCAAACACTTTTACGGAAAATTAACATCATGACGACATGGAATTAATAAAGCTTCATAAATTTAATACACTAAAATTCGCGAACCCATTCATTGTTGTATTTTTAAATTCGCAGTGTGTTGGATATTTGTTTTAAGGATTCAAATTAACCATTTACTTTCTGGTGGGTCACGAAGTTTCTTATTATGTTCATAAAATCTGTGTTGATGCAATTTATCCCGTCAGGAGTTAAAAACTACATGCGAAATGTTAATTTATTTCATCCATGACTTTTTTTCTTTATGTATTTTCATCACGTTAAGGGGCTTGGACGGCAATAGTAATGTCACAAAACACAGATTTAGAGCAGGAATTTGTAATTACTCTGATAAATAGCTAGAACAGATGTGCGCCGAGTGTTGCAAAACATAAACGTTTGAATGTACACGTTCTTATATTCTTTTCACAGGAATTAAATTTATTTTGATCAAATCAATCGGTTTCAATCCTTCAGCAGGATGAGTGGGCACAGGTGTTAAGTCAGACGGTGAATGTTGTCAAGAGCGATGTTGGGGTACGCGTTCAAATGGCATGCATAGCTTACCTTCAGCTGCAACAAATAACTACTCTGCTCACACTAATGTTACTTTACTACCTAAAGTAGTTTCGTGACTAAACTTTTTTTTTTGAAAGTTTGTACGCATCTTGCCTTGATATGAGTGAAAATTAGTGATAGCTTTTAGACAGCTTTTAATTGACTACAAGATAAGCAAAATGGTAAGAATGGCGGGAGGAAACTAGCTATTGATTGAGTGGCAGAGACAAGAACGTAATGCACTTAATTCGCGTTGTGAAGTAGAAATCCCAGACTAAGATCACCAGTAACAAATGAATGAATAGAAATATTTCAAAAGAAAATAAAGCCTATTAACTGATCAGAAATAAAGTGAGAAAAATTAAAATAGTGCAGTTACAAAAATACAAAGCATGATCTTGAAGGACTGGAAAGAATAAAGTACAGTAAACCTCTTGATACATTAATTTTTAGAAAGACAACAAAGATCTGAATACGATCAACGTCTGGCTCATGTACCATCAGTTCTTAGAAAGAGGATGTCCGAACAACTAATAACATTTCAAAGGCACCAACGCTATGCTTATTACAAAAATGTAGAAGGTTGAATAGTAAATAACGAAACATCATAAAATGAGGTAGATAATTCAATTGCAGCAGTCTTTAGCTGCTCTTAAGAGAAATGCAAATTTTTTTTTTTTTTTGGTAACAGTTTAACGTCCCTTTTTAACAACGTGGTCTTTAGAGACGGGAAAGGATGGGGGCAAGGATTGGGAAGGAATTCGGCCATGGCCTTTTGAAGGAAGCATCCCGGCATTCGCCTGGAGTGATTTGGGGAAACCATGGAAAACCCAAATCTGGATGCCAGGACGGGGATTCGAACCGCCGTCCTCCCGAATGCGAGGCCAGAACGCTATCCGTTACACCACCACGCTCGGTAAATGCGAACGTGTTTATGACATGAGAAGTCGCAAAAAGGAAAGATAAAATGATTTCATCGAATATAGGCATGTCGAATATGAGTTAAAATGCAAATATATGTAAAATTTATTTTATCATATGAAATACTGGACTTAGTAGATTATAATGTACACATGTATTCAAATAAGAAAGCATACTGATTTCTTAAAAGTGAAGTAAAGAAGAAACATTACAAAGAAATAAAACATCTGAGCAAGAGAAGTGAGAAGTAAAGAAAGAAATGGCATTAAGTAAAACAGACGTGAGTCTTTGTAATGGCAAACGTAATATTGGAGAAAAGGTAATTTTTTTTTAATATCGATAATAAAGGCTGGATAGAAAAGATGTATTAAGAAGTTTCCGTTGCTTAGAAACAGAATAAAAAAGAATGGATGAAGTAAGGAAGGAATAAAAAAATTGCAGCAGCAAAAAGAGAGAGTTGTTTTCAAAAAGGGAACCACTTTAGAGTCAAACGTTGACCAAAGGTTCAAAAAAATATTTTCTAAAGCTATATTTGTGAAGCACTTCGTTGAATGGAAGAGTGGACACTGATGGCAATGAAAATACTATTCAATAAAATCATTCGAAATGTGAAGTTAGAGAAGGATGTCGAAACCCCAGAAGGAACACTTTCCGTAATGACAGGTGGGAAGGACATTACTGAGAATCTTTCAAATATGAGAGATAGAAGTGCATATCATATAATGATATGATTAGCTTGTTACTAGAGAGTACAGTGGAAGAGAAGGAATGTAGGAGACAGAGACTAAATTGTGTGAAGCAGCTAACTGAGGATGCAGGTTGTCAAGGGTATTTGGAAATGAAGGAATTAGTACAGGACTGGAGGAAGAGAGTGGAAGCACGGATTGCAACAAATCAGTCGAAAGAAAAATGACACTAAACAAATAATAAAATAAAACTGCCTAACTAGTTTTGAATAACTCATACATCGTAATATAATTATACGGTTCAATGTGACCCCAACAGTAATCAGGAATATTGAGCAGAGCCATATTTATCACGCGTTTTTATTACTTTCTTAACAATAAGAGTTTACATGCTGTACTAAGTCGCGACCACGGTGCGCCGTGGGTGAGCGGTAACTCTCTGGCCTCGCATTCGGGACGGCGCGGGTTCGAATCCCCGTCTGGCCATCCAGATTTGTGTTTTCCGTGGTTTCTCCACATCACTCCAGGCGAATGCCAGGATAGTTCCCTCAAAAGGCTGTGGCCGCATTTCTTCCCCTTTCTTGGCCCCAATCCTTTCCTGACATTGATGAGGCGTAAAGCTATAAGGAAAAGAAAAATACGTTGGTGCTTTAAATCGAATCCGGACGTTGTAAAACTGCAATTCAACTAAGTCCTTATGGTACCTAGGGCACTTTACAACATGGAAAACATTTGAATAGAGCAAGAAGTTGAGATATTCCAAGGAATGTAACTCTGTTTCACAGAAGGATTAAAGTATTGAAGAATTACAAAATGACAGCTCATTTAACAATTTCGGCGCGTGTAAAATTTTTAGCGGCGGGATGGTAAAATCCGCGAATCTAAGCAGTTGCTACGAAGAAATATAAGATGCCTAGTTATAACAGCTAGTCTGGTTAATTCATGGAAGCCGTAAAAAAAACAGACTTTTAATGGACGGAGACAAATCGTCGACATCAAAGTCATTGGAGGCGGGCAAGGATTGGGGGAAAGAATGGAATTCGGCTATGGCCTTTTGAAAGAACCATCACGACACTCAGACAGTGATTTTAGGAAACAATGGAAAACCGAAATCAGATTGGCTGGACAGGGGTTTGAACCCGCACCTCCGAATGTAGGCCCGAATGTGTTTTAAATATCTGTATGGGAATCTACTTTCCAATTTAAATGGGGTAAAAAGTAAGGAATACCGAAATTATAAGGCTAATAGAAGAAAAAGAAGAAATGTATGAAGTTATAGTACAAAAAATTGGAATTGTATGGCCATGAAAGAAGAATGGAAGATACTAGATTACCAAGTTGTGCGGGTGTGGGAAGGTGAAGGAAAAAAAGAATACCTGGTTCAAAAATGTACAGATAAGCAATAAGAACATTTGGTGCAGAAGGAGAAGATACGCAAGACTGAAGTAGCTAGAGAAATAATTTGAGATGGAAAAGTTGAGTTCTGTGTTCCCAGCTTTTATTGTTTTGTTCTATGAAAACCTCTGTACTGAGGAAAATCTCTTAAAATAAAAAAATAATCTACTTCGTTACCCTGCCGTTCACTAAGTATGATGTGTTGCCTAACTATATTACCTTCTCTGCACTAGAATCTTTTACAGTACAAGGGAATTATGTCTGTAGTATATGAATACTGCACCTGTGGCTCAAATTCACGGGCAGAACATCTTTTATTGGAGTTAGATATGAAAAGGGATGAACGCAAATTAGAGTGAAAGTTACGTCGTCTATATAATTATCTTCTTGTAGTCTCTGACGCTGTGACCGAACGTAGTGCTCTGGCATCACATTCGGAAGGACGCGGTTTCAGACCCAGGTCCGACTATCCAGATTTCGTTTTTCAATCACTCCAGATAAATTGCGAAATGGTTCCTTCAAAAGGCCATTGTTCCTCTTCCCTTCCCCAATCTTCTTCCGCCTCTAATGACAACTACGTCGTGGAGGCGTAAACCACGAATTAAATTAAAAAAAGGCGACACTATGATAAAGATCGGTTACTGTTATTCAGTCAACTGAGATAGTGATACGTCACTGGGATATTTTGAGTGGAAACGTACTAGAGGCGTTCAGCATAGGTTGCCTCTATTTTCTATTTGTTGCATATCTGCAATAGCCCTCCGGGATTTGGTACTGATCTGTCTTCAAGTTTTTATGTACCGTTACCTTCTAATAATTCATTAAATCAACGGTTTTAAGTATCGATATGCTTATATTATACTCGCTGGATTCTGTTTGTTTATAATGTGCAGTGCTTAGAGAAATTGTTTTAAATTTTTATTCTTCGCACCATCTATATATATAAAGATGAATGTATGTTTGTTTGTTTATTCTTCATACAAATCCACAGTTTTCATCCGATCTCGATGAAACTTTGCAAACTTATCCTTTGAAACAAGGAGAAAAATACTGTCTATATTTGGTTGAAAAATTATTTTTATAAATAATACATGTTGTCTTATAATTTCGAAACATTGCTGAACGGCGATAGACAGACGCGTAGGTGTACAGAGAAGCTGTACTGTTTTTCCGTTTAGAGGCCAGCTAGCTCAGTAGCTAAAGCGCTTGCTTACTAAAGTGTGGGTTGTGGTCCCCGGTTCAAATCTCGGTGGAGGCGAAGATTTAAAAAAAATTGTTTTTCATCGTAAGAGTCACGCCTGGACCTTCGGTTATTCGAATTGAATGTTAAACTGTAGATATCACAAATTTAGGGGTGCAATGGAAGGCATGTCGTAGGTACTCTTGCAATGCTGTAGGTGTACATTTTTTACGTTGTATTGATCCCTCAGGGGTGATTTGCAACATTCTGTGTGTGTTCTGCAGTAATAATACTATAAATGCGGAATTAAGTCTCTGTCTTTTTGTTACGTTTTTTATTGACTAAATGCCTATACCGATATTGACGGAATTTGACAAGAAAATCTGTAGGGAGGGCACAGGACATTTTTTTTCGGTTTGATTAACAGTTTAGTCACAAAATTTTGAGAACTTATTGAATGCTGACAGAGAGACGGATGTGTGTTAGTCTATAATGTTGCGTCGGTTGCTCAAGCTGTGCTTCTCGCGTATTATGTTAGTGCACTGTATAATTTGTTAATAAATTTAATTTAGAGAAAAAACGTATTACTTTGTACAGATGTCGATTTTCTCTGTCCTATTACTTTGTGTCTGCTTAAATGTTTCTGGCACCAGTTTATTTTGCCTTCTTTTTTGACATGCCTTGCGGGCGTAAACTGGCTCTAGCAGAGCACGAGCAGCTAAAGTTATTAGAACCCAAGAATCGGATGAAGAAAGAAGAAAAGACCAAGCTGAAATAAAGTTGCCCTTCCTCAATATTCCCCCCCCCCCCCACATCCCCTCACCTACGTTTGTTTTTCTGTTTTTAAATATGTTGAGACAGATTCCACGGTAGAATGATATAGTGATGGCTTTCCTGTTATATTATGCCGACTCGGTGTTGTTTGGGACCAATCCTTTGTTACCAACAAATTTCTATATTCAATTCTAGCAAAGAAATTCTTAATCGACGCGTACGAAGTCGCGGGTGTCAGCTAGTATTTAATAATATGAAGATCTTCTTTCTTGGTTCTCGGGTGGCCATCTTGCTGTAAGAGCAGTATCACATAAGAATTTAAAATTACGACCGCCTATCAGTAATAAACAATGATGTTGAAGCGGAAGTGGGATATTCCAACGTTCTTTAATATGACAGCTTCGCGTAGTTGGTATGAGTGCAATGGCACACTAAATGCAACAGTCGCTTGTTTGAATGAACAGGAGGAGAATGTGCTTGTTGCACAACAAATAATTATTAAATTTTTAGTACAATAAGCTGTTAAACCTGCAGAAATTTTGTGCAAATTGCGTGTAAAGTTCTGCAATGATACACTTTCGAAGTCTCAGGTGTTAGAGTTGTTCTATGAAGGCGGTACTGGTATTTCTAAGTTCACAAACACTCGTTATCCCAGATCGATATGACACTACAGACAACTAAGCAAATTCAAGTCCTTATTTACGAAGGCACATGAATAATTGTTAGCGTTGCATGCTAGTGTGAACATTGCAGAGGCCCAAAACAAGCAAGTTTCAAATGCTTCTGTTCTCGCTATGCGTGAGAAATTGGAAGAAATACACTGGACAGCTTTGGATCATCGCCCCCCCCCCCATAGTCATTTGTTCAGACCCCCAAAAAATATTTAGGTAAAAAGAAAAATTCCAGCGCCAAAAAGGTAGGTACAAGAATTCTTGCAGAAACTTGGGTCGTGCAATTAACAAAAACATAGTGGGATGTGTAAAATGCGTAGACAATAGTGGACGCAATTCTGAAAAATCTTTTACTGTGTATTAATACATAGAAGAATTTTCGAAAAATCACACCGAATCCGGAGGGCGAGTGGTAACGCTCTGGCCCGGCATTCGGGAGGACGCGGGTTCAATTACCCGTTCGACCACCTTGATTTCTGTTTTCCATGGTTTCTCGAAATAACCCCATGCTAATTCTGGGATTGTTCCTTCAAAATCCCATGGCTGGATTCCTTCCCGTTCCTTGTTCCCAGTCTCCTCCCGCCTTTAATGACCTCGACGTCGACGTGGCGTATGGTCAGAAAAAAGGTCTATTTCATATTTCATGGATCCTGGTACTAATAAGGCTGTTGCGAAATAGTTTATAAAAATTAAAAAAGAAGTAATTCTAAGGCGACTTCTCTTTCGAGGATGTGCTGTGGCCGTCTCCTTAGGAGATCCCGTAGCCACACACAAATTTGTTGCTAATTCTACATACGCCTGGTTCTTTAATCAGACACGATTTTGTGCTACCAAGAAAACCTTTCTGAAAACCCAGGAAAATGGCAATAACTCGTGATCTCGTCATAAGAAAAAGAGCCAATTGTTTCTCTAACGATCAACTCTTTCCAAACCCAATTTTGTTGGAAGTCGTAAACATTTCTTAATGTTTGAACGTACGCTACAGAGATATTAGTTGATAATTCAAGCGGTCACTACGGTTACCTGCAATGCTGACCGGTCAGTAGCTACTTCCTAACAATTTATGACAAATAGTAGTAAGGATTAGATCAATTTTATATGCATTTGGCGAGAGTATTATGATTGTAACTCAATCGTTACCCGAAGGGGAACCATACATCGTACTCTTCAGTAGCTTAGTAATAACTTCAGAGTAACTAATGAAGCCATCTCTAATCCTAAGCAACGGGGAGAAATCTGCATGGATATTTTCTACGGTAAATGAATTTTATATTATATGTTTAATATTTGAGCTTTGACTCGACCTTAGTTAAGTTCTAAAATGAAAGGCAAAAGGAAGAAACATATTGTCAGTATCCAAATTAGCTCGTAATAGTAGAGTACTTGAAATGTTAAGAATTACAAACGCGTTGTACATGGAAAAGCCTATTACTCCTGAAAAAGAGAGCTAAAACTTCAATCAATAAACTTTAAATTGAGTCAACATAAAACATGTATAGTAAAAACTGTTAGGAACAACGAAAATATAACATATTTTACTTACTGTATTTAACGTCGCAATATAACAATTTGTTTCCAAATTCTTTTATATTTGTATGCTGCAGAAAAAAGAAGCCACGATATGCCACTAAAATCGTCAGGTACTTACTTACTGCAATTTTTTCATTTTTTTATCGGTAACTTGCACACAGTACAGCAGAATCTAAAATGTAATAATCTTTATTCATTAGATGTACTCAAGAATAAAACAAACTATTTCGTTAAATTGGTGCATTTCATTCGTCAGTGTTTACTTACGGTGCACTAATTTTAGTTTATTATACTGAGATATGAGAAAAGTAATTGTGACATAATGATTAACATTAAATGGGCAGATCAAGAACTCATCGACACATTCAAGGTGGTTGTGAATTAGGAAAAAATATTTTGATATTGCTAAATGGAACATGGTTTTTAGAACTTAAAGAAGCCAAGTCTAAAATACTGAACTGGAAGAATACATATGAACGAGGTGAGTAGTATACAACTAAAGACAAGCATTTTGTTTGTCACCATTAATATTAATCAACTTTTATGTAAAAGAGGGATTAAGGGGAGAAAGAAAAATTGCTGTGGAATAAAGATTAATGAAGAAGATTTCACTGTGTTGGTTTATAATATTATCCTGTTTGAAGATATGAGAAGGAATACAGAAATATTTCAGAATGACACGAAAAAATATTTGGAGAGGAATTTGTATTAAATTTAATAAAATGTTATGAAATGCTACCGTAATATTAGCAGACTAACTCTGTAACTGCAACACGTGTATCAAAAGAGGAAATAAAATTACATTCATAGCGAAAAAAATGGATGGCAAAAGACGATAAGCATCACAAAAAAGAAAAAAGAAAAATGAAACGTGAACTTAGCACTTGGAAGAAATTTTTGTTTAGATATATGTATACAGAGCACAGAGCTTTAACAAAGTGAAGACTGGACATTGAGAAAACTAGAAAGAAGCTTTTGAAATGTGGTGCTATGTAGTGGCGTTGAAATTGAACGGAATGAATACGTTATTGAAATCATAAGTGAAGAAAGGCGTCTTTGAAAGAGATAGAATGCCCTGTTACATTTTCAGATACACTATGCTGATTGATTTGTCAGTAAAGGACAGAGCTGCAGCACCGTGGTGGCTGTGTTAGGGTTCGATTCTGGCGGCATTTATACTGCCTCTGCACCTGTCCACCACCACTGGTAAAGCTTGTTTTGTGTAGGTCAAGTACGACAGAACACATCCGTGTTTCGTAAAACGATTACGGACCCTTTATACATTACGATTACCCTACGTGTTTCTCCCATCCGATAGTGCCATAAGTATTTGTTTATTAATGACTATAATAACTGAACGAGATATCTTTAGAGAAAGACAATAATTTAGCGGAGATTCTTGATGTGGAGAGTTGGAAAAATTGCATGAAACCAGAACACGAATATAATAAATGTGACATATTACTATTATTATAAAAAATAAATAGTGTTTTTTATCAGTGTTTATGAATGGGAGTAAAAATATTTACAGATATACAGAACTGGGAAATTCTAAGAATTTCTACAATACTGGAAAAGATGTCAAACGGCTTCCAAGCATCAATTTTTTTCAAAGTTAAATTTGTAGATTAATTCTTTCACTTGTCTCCTGATGAATCCTGTGAAATATCTGTCTTTAGCACAAATAGTTATAGATGTAGGTGTTGTTTAATTGGCACTTGTGGGAGCGGACAACATCTGAGCACCAAAGTTTTGGTTGTTAGAAGATAAATCGGGGTTGGCTACTAGTATTTAATCTGTGAGAATTACATAACGAAGATTGCGTTTATCCGATGTCGGATTCGAGATAAACGGTCTTCCTGAGTGCCATCTGGGCCCCCGCTACAATTAATTACGAGCGCTGGTAAATGTCGTCTTGCCGCCCGCAATCAATCTCCTACACCGGCCACCTTTTAGAGTTGTTTAGATTTCAATTGCTACCCCAACAACATTCGTTACCCTGTCGCATGTCAAGCTGACCCTTACACAAGCTCGTCTCTAGTTCTTTCCAAAGAACAGAATAAAAGAGAAATGTTGCACACGTTTCAGAAATGTGGGTCAGTAAGTGGGGTTTTGTAGAAAAATGTAAGGATTAATGAATAAAATACAAAAATTTTTATGTATAGTTTCTAAAATATTTACGTTGTTAAATAATTATTTATTCCTAGTAGAGTCGGCTAAATAACAAGCCCGTCTGTAGTTCTTAGTTTCCAAAGAACAGAATAAAAGAGAAATGCTACACACACACATCAGAAATGTGGAACAGTATGTGGGGTTTTGTAGAAAAACGTAAGGATTAATGAATAAAATACAAAACATTTTATGTAAAGTTTCTAAAATATTTACGTTGTTAAATAATTATTTATTCCTGGTAGAGTCAGCTAAATAACAAGCCCGTCTCTAGTTCTTAGTTTCGAAAGAACAGAATAAAAGGGAAATGCTACGCACACACTTCAGAAATGTGGAACAGTATGTGAGGTTTTGTAGAAAAACCTAAGGATTAATGAATAAATACAAAAAAAATTATGTATAGTTTCTAAAATATTTACGTTGTTAAACAATTATTTATTCCTGGTAAAGTCGGTTAAATAACAAGCCAGTACCCAATGAAAACATTTTAACTGGAGCTTCTCAAAAAATATCAGTAACTGTGTAGAATTAAAATATAAAAAAATTCATAATCAAAACGTAAACGAAGAATCGTACTAATTTGATGAGTGCTCGAGACTGCTATACAGACTTATATCTTACCATGCCACTATTCTCTTCCCACTTAGTCCTGAATAGTAACTTGGCAGGGAAAGACAGAAAGGATGGCGAATTTACATATGTCTATATCTTGATGTTTTCCCGCGAGATAATTTTAAATAATTTCGACATGCATACGTTCTTATGCTAAATGATGTGAGCTAAAATTTCTTACATGATAGGTTATTAAAAAAACCAGGGCATTAACCTTTCTTGACTAAAATACTAATAAAAACTTAATCATAGCAAATTATTTATTGCATCATATATGTATAATTCTTTCTGTCCTTATTAGTTTCCATCACCGTCAGATAAAAATAGCTTTTAGAGACAAATGGAGTATTAAGGACTCACTCAAGAGCATTCTAATACGTTGTTCACTTTCTAGCAGATATTCTTCCACGAAACCATAGAAATTCACAGCAGTAAAGAGCAAAAAGTAATTTTAATCCTCAAAAATGACTTTATCACCATCAGTTAAGAAAATAGGTTCAAAAATGAATCCTATTTTGTCTTCCTTTCAAGAAGACGGAAATTCGGTTCTTAGAAGTCAAGACACTTCTTTGAGAAATACAAATTTGCATGTTACTTTCTTACATTCTGTGATTACGGTAACAAACAATTAATGTAATAAAAGTAAGGTTTTGCCATACCCTTGTTTCAGAAACTTTCTTACATTCTCTGATTACGGTAACAAAGAATTACTGTAATAAAAGTAAGGTTTGTCATACCCTTGTTTAAGATACACAAATTTGACATGTTACTTTCTTACATTCTCTGATTACGGTAGCAAAGAATTAATGTAATGAAAATAAGGTTTGTTACAGTAGCGTCTCGCGATGTTTTGGCGTTGCGGGTGGCGGAGTGATCAGGTTGCTAGTTGTGTGCTATCCACCTCATAAGATCTCGGGTCTGTTTATGTTTAAAGGACCATTACTTAGGCCGTGTTTACAGAACTTGAGCTTTACGGTCGTGTTAAGCAGTGCGTCTCTACATTGCATATCTATTTCATTCGCGTTCAGCAACAGTAGCATAGGAAAATCGTACGGAAATTACCAGTGCATCTGGTATTACAAGCCTTTACTTGTTTTGTGCACGTATGCGTATGTAGTGTATGCAAATGTTAGAAATAGGATCAAAGTTTAGTTGATAGATTCATTTTGCCCTATATGATCGTCGACGTAACATTTTCAGCTGAGATTAATTGAATTGTAGGGTGTACGTTCCTCCAAAAAGAGAAGATTGTAAGATGTTTATATTATCTGTAGTATATATGGGCATCGGCTTCGCGTAAAGAAACATAATGGGCTGTGTCAATGATGATCCGACCACACACACACACACAAACGCACAAATATTATAACTTCTATTTTATAAATTCGAATTGAATTTTCACTGATTTTGGTTTGTAATAACAGCTGAGTGGAGTAGTACTGCGTGCCTAATATATCTGTTTTTCAATATACGAGACCATTAGTGAAATCCTGTAAATAGCACTTTTTCTTTTTTTAAATCTCCGAGATGCTCTAGTCTGTTAACAGTATGGTGTAAGGTGAATTTCGTTCGCAAAGGTTAACTAAGTGGTAACAGAAGATGGCGTGAAAGACATCTGGCAGACGTCAGTGAGAAACGAGGCAAATCTCCAATTATTTGCGACGAGACAGGAGGTGCTTGTTAAAACAGCGTCTGGCGCCGCGACGCCCGCGACGCACGTGCTCGTCTAACGCCTGCGGCAGCCAATTGTATTGCAAATCACGACCGAACAAGGGGACAGTCGCATTGCACGACTTCCTGCGTGAAACCACCGACTACACTGTAACTTGGCAATTAGTTTCCAAACAACATACGCTGACTCCATTTACATATTCTGGATGGCATAAAACAAAATGTGCTAGGATAAGGTTCTAATATTATGCTTCGTAACCAGTAATTCGAGCAAAGTTTTACCACCGATGACCTAGGCCTGGAAACCACTACGTTCATATAACATCCAGGAAATACGTATCCCGGGCTCTATAGAGATTTGAACCGCAAAATTAATGTGAGTTTTAGAAATTTACACTAGAAAATTCCATTTTTTTGTGTTAGGTAGATCACAGTTACCAAGAATCTTCGTCATCATTACTTATTGTATTGATAAAACTGCATATTGCAATTAATATTACTAATTCTCTTACTTGGGCAGCAGAAGGTGGGGAGGCGATTGTTTGGCAAGGAGGCACTAATGAGCTTATTTCAGTGAACGATCCCTGCTCTAGCTAGTCGCATCTGTTGTTGAGTGATGTTGTGCCCATAGAATGTTCTTTTAGTGATCGTGGGAAATGTTGCCACTACCGTTTGAAGCTGCTTTTGTTAAGGATTCAACATTTTGGCAACGCAAGTCTTTCAGAATTTCGCTTGTACGTTCTTTCCCAATAAATTCTCCAGTGCCTCTCTTCTGAATTCAGCGCAGATCTCAAACGGCTAAACAATAATCATTAGGTGTTTATATTATTTAAGATGAGAGCGCTAGCTGCTGAGTATATTTCAAGTAGTTCCCAAGACCGTTTCAATATTTTCCATCTTGGAATTTACGGAGGATTACGCGCAAGTAATTAAGTGATTTCACAAGTTTTTTTCAATACTCTCACCAATCTTACGGTGGAAATCGGGTATTAGTGAGCAATCGCTAGAAGATTATTACTAAATTGCAAACTCGTTAATATGTATCATACAGCGTTGCCAATGACAGTTTACAAACTAGTCATTATGTTATTGAACAAGACAACCTATGTTTTGAGCGAGTTTTGTTTCATAAACAAGATATTGGTAAACGAGTTGTGAATGAAAAATGAGAATTGTCCTTTAATCCTCAAGTTAAAATTATTCAACAAGGAATATCCATTTCACTGTTATTAAGATACGTGATCACAAAAAAGAGATATTTTTACATTTCACTTACAATTTCAATACCACCATTTTTTAAATAAAACTTTGTTGCTGATGTTTATATAATTTTTCAAACCTTATGCATAATTATAAGTGGCTTTTTAACACTTTTCAGTAACATCAATAAAAAAGACAAAAATGAGAAAGAACACACAAAATTGCTTTGATATATCATCATTTAGTTTCTTCTAGCTCTCTTTATATGAAATGGAAAAGTGGTTGATGCAGACACATAGAAAATAGTATATAACACAACATAATTCTAAAACATCTAAATAGTTTCTTCTATTACTGATTATATTACATGCAAAATAACGTTTATCTTAAATGAAGTAGGAGATTAGGTTCGTCGATAAAATTAATGTACGAATTCAAGCATTTTTACTGGATTTGTGACGATATGAACGATTGACTACTGAAACTTCAATAACTATTTTCCAAGTTAACTTCCATTAAGGTATAAATTCCCTTGAAACTGTGCAATCCAACATAACAAAATTCGATAGGTGATGCTTAGTTCATTTTTAAAGAAATGCTGTTTAAAACTGAAAACTGTTGTAATATTGTTCCTAGGAGCTTAACAACATGTTAATAGCTGGAATCGTAAAATCTGATATAATCTGAGTGAGATAAGAGATCGTTATCGCCTATGTCATACCTGCGTAATTTTTGGGATAACGTTTTCTCTGCATTATTTTGCTTGGGGAACACTCGTTGGAGACCACCGCAGCATTTACTTCGACTTCCATCCATTTAGTTAAGACTATGACTATCGTAAAAATTTTTGAGTCACATCATTTTTAATAAATAAAATAACAAGTATATATTAAAGAGTGAAAGAAATTATTAAATAGTATGTCAAGGAAGAATACAAACTGCTAACTACGTTTTAAAAACAGTGAAGGAACGATTGCTCATGTTGAGTAAACAATGACCAGCGGTATTCCATATTGCACAAATTAATGTGGAAGGCGCGCTTTCCCCTGAAAGCTCTATAATTCAGTTGTTGACTTAAGACTATAAAACTGAATCATTTCAGGGGATAGCTGTGAACATATGATCATACAATTAGTGTAAAATGTCGGCACAATGAATTAGTCACATTGAGATAAATGGAGAAAGCGTGTTTAAGATATAGGTAAAACGGTTTTTATGTAAGTCAATTAAGAAACAAAGAGTCGTCACAAATAGTAATGTAGGATGACGAAAGAAAAACTTCGCAGTAATATAATAACAGATTTTTTTCCCCTACGTTTAAATATAGAAGTCGAGTACTTGAAGCTTTGTACCAATTTGAGGTTTATTATGAGTATGAATCAGGCACGCGAAACATATTTTTCTTACTACACACAACACTACATTCGAAACGCCAAATAAATATGGATATGAAAACGCTTGAATAATACTGAAGAACTTTTGTTTATAAACAAGTGTAGGATTCATACAAAACATAAAGTAACTAATTGAACTTTGGTATTTACTTCATACGTCAACCAAACTCAACAGTCAATTTATACTGAAGACGAAATGTTTTATAACAAGGTTTTTAATTTCAGGAGTACCCTATCTAGTTACTCACCTTTTTACCTCCGGTACTTTTGTTACCCTTATGTAATTGTATTATAATATTGTCCACACGCACCGAAAAATTTATTTTGTCGATAGTCAGATACTGCGAAAATCTAAAAAAAAAGCTTATCAACGTATCTTATCAAAAACAATTTTCGTTTAATTCCTTATTAAGTGACATTATATTATTTTTAGCATTTTTGGTGGAAGATAGAGGGGGAGAAGGCCATGTTAACCATTGTGGGAGCTTAAATCTTGTGAAATATTAAATTAAATAAAAATGTCCCCAAATAAAATTGATTGCAGTTTTGAATATGACACAATTGATGGGGTATATGAAAATCTGTTTTTTCATTGCTACTTGTTTATTACTTATCTGCAGATTTGTTTTGGGGTCATTATAAAATATATTTCTGCGGAATTTCATTGCAAACAATGCAAAGGTAACAGAAGTACGAGGCTGTGATACACGGACATGTTAGAAAAGTGTGATACTATAAAGGAGGGGTGAAAATTACAGACCGGTCACTTTGACATCAATGGTATGTGAGGAATGTAAGTGGTTTTCAAGTCGACAACATGGCTTTAGACAAGAATATTCATGCGAATCTTAGTTAACAGGCTATATGCAAGATATTTCGGATGAAATGGACAGGGGAAGCCAAATTGATAGTGTAGCACTAGATCTTTCAAAGGCTTTTGATCGAGTGAGCCATAGCATGGTGCTAATTAAGGAAAAAATTATTGGAGTTGACGAAAAGTTAATTTTCTGCGTAGAAGAATTCTTAAAAGGTAGAAGGCAAAAAGTTATGGCAGGAAATGCAGTATCAAAACAAGTGGGAGTGAACATGGGAGTTCCACAGGGTAGTGTATTGGGACCATTGCTATACGTTAAATGAATGATTATTTTAATGGTTTAGATTGTTTGCAGATGAAATATTGTTATATAATAGGACCAAAACGGTAGAAAACTGTAAACAGCTGCAGGGTGACCTAGACAGGATATCTAGCTGGGCGAGTCAACATGGGATGAAGATAAATGCGAAGAAGAATCAGCTTATTAAGTACACAGATAAAAAACTAAAGGTTGATTATGTTTATAAGGTGGGGAAAGAATTGCTTGTTGAAGACTTGAAATCTGAATACCTTCGCATAAAATTTAATAACAAACTCAAACTGGGGAGGGCACATTTGAGAGATAGTATGAAAAAGGTTTCAAGATCCTTCACTTGAAGGAGAGAGTGATGCGGGGATGTACCATAGAAGTAACGGAATTGGGCTACAAAACTTTGGTCAGACCATTGCTTGAATATGGTGGTGTAGTATGGGACCCACATTTTGGGTATCAAATAAAGGAGTAGGAGAGGATGCAAAGAAGGGCTGCTAGATTTATCTGTGGAAATTACAGTATAAAACAATCAGTAACTGATATGATAAAGGAGCTGAAATGGGATTCATTGGAAGACAGGAGGAGGGCGAAGAGAGTCATGGGAGTGTAATATGCGTACATTAATGAGGAGATGTGGAAAGATAGGAGTATTAGTGTAAGAATTAGGAGTAGTGCTTGGAAGGAAAAAGATGACTATGGCCACAAGCTGGCACTCAATTTCAGGCACAAAGATGTGGGAAGATTTTCTTTAGTAGAGAAGGGTGTCGGAGGTTGGAGTAAGTTACCAAGGAAATGATGAATAAATTACAAAAATCGCTTAAAGAATTTAAAGTTGAAATTTGTAGAGGAAAAAAGTAGGTGTGTACAGAGGGGAAGAATGGGTATGTATAGAAATTGCAATCGAAGCGTGCGCCCCATCCCAATTAAATTATGCCTTCTGTTTTTTTTTCCATTTTTACTACGAGACCCTAAAAGGTAAGACGTTGTCCGATAATTTAACTGAGGTAGAAGTTATTAAGAAACTTTAAAACTTGTGAGAAGTGTTGAGTGACAGTATTAATATCGTTTCTTGCTTATCAAACGGGTTTGGGAAGAAATTAAACCCACCAGTTTGTATCTGAATATGATGATGTTAATATTGACAAGAGGAATAAATTGAAAGAGAGCGTGTGTATGTGGGCGGCGATTGGGGTGGCAACAAACTGCTGAAAGCGTCGTGGGAACGTCGGGTCTGGCTTCACTCCGCCTTCCCTTTTTGCTCTTAACTCCCAACATCTCCCTCCCCGTCTCGCGAGAAACTATAAACTCCTTTGTGACGAATCAAGACTCTGCAGTCGCACTGACCTTGTACGGAATCTCAACATTTGCACTGACTCAACTGATCTGTTTCCTTGAGACTGCTATACGAACAAAAATTCTTAAAGCGATCATAATTTGAGCTAGCGATTACACGTTCCGCAGCATGTGTCTGTTTCACTCTGTGCATAGCCACTGGGTGAAAGTTAAACTTTTATTTTGGAAAAACTGAAATTCGAGTCTAGAAACATTTTCAAAATATTTTCATCGCAACTAAGTAAGATATCTCTTAAGAACAGCCAAATATCCTTATCTCCATTAGGAATGTAAAACCTGTAATGCACAAGAGCAATCTAAGTATGATTCTGCCTCAGTCCTCAGTGGATAAAATTTACTCCAATCATTTTAATGAATGAAGCTGATCTAAACAACTGGTAAGAAGATACACAAAGTTCTCATATATTCACCACACTAATGCGGAATGTTAATATTTGCATTTCTCTCTTTCGTATATGTTTGAAATTATAACTATCGCCGTAAAATATGGCAGGCGTTGGTGCTTAGTAAACTAAAAACATTCCTGAGCTCTAAAACTTGATAATGTATTAAAAGTTTGAAAGTCCAATATCTATATACAATAATTTGATCGGGGATTGAACGCTGACAATGAGAAGGCCTTGTACTGTCTACACGAAGAAATGAATGTTACTAAACAAGTCTTGGGAGCAGTAAGTAATGCGACTATACTTCCGCGTTCTGCTACTAATATAATATTCAACTATAATTTCTATCTATTATCCATTAAAACTAAATTTTTCATCTGTTTCTTATATTGGCTCATTTATTACTTTGTGAGCTATTTTTCTTTGGCTCTTGTACTTTACATCTCATCAATTCCATAAGGGAATCGCTCTGTTTGTTTGGGAATTAAGTGCTCGTATGTCACTGACTGAAATCAATTTTAATAGCTAATATTTAACCCTTTAACCCTTGAGATTCCTGTTGTTCCTGGAGTCAATATTAAGACTTTTGTTTGAATGCATTTCTCCTGTTCAACAACTCCAACTACTATTTTAAATTATTACAATGTTTAATCTATCAGTAGTTAGGTACAAACCTAATTAATAGTAATAATTAATTAACTATGTGTATAATTTCCGAAGACGTGTCCTCCATACGTGTAAACGTATCTAACTATATATCACTTTTCTTTACCCACACGGAAAATACTTTTTTAGTTCTCTTTCATTTAAAATTACCATTTTATTCTTTTCTATATTTATGACAATAATTTGTATCATTGAAATGATTTAGTTTCGAAAGATATTCGAATCACTATTATGATCGTTTTTTTTTTAATGTTTATCTGTTCGTGGATTTACTCCATTTATGATTATGACAGCCTTCTGAGGGACTTTAATATCTTCTTGGTTTGGGAAATATTTCCCCGTGGGAATACATTTTGCTTTCTATTCTCTAAATATAATTTAAATCAAAGATCTTACCTATCGCTAGCTCCTTACTGTTATAATTTATCGAGAAATTTTTATGAAGAAAGCACTTTTTTGTTAACAGTTTCAAATACGCTATGTATCAAAGCGAAAATTGCCACATCCTTCACAAAACGCTCCAGAAACCAAATAGCCTGGAACTGCGTAATTTATTAATGTGAACTATGCTTAACTTTGCACTGCTATTTCAAATTAGCCCATAACGATGACAAAAGTGGTTTTGGTTTACGGTTTTCAGCCTATGTTTTCTTTACTTACATCTTTAGTAAGCATAATTGTCTTGAGTATTCTATTTCAATATGGATGTTGAGGGTTATGTTCAATTTTCTGCCGGTACTATAAATAATCTTAAAGTGTGTACATTAGCGTTAATGGCTTATTTTGTATTTCAGCTACCTATCAAAAATAGTTGTTAAAGTTAAAAGCTGCATATGCAGATCAATTTACAAAATGAAGAGTTATTTTCAAGGACGATGGATTTTTCTTCAGGAATATCGTATACTGGTTTCCTATCTAATAATGGTCCAAGCACTTTTTATCGTACTATCTTATCTATTAATTGCCATACATTTAATTGTTTTAATTAATTCAACCAGTAGTTTGCAATAAGACATAATATACTTTGATTATTTCATTTAAGTAGTATGAATAACTTTTTTCACCCTGTTTTATGTATGCAGGAAGTCTTTTTTAACCAAATAAAATGGTTCTAAGCATTGAAATCAAATCATAAATTTTTTTAAATAAGTAATTTAACTGAAACATATTGCAATTTCAGTGTAAAATGCTGAAAGATAAAGAAATTTTCTTATTTTATAACATTTCAAGCATACATACATTTTCCTACTACAAAGAAGCAGAAATAACAAGATGTCAACAGGAAATTAATAGCTTCTTGTATTGAATTAATTGATTTATTGAATCACATGCCAAAATTTTTTTACTTTTATTTTTTAAAGCAATGCACTCTTGATACATTAAGCTCAGTTAATTCCATTTTGATACAGGATTATGACAAATTTCAATGTTAAGAAACACAACTGAACATTGTACCTTTTGAGTTTTCGGAGTGCTTACCATATCGTTACTCAGCCATAATGTCTCAATGCTTTGTTTGAAAGCAGTTCGTTACATACCTGAAAGGAAGAGAGCATTAATTAAGCATAAAATTATTAGTACTTGTTGATAGTAACGCAGAAAAAAAGTAGCGTACAATGAAAATATGGATAAACGGTCGTTATCAAACACTGAAGTAAAAATCAGCTTTCTACAATATGTAACTATAAAGGGATGTGGTAATTTTTTTTTATTCTACACTGTTTATGTTAGATACTTTGCATTATAAAGCAATGTCTTTTTATTCATTATAGAATTCCATTCTGATATGTGATAATGAGCATCTACATTCAGAATACAAAACAGAGCAATACGTGATAAATACTATACTATTTAAAGCTACATTAAGAGTAACTAATTAATATTAATATTTAATTAAAATTGCAATGGAGCGCACGCTCCGGTGGCAATTTCCCTATACACCCATCTTCCCACTTTCCTGCACCACACCTACATTTGTCCTCTACAAATTTTAACTTTAAATTGTTTCAACGTTTTTGGTACATTATTCATCATTTCTCTTGGTAACTTATTCCAATCCCTGACACCCTGACCTAAAAAAGAGAATCTTCCTGCATCCTTGTGCCTGAAATCCAGTGCCAGCTTGTCATGATCATCTTTTCCCGTCCATGCATTACTTTTAATTCTTACACCAATATCTTTCCTTGCTCATCACCAATATACGCCTTGTACACTCCCTTGACTCCATGACTAAATTAGGCACCATAATAATTTATATGAAAAACACAAAAATAAAGTTAATGACGTGAAGAGTAACTAATCTGATTTACCGGATATAGGCATAACATACTAGCACACTTCTTATCTCTGTGTATTTAAAAAATAACCCGTCTCTAAAGACCTCGCTGTTAAGAGACGTTAAGCATTTTTTTAAAAATTCATATATTATAAAATGGGTGTCTTATTTATAATTGTTTAAAAGAAATTGAAAGAAGCAGACGGTACTGATCGTTGGATGGGTGACATTTGTAAAAAAAAATCCGGGCATCACAGAAAAACGGTTGCATACGCGTTTACAACGTTGTATACTTTGCACAAAGTCTATCATTGTATTGAAATCTTAGCGGACAGTTATCAGTTTCAAGTTCATTGTTGAAAAAATAAAGTCAGTTACATACATTCGCCTTGATGAAAATGTTCTCTGGAAAAGGAGTTATAAAAATGATTTTACCGTACTTTTCGGATTTTTTTTGATTAGTTCAATCAAAAATATATCTACAGGTATGGTATAACAATATTATAAGGATGTTGGTTCGAGAATTTATTTTCTGCGCAGTGGGTACATCATCTTGAATCTACACGTGGTAAGAGTCGGATTACCACATAACCATCTCTCGTCCTGCGATTAATATCTTGAGCCAGATCTCCGCTTCTTGGCACCATCCTTTCGAGGTTTCCTTTTAAAAATCACGTCGCTCGCACTTTTCTCAGAGCTGATTAGGAGGTAGTTGAGAAATTAATGGAAATTTGATGTCATGTCAGCATTGGCCAATCCATCACGCAGCGTAGCAAGTTCCATTAGCAGCGTGCACACTTCCTCCATCAGCTAGCTGTTCCCTCAGGTGGCCAACACACCAGAGCTGTTTCACATATGCGACAACTTTTCTAGGAATATAGTAAAGTGTCTAGGAAGGCAGCCATTAGTATACTGTTATTTATTATCTACATCTTGATGTTGGTTCCTCTAGCCATTGCTACCTTGCCGTAGTTTTTAAAATGAAAGGAAAAAAAAAACATCCATGAGTTAGTATCGTAATTTGATAAGGAATCAATGCGATTCAGTTCAGCTACCATCGCGAGTGACATCTATAATATTTTGTGTTTTCTCTCTGTTTATTTCATCATGGGCAGTTTACTGAAGTAACCAATGCTGCAAATTAGTGTTTGGTCTATGGATGTTTGTACCAATATATAGGGGATATGAGATTTCATCTTACATTTACATTTTTGGTACCAGATGAATGTGGAAACCAGTAGAAAGAACCGAAACTGCAATGGCCTATATCAGTTAGTATTCCGTATGAAGTCTGCTGTACTGGGAAATTAATGCTCATGGGAAAAAAATCGTTTGCTTAAAACTTCATAATACTGTCATATATTTACATTCAGTGGCTTGTCAAGATCATTTTAGTTTCTTGAATTACGTAATACAATTTTGGCAGAAAATTATTTCTTAGTAATAGGCAAGTAATTGGTTTTGTACAATGCACGAAAAATAATAAAATAAAGATGATTTTTTTCAATACCGTACTAACGTCTTATGCACCGTCTAATTTATGTAACACAGCCATTTATAGCGATTTGAATATAAGTATATTTAAAAAATAGCGTGTCATCCCTTCGCCTTCAGCATTCGACCGATAGCGAAAATCACTAAGTTATATTCCAGAAACCATAGCGGTACGAAGATCCTTAATATGCAAATAATGTGGCATTTCAAACGCAATTCATGTGAATGCTCAGATAGCTGAAGACTTTAGTCATCTCGAAAGATACGTAATCCTTCTATACACAAGAACGATTTCGGCGCGCCTCTATATAGCTTCCACGCAATTACCCACGTGATACTACCATCAAAATTTAACTTAGTACATTCACTTGAGCTGCTAAGAAAAACTGCATGATCTACTCGGTGTGATGATGTCACTTGGAAATCACATATCCACCGTTACTTTACGATCAAGAATTAGTCATACTAAGGCAGGTAAACGCTTAATCAGGCATTGGGTATCAAAGGTTCAGACAGCATGTATCAGTATCCATAATAGTTGTCCTGTCTTGTTTTTTTTACTCATGGTCGTTACCTTGCAACTCAAGGAAAAGAAATTACCATCAACTGTATTTTATTTGTGCTACTGCTTTGCGGCTTGTCACTGGAGCTAGGAGGGGAAAGGAATATGGCCATGGCCTTTTGAAGAAACCATGCTGGCATACGTCAGGAGTGATTTTGTGGAACCGTGGAAAACCGAATTCTCGATTCCCGGACCGGACCTGAGGCAGTGATGTGTGAGCAATGCAAGATGTACTTATTACTATTCGACATAATCTCTTCATTCTACTCTCATTGAAGGAGAGAAAAGTATTTATCCACACCTGCACAAAATCCTATTTCTCTGATTTCATTCGAAGTACTTCGAAGTAGGAGCTATAAAAAAGAGATGTGTGGTTACGATTCTGGAAACCACTAATGTAAATAGTTAGTTGTAAATAATCAGAAAATGTTTCAAATTAGAATTATGTTAAACATCATATAATAAGTTCGTGATCTCAATGAAAAATTTTAAAATAGATTCGTCGCTAATGATGCCTCTATGAGAGGCGAAATGCGTACGGCATTAAAGCATACAAAACAGTTGCATTGGCGTTATTTTAGCATTTAATTTATAAAAAAAAGTACTCTATGAAATCATAATCTCCTGCTTGCTTCAATTAATATTGAAACTTTAAGTTAGTAATTCGGATTTTACATTTAATTTTTTTTAAAGATTTGTGGATTGATTAAGTTTTTGGATTTTTAAATTCAGTTCCATACGCGTGAGTTATAATCGAAGTAAAAATGTAAAATTTAGGGTTCCTTCGAACTAGAACAGGGATAAAATAAAAGGTAAATAATGGTCGCTTAGACGATTTTTCCAGTTTATTATACAAATAAAAATATTAAATCGACTAGCTCGGAATTTTTGTTGTTTCACATAGTATTAGTTACAGTACTGAACGTTGTTCGTTGTTTGAAATCACTGCTATTAAATTAAGTTGATAGAAGCTGATCTCAAGGTAGATGAAGGTAGGACAAATCTTGTACACAAGGTATGGGTCTTTCGTGTGGTGTTGAGCGTTTATATAGATCTGTTAAAAAGTGTAAGCTAAAATCGGCATTAAAATTAATTTTCACCATAACAAAATTGAATAAAAATCCCAGCGAAACAGATATCATTGTATTAGTTTATTCACATACAATAGTATACAGAAAGTAATTGAAATCGTACGGCAACTCAAAATCCTCTAAATACGTCTTTATTTTTTCCTGTATGTTCGTGATAGCGATAATACATTGGTTTTAACTGAGTACTCAACAATATTAGATTCTGATATTTGTTCCTGGATCTATAGATCCTTTTTAAACAATTTCTTATTTTTACTCGCAATTGTTCTAAATGTGACAAGACCTAAATTAAATCGCGTCCCCCTGTTTGTCCAGTAACAGTGTGAAAGTTATGATTTAGTACTTCTTTTGTAGACTACAATATTGATATATGATAAAGCAATTTATAAATTTTACTTTAATGGGACGTTACTATTTGTGATTGATATGTTTTGAGAATAGTATAAATGTGGACAGTAAGTGGATTGTCTAATTAAACGGCAGAAGACGACAGTACTTATTTCGTACACGACTTTGATTTTCTATAGCAGAACCATTTTAGGATACATTTTTGTTGAAGTCAATGAAAGCGAACGACTATGCGTTTAGTTCCCGTATTTGATAAATTACAGTACGGTTCATTTTACGTACGTTATTAGCATAATTTTTGTCTTATATACGATAAAAGAATTCATGCTAAAAGACTTCCGGTTATTGCCAACTTGTGCCGTGTTAAACACCCTAGGGGAAGTTCAGTGACCAACTGTGGCGCGTCAACAGCGCTTTCATGTAATTAGTTGTTTCACAAAGATTCCATTATAAAAATTCTTACTTAATTAATTAGACAGTTTTTAAGAATTCTGAATTCTTTGATATCTCACCTCAGTCCAGTTAAATGAAAAAGTTTGGCTGTGGAAGCTGGCAGTATAATAATACTAAAAAATGACACTTGTTGAATATTAATGGATTCAAAAACGGAGTATTATTTCTTAAAACTAATTAAATGTTGTACTAATACATTACTTTCATTGAAATAAAAGAGAAATAAAATATCTGTCCCACTCTTAGAAAATACTGATTAGCGAAAAATTTCCATTTCATTTCCATTATCTTCCGCTAATGTTGTCGGAGGTGAATCATAATTTACTCTTCCTTTTTCTGTATATAAAAAGAGAAACTTCAGTAATGTTACCTACACACTACTAGACGTCTTATGGGGAAAATGTATAAACTGAGCGTTAGATTATTAACTAAAATATTTTTATTTCTGATCTCTCCTTTCTCCTTGATATTTGCCGACCAATAAATTATTACACCCCGAAAGAGAGATAAAAAATGGTGAAATTATAAATTAAAATCGCTAAATTTTTCAGTTGTCATTAAAAACTTGACACTTTATCTTTATTTAAAGAAAGTGATCGTTCACTGACAATGACCTTCTTTTTTCAAATACTGTGGTTATATAAAAATTTAACGGGTTCATTATCTTCCGTTAATTTTCTCTGAGGTGAATAAATATTTGAAGTAAAAAAAATAAAATAATTTACTCTCTCTTTTTCTGTATATAAAAAGAGAAGCTACAGAAATGTTACCTATACACTGCTAGGATTTTAATGGGGAAAATGTAGCCACTGAGAACTAGATTAGGAACTGAAATATTTTTATTTCATATCTTTCCTTTCTCCTTGATATTTGCCAACCTGTGAATTATCACTCTCTGATTTATCTCTATTTGATGAAGTATATTAAACCTGGCTATACTTGGGATCCCTGATATCTC
This sequence comes from Vandiemenella viatica, assembly GCA_031002005.1. Lineage (NCBI taxonomy): Eukaryota > Metazoa > Arthropoda > Insecta > Orthoptera > Morabidae > Vandiemenella > Vandiemenella viatica. Next base: position 140,322,326 of record CM061921.1, on the reverse strand, counting down.
AGCTTTTATGCTAATCTCGTCCACTGTTAGGGATACTAGAACCAATTAGTTTTTTTTTGTCATATGCTCGGATAAAAATATTATTTGATACACTAGTTCCATAAGGTACTTATCCGTCAAGTGGTTGGAATTTTCCATTCATTTTTATCAGGTAGATCATCTTTAATATATTTTGGATTTGTTAGATTTTTTATGATTATTTCATCGCGCTGGTTTACTATACCACCACTGTCTTCGTAAGTGTGGAACTATTGAGAGAGAAACAATGGCGATTTGATATAGTCACCTAATTTGGCGACTGAGGAATAAGAAACAAACAGATAAATTTTATATTACCGTCGTTTTTGCTGTACATCTTTTAGTAAATAACCGTTTTTGATGATGTAGTTACCTATAGGTAAATAAAGGGTTTTGCTGACTCTTTAGAGATTCAACATAATCTCGGCATGGTTCGATTAATGGCATTTTAAATTAAACCTCAATGATGCGCATAATAACAAAACAAAAGAAAACTTGCCCTTTAATAAAAAGTAACCCGTTCAGTCCTCGGAAAAGTTGAATCCTTTACTTACTTAGGTGTGAAAAGTGCAAAGCAACATATAATAGGATCAGCACATAACATCAGTCGTTGTAGAAGCTAATTATTTGTCCAATTTTGAAGAAGAATAAATTATTTGTAAAGAAAAAAACGTATATAACTCTCGTACCGCTTCATCTGGAATATTGTTGCGCTAAATGGGATCCGTATCGCAAGGTATTGATTAATTGTATCGAGATTGTTCTGAGAAGAGTCGCGCGGTTTCTGACCGCTTGCTACAGTCCTTATGAAAATGTCTTAGAATGGTACGGATATTACTCTGGGATTTATGGTAGATAGGCGACGTAGTATCGGCATAAATCTATTGAGTAATATGCAACGTCTGTCATTTACAAACACAGGAAAATACTTCTCCTATCATCGCACGTGAGTCGCAGGACATGACAGATAATATCAGGTAAATAAGGTGTGATACTGGTGCCTATATGAATTGTTAGGGACTGGAATGCATAGAAAAAAGATTGGTTTTGATGCAAAGTACCCTCTGACACCCATAGTTTTCTTTCTGTTAGTTACGAAGTGAATGGACAAGAGCATTAAAAACAAACGAGGAAAGAATTGGCTATAAAATAAGAGACGCATAAACAGGAATTAAATGGAAGAATTATGATACCACATTGTAATCTTGTTAGTAGAATTTCGTGCTGTCCTTAACATTATTCCACATATTTTCAGTTCTACCCTCGTCCCCCACTTACCTCAGTAACATATTTCTCTTTCATCATCTTAACAAAAACATGTAAATATATTTAACACTCATAAAATATATCTAACTATGTCACTACATGTGTAAAAGAGACGGAGTATCACTCATGGCATGCAGATATATAGTCACTATTGTATAATAGTTGTCTGACCACGTTTTTAAAAACTAAAAGATGTATACCCCAGCTAAGCCATGCTGCTACTGTTTTACGAAACAGGAATTTAAAAAATCGCGGAGTAATGAGTCGTTAACTTATATGTATGGACAGAATTTAGTAATTTTTAGTGCACGAGAAGATTTCGTCTTAAATAGTTCAAAACGGTAAAGACAATTGCAATTTTTATCTAAAGGGAGGTTGAGGCAGACACGCTTCTCAGTAAGAAAAATTATCGCTATTCCTAGTGTAAGAAAGATGCTTTGTAAAGGAATTAAGAGGGGTAACTCAATTTAGATAAAAACTAACTATGGTGTTTGAATTTTTTTCCAGTTTTCGGTTATGGAGGAAATGGATTCAATTTTTTTTTATTACATTGTGTACATTAGTATTAAGTGACTAATTTGACTAATAACTTAATTCTTCAGTTAATCCGGTGATAGTTTATATTTATTATAATATTGTAGGAAAGTTGTGTCTGTGCAAGAAATTAATTTCAAAATGATTAATTGCAATGCTCACTACCAATGACAGAAATTCAAAAAACCGTAAGTTTCATACAAAAAAGGATGGATTTTAACGAAACTATCCATAACGATAACTTATGTTATGGATTATAAATAGTATACTTTTTATCCAAATTAGTAACATGTTTCTCGTTTTTAAAGAGACCAAAACCGTAAATTTTGAAGTTTTTCTTTGTCTACGCATCACTCAAAAACTAATGGACAGATTTTAATAAAGTTGCTGGAAGTGATAGGTTATGTCATACGTTAACATGCAAAATACTTTCTATTCAGTTTAGTAATTTAGTTCCCGATCAATTGGGTATTTTGTCTGCCTATGGATGCATCCCGCAAAAATAATTGAACTGATTTCAACGAAACTAAACATCGTAATAGAATGTGAAAACGGTTAACACACGGGATAGTTCTTATACCAGTATGATACAAAGTTTCCAGTGTAACAGAAAGCAAAGCGTAAATTATGGAACTTTTGCCTGTCTCTGCACTAACAACTGCATTTTAACAAAACTGCACATAGCGATAGTTTATGCCACTGTTTAACATGCAGAATATTTTCTGTGCCAATAAGTTACATAGCTGCCTAAGAAAACTTAAAAAAATCCCGGTATCTCAAAACACTGGTTTTAATTGAACGCAGCAAATTTAGACTTTATGAACATATAAGTTTCTCATAGTAATCATCAGAAGATTTATGCAGAAAAGAAAAAGTTGTTGTTTTGACCTTTGTAGAGGTATGTACAGTTCTCTTACTGGCATACATACGAAAATAGTTCAGTTACTTGTCACAGATTGGCCACATTAGCATTTTATGGTATATGCAATAACCGTATGTTTAAATCGTACAAACTATAATAGTTTGACTTTGCAATTAAGTTGGTGATTTTATTCCATACTTCATATAAATATATATAAAGCAATCGATTGACAGACACGACAAACCCGACCACTTCAAATATGGCTTGCAGTAAAGATTTGTGCGCTTGTAGGTCATATGCAACTATGAAATGTTCCTGATTATTGGAAGTGGTAGACACAAACATGCTTAATACATTTACATACAACCTAAATTCAGAAAAATCCAAGGGCTGCTCCTCTGCTTTTTCCTATCCATACAATATTTTTTATAGTTAATATGTGAATTAATAGCGCAAATCTCAAATTACATGTGGAAGAGGTTTCGAGCAAAGCTAGCACACAATAAAGTAAAAGCCGAACATCTGAGTCACCATTAAAAACTGGAAATTACTGGCTGAAGAATATTAGTTTACGCTCTTATCTGAACAGCAAGCAAGTTGTTTTTTACTTATGTGGCTATGAGACAGAATAACAGTAGTCTGAAGTAATCTTCGTCTCGTATGGTCAACCGATAGTTATGAATGGACTGATTCAAATATTTTTATCCTGGACACCTTTATTCGTTGTATAATATGATTTTTCAGTTTTCTTGCTTTGTAATTAATACCCAAGGTTTCTTTCTTTTTCTACCGCTTCGTATTGGAGATATCAGTAGTTTCGCTCATACTCTGTGTTCTTGTCAGTGAAGAGATTGTGTCCACAAATTGAGTGTTTTATCCTGATTTCTCTTGTAATAATACATTTCTGGAACATATTAATTAGATAACGCGGAAATCCTAGCTGTCTACAGCTGTTCATAGGTTCTAAACAATCTATCAGATACGAAAAAAGCAAGAAAAGCATACACAATTAATGGCTGGCGAAAATATAGTCCCAAGAAGAGACTACCTTTCCCACTAACTGTCAAAAATTTTCTTGAGTGGTGTTTGTCGGAAAACTACAATCGGCTGACACATTTTCCCGTTTTCTTTTGTATCCAGTATGTGTTACTCTACTTTCGTGTCAACTAATCCCTGAACTGATATTTGTAGATCGAATAATTTGCCTGAGTGCATATATTAAAAATCTTGTAACCAAACTCGAAACTTTGAAATCTGTGTTTCTAGTATCAACGTCTTAACAACATAACCATTACAATTTTTTTGTAAAATGGAATCAAAAAATTTTAACTCCCACAAGGAAAACTATTGTCAGAAAGCTAACTCAAAGCGTTTTGAGTTCGTAAAATGTTTTCTGGTCAGAGGCTTGTACAATGAATTGAAGTAACATGCACAAATTTTTCTGGATTAACATTTCCGTAAAATATTTATTGAAAAAGGCCAGTTGAATGTTTGAAATATCAACAGCGGAGGTTCTAAGACTGCGATATAAACTCCATTATATGACGCTGGAGAATACTGAATGTTTACTTTTTCTGGAAAGAAAGTTTTACTGAAATTTGCTTAACAGAAACAACAAATCCATTATTCAAAAATAATAATGAATAACTGCTTTTTTCATTGGACATACTGTTATAACTGAACATGAAACATGTTAAAAATATTTTATATCATGTTTATTTTTGTATCGTCTAGGCAGGATGAAACTTTAGTGCCACGACAAAATTCTACAATGAAGTGTGACAGTTTTGAAAATATCTCATAGTAACGTCTAAGCGGATAAATGTAACGAAAGTAATTCCATTAATAAAAATATGTTTAAATTAATGAGGCAAGCAAAATTATTGAGAATATTAATGACCGAGTTTAAATAATGGAAATAGACGGCCGGTTTTCGAGTTTCCAAAGATTCTAGATATTCCTAAACAGCGGTCATTCCGAGATAAAATGTGCGGTGGCAGAACACGGGTGCATGATAATTGTCCAATGCCCTCCTGCATCTCGGGCTCAGCCGTTCGCTAAGTGAATTCACTTTACATCTGCTTCTTAGTGGGCTCGAGAAATTATTTAAATTGCAAGTTTAAGGGAAATTATACCGCAATTTCAGCTCCTACAAAATGAACTCCAATTTCTTAACATGAACGAATTGACTGGAAACTCGTTCTTTAAGGCAGGAGAATGGAAAGAGCGGTCGGACTGGAAGGGACGGGGGTGAGTGGAGCAAATGAGTGTCCCTCTCAGTCCGCTAAATCAGAAAATCACGAGGGAACAAGGCGACAACACCTGCGTCCAGTATACATAACACAAGAATATTTTAATTTTTTTTACGCTTGTGCAGTCTGTGTGTAATTTTCAAACATGTATCAAGTTTGGCTTGAACAATGATTCGCTGTCTTCAATTAGTGTTAATAACTGGCTTCTCTTTTTTGGCGGAAACTTTACTGCAAGCGGTATAGTAAAAAATCTCAAACACAAGTAGGCTTTTATACCGAGAAAGATTTCCTTCGTGATATTTACTCTCACAGAGCCGAGAAGTCTACGGTTAGACAGACTTAGTTTTCTCTTTAACGATACCATTGAAAAAGTGTACGACACTCCATACTTGTCCTATCAAAGCATTTATTTTGGTTTTACAAGGTTTCCCGAAATCACACCAGGCGATGCAAGGAATGGGGTGTCCTCTTCAACTCTGTATGCACACACTCGACAGAAGCATTTTGTAGAAAGAAAACCCACTGACCTATTATATCTCCATTGTTCGCCATCGTATTTGGGAAGATAATGCATATCATTCAGTCCCATTCGAGGGTATCTATATGTTTAGTGAAATGGTAATGAATATATTTTTATCAACATTAGCCTAATACATATTTCGTCTTTTTACTCCATGCTTTGGCATTACTACGAAGACCATTCAAGTTTTAAATTTATGGCTTCAGATAATCATTGTGTGATACGAGGAAAATTTTTCATTAGTTTAGTAACCAACGTGGTTTGGGACAAGTAGAAATGTATCATATCGTGGAACAAAATATTATTATTATATTTCTTATTATTATTGAAAAAGATAAACCATCTAGAACTTGTGAAACAATTATAAGAATTTTTGGAAACGGTAAGTGGAACAAAACTATATAAAAACATAGCGACCGGAAGCAACAACAATCCCGCCACCCGTAAACATCGACGACACAAAAAGTTTTTTTCTCACGGGAACTACCGCAAAATATCAATGTTAATTCAATAGGAGAAATAACAGCATGTAAATGACTTGTTTTGTGTTAATTTTTGAATAAATAATCATTTAAATTTGATGGCCTCTCGTATATCCAATGCTGAAAGTGTGTGGCATCTTGGCTTGGTCGCCAGTTCGAGTCCGGCCACGGGCATTGTTGGTTTTAATTAAGTGTTGCGTTTGACTTGTCTTGTCCTCATTATAGTGTCTCACAATTACAGGAACAAAGTCTGGTACAGTAATACATTAATACAATGTAAACATTTCGAGCTGACTAAACAAAACTGCTAAGTCCAGATATGTTTGCGAAATGTGTTTCCGATACTGCACGCATTAAAGTGACTTTGTAAAACTAAAAATCGTTTTCAGTAGGTTAATACAAAAGATTTTAAACTGTATGTGAGTGCATTGTTATCATAATCTCAACGTTGAAAATAATGAACCTCAATTAAGACGCAACCATAGTGCCAACCACATAAGCTTCGTCACTAGTTCCTCTCATTCATCATATGAAAATGGTTTTAACTACACTCACTTAATCCTTTGTCATTGTTCGTGCTTATTCAAGTACTTGTTTAGATTTTTTATTACTTTTTATTTTTAGCTTAGAACACACGCGGAATGGTTAGAAATGATTTTGTGACTTCTGTTGCAAGAGTTGCACCCAAAGTAATGTGAGAAATACAACACCTGAAAAAAATCGTCGGAGTTTTTTTTTTATATCTCTTATTTCCAGAAAGTTATCGAGTCCAAAGAGAACTATCTCAGGAAGCTAAGTAACAACGCAGGTGGAAGGAAAATAGAAGAAATGTAAGCTTATGTTTGCTACTATTTAATACTTAAAAAAAATTATTTTATTTAAATAGTTTTTGTTTCTCTTATAATATTACTACGTTACTTTCGCTGCCTGGTAAGATACGGTTTACTGGAAACAGATTTGATACAGCCAATGAGATGCATCTGGTGTTAAAACTATCAAGACGCAACAACAAAACTGGTACTATATTAGGTAGAAAACAATTACATGGCAAATGTGTATAATTTCTTGTGACTACTGGTTTGTTAATACTGATGTTATTGATACTGGTTAGTTCTTTTTATATTAAACTGTTAGTTCTATTTTGTACAAAATACATACCAAAAATTAACCGGGATTATTATTTGAGGAGGGGGTTAAGAATTAAAAGATGTCTACTTTCAAATGGAGTATTGGAGTATTTTAATTATATTTACCTTGAAAATGAGAAGTGGTATTACTGCAGTTTCCCCATGAATCACCTACCATGGGAAAATAAAAAAAAGTTACCATGAGAGATAAGTGGACATTGAACATATTAACAGAGCGAATAATAGGATTATATATTTTAAAAATGTACTTGGTTGACAGATGTTAAAATGAATCATCAATACTGATACGGAAACTGCAGTTTCCCCAATGATCACACAAGATAGTAAGGCAAAATGACAGTGGATGTTAAACATAACAACAGCATGAAAAAAGCGAAAATATATTTCAAACAATGAACCATTTGGAAATTTAATAAAATAAAATAAGAAATAATGATACGAAAACCCCTATAGCAAATTTATTTTCCTCACAGAATGCATCTACAGATATACATCTGTTTTGTTAAATCAAAATGAAATAATAATTTGAGGTATACCATTGCTCATTTCTTTTTGCTAACTGTTACAACCAAACTAAGAAAATCGAAGTAAAATAACAAATACGAAGTTATGATACCGTCTGCTTCCACTATGTAGTTACATGTATTGGATAAAATACAGATGAAAACGAAGTAGAGATTTTAGTTTTAACTGGATAGTTTGGCTTATCATAAAATTTCGCCTTAAATTTTTTGATCGAAATATTGACACCCATCTATTTTTGCCCTTAACGAAAATAATTTTAAATTCATTCAGTGTTTCTGGTAAATTGTTCAACATTTCCCACGGTAATTGATTCCAATTCCTGACTTCTCTAACTACAAATGCAAAATATCCGACTTCCTTACTCTTGAAATCAAGTTACGGTCATTTCTAACCTTCTAAGTACTGCTGCTAATTCTTCTACCAATATACATCCAAGCCCATCAGCAGCATGTGCCTTATAAACTCCCAGTACTCTCTTCACCAGCCTTTATTTTTCAGTGACTCACAACCGAGCTACTTCATCGTATCAGCTACCAATCATGTTCTGCGGTAATTCACAAACACAAACAAATCTAGCTGCCTTCTTTTGAAACCCGTCCAGCTCCAATATTTGATACTCATAATTTCGTTCCCATACTTCGCCTCCATATTCAAGCAATCATCTAAGTAAGGGTTTTTAAACAATTCCCTGGCGCAACCCACCATCACTCTTTCCAATAAATGAAGGATTCTGAAACCTCTACGTTCCATTTGCGCAATGTTTCTTTCGCGACTGAGTTATGCCAATATATTTAAACTTAAGATAATCAACAAAAATATCTTCTCCAAACTATAAATATAAAAAATGCCTTTATTTTTTTATCTGCGTACCTAATATGCTTACTTATTTTTTGAATTTATTCATATTTCATATTGATTTACCCAGCTGCATATCACGTCTAGCTTGAAGCTCTTGACACTATTCTTTCGTTTTAATACTAGTGTTTACATCATCAATCCAATCTGTAAACAACCTAACGTCTATCAATCATTCATTAGAATTACGAACAACAATGGTCACTTACTCCCATGATCACTTACACTTCTTTTGATACTGAAAGTCCTAACTTTTTGATATCCATCGAGCAACTAACTTTTTCACCTGTAAACGGATTTTACCTTATTTATCACCATTTAATTGTTCAGTCTATCAGATGAGTAGAAGAGATACAGTGCGGCAATATCGACTTGGACTACTTTTTGCATTCCACCCGAATCATCTTGCATATAGCCCACTAAACTAAGATTCACATGTATATCCTTGGCTAAATCCATGTTGCTGTTATGAAAAAAAGTTTCTTTCCTCACGGAGACCGAGCTTGTGGATGAGTGGTAACATTCAGGCTTGGTAAAATAGAGGTCATGGGTTCAAATGACGTCCGGCCATTCTGATTTCGGTTTTCCATGGTGTCCCAAAATCAGGCGAATCACGGAATGGTTTCATTAAGAGAAATGGCCGAATTGCTTTCAGGTTGTTGTCACAGGTTCTTTCCCGCATCTAATGACTTTGACGTCGACGAGGCGTATAGCCCAAAGAAAAAAAAAAAAAAATTCGCCACGGAAATTTCTGATGTGGTTACATATCAACTTACCTATTACTAAGGTCTAACCAACCGACCTGTAATTTTTAACCCTATTTGTCTCCCCTACTTTGTGGAGCTGTACTACTGTCTCACTTTTCCATTCCTCTGGTCCTGTAGTAAGCAGCATGTCTGCAGACTCGATCTAAGCAATATATCAAGGTTCAATGGTACAATGTCGCTTCACCATATTTTTAACACATCTGTAGCAATATTATTCGCCCTGACCACTTTGCGTATTTTTAGCTTTCTTATTTCCTCTCATCGTTTTATTCGGATCTATTTCTACTGTTTTAGTCTGCTCATTTTTTACAGTTTGGTTTATCTCAGTTTTTTAATACAGCCTCAGAAATTTCTGGATGCAACGTTCAGTCATACGCCTGGATTCACAATATTCTTTATAAAACCATCTTTATCTTCCCACTTTGCTGCTATTAATTCCTTGTGTAGTTGTTTCAAGTGTTTCCTACCACCTAGTTTTCAGTTAACTCTGTTATCTTCTATTCTTGCCAATCTCTTCAGCTTTCTCACCTACCTGTTAAAGTATATATGATCTATACTTATCTTTAATTTTTGTTTTTAAATAAATATTTCTTACCCCATGCTTGTTATTTCTTTGAACTGTTCCCCCTTCCTCTCCGACGAACTGGTGATCTACTCTCACATATTGAACTTTTCACTTAGATATTTCTCCAATTCTGCAATATGTACCTTTTTATAACTGTACCTCCTTCTGTTCTGGACCCTCTAATATGTATCAAAACTGCTTTATGTTCGCTTATTCCTTCAGGCTACATTAGATAGTACTCAGTATGTTGGATCCCCTTGTGTACAGCTCTATCATTTGTGTAAATACTTAGGTATTTGAAAATATCTGCTCCCTCATGTTGTTATTCTTATACTCTACCCAGTCCACATTTGTTAAATTTAAATCGCTATCAATAATGACCATTCTACACACACCTCTCATCTCTTAATTTAATCTCTACGAATTTAATTACTCCGCAAGAGGATAGTATTCATTGCTAACCAACATTGAAACCCCTCCACCAATTGCTCCTCTATCTATGCAATTCCTCTACACATCCCTATAAATATCTGAGCTTTGTGCATTTGCATTAAGTTACCAAATTTATTATTTTATTCATTATTATCCTACAACTCACTAGTAACAGTCGTTAGCCTCAACCAACTCTATAGTTTATGATTTCCCACATCGTGCGTCTGTATTCGATATCCCCTTCACCTATTTTATCCCTTCACCAGAAGCATCTAACAAAAACAAAACAAACAAAAAAACAAAAAAAAAACAAAAAAAAAAACAAAAAATTTAAAAAAATTGTAGACTTGTAAACTCATCATCACTGCAAGTGGGCTACCTTACAGGTTTAACTAACAACTTAGAAAGTACCTCCATTCTACATATTTAGGTTCAGACCAAGCGTAGTAAAACTCTACATGCGCAACCCCAATCACAGTGCTGAAGCCTTTTTCCCAGAAGCACCTCTGTCACCAAGTTTACGCTTCTCACAGGGGTTCAACTGCGGCCGATTGTAGTGACTCAGGACCTCCATGATTTCCACCCTAGTATGTTGCGCCTTCTTCACCACATTCACCTACACCGTAAATCGCATTTCTATCACTAATATTCTCGCACCACCCACTATCACTACCCTTTACTGCTCAGTGAAAAAAATTAAACAATTAACGAAAATAAGAAACTAAAACTCGTAAACTCCAATAAATAACACTTCCGAAGAAGTGAAAATTTAGTGAATCAATAACAATACAAAATGATGAAACGTTATAGTGTTTATATCTAGCCATGCTGATAAACTCTAACCCACATATAGTCGCTTGTATTTGGGTTTATTTAATGCGTAGGTGATTAAAAAAATAGTGTAATTACTGCACAACTTTTTTTAAAAAACTGTGTAAATCTTACTAAAATATGAGAACATTCACAATATACACTGTAAAGTGAAGCACAGAGCCAGAAGGTTGGTTCTTTTAGAAGTCACAAAAATTGAATCAGTTGCGTGCAGAAGCAGAAATCCAAGCTGAAACCTGACATGCATAAAGTGTATCTGAACCATAATATATGATTTTATCTTACTAAACTATGCTTAGCGTTATGATTATTTCCGATGTTTACCGTACTTCAGTAAGTCCTTTCAGTTCAGCATGAGGTGTAATTATATCAAAATTCTCTTTTCGTATAATTCTCTGTATAATTCCTGCCCTCCTGCTAACATTTTTGTATCAGAAGTAATGCATATACACATTTTTTTTTTTTTTTTTTGGCCTTGACGCCTCATCTAAGTCGAGGTCATTAGAGGCGGGAGAATGCTAGGGACAAGGAATGAAAAGGAACTCGGCCAGTGCTTTCCTGAAGGGACCATCCCGACATTCGCCTTGAATGATTCCGGGAGACCTTGGAAAACCAAAATCTGAATAGCCGAACGGGGACTTGAATCCGCGTCCTCCCGAAAGCACGGACCGAGCGCTACCGCTCATAAGACATCACGTTGTCCTATGTGTTTCCGGGGTTGCAAATAAGATAACAGCGTGTTCCGTTTGAAACAAAAATCTGAATAACTGAACTACAGATGAAATTTACTTTGGTGTAGGTAATACAAAACACGTCAAAACCAAGTTAATGATTTTTGGGCATAGGCTGTGCCAGAGAAATTTGATTACTGAAGGTCGTGGGCATGTATTCGCGTATAGAAGCGAATGTAGAAGTGTGGGAGGTGCATTAGATGAAGCCTTCTTGAGAAAGGGAGGGGAAGAGGCTAAACTTTGTTTTAAAAGGAAACTTTATGCTGTATTGAAGAGATGGGGCATATGTCTTTGATGCAGTTTGCATCTGAACTGTGAAGAGAACGTGATAATAAAGTGAGAGTAGAGGGCAAAAACCCGGGAAGTGAAGTGGCGATGCGATCAGCGGCATGGTGGCACGTGCGTTGTGGCCGGGTGCTGAGTTTAGTTGTAATGGCAGCGATAAATTAAGCCAGTCTCGTTCCTTCCACTTCCTACCTTTACCATCTTACTCGACGCCCTCGCCAATAGCAGAGCACATTACTTGCGGCTCCTAGTTGCAAGCTCAACTTGACCAAATCGGTTTGCAATTAAGGAGGGGTTGCAGGAAGTAAGGGTCTGCAAATCAATAGATATATTGTAGGCTTACTGCCTACTATCCGTCCACTCTCAGCTACAGGAAACACAATAAAGAAAAATTTAATGCAAGTGCTTTATACCAAACAGAGTGGTTAAATGAAGTACTTTTTAGGCAATTATTATAAAATTTACTCCATGCTTCAAATTTTGAATCAAACACCCCTCACCCCAAATTTTCAGAGGAGACCTTATTTTAGTCATCAAAGATAGCTGACGAAATCCACAACTGCTGATATAGTGTAATATTTTTTTTAGATTATATTTTCCGAAAGATCGACTAGTGTAACATGAGTAAAATTAATTTTCTTGTAAATGTCCAGAATTTTATGCTCACATTTCACCTAAACATTAATAATTAAATATTATCCGTTCTGGAAGAAGCACGCTAACGTTAATTACATAATGAATCTTTTCGTTTTCGCATTTCAGAAAATACGATAGGAAGAGTCAAATCCTATAGTTGTTTTCAAGATCATGCAAAATTTTTGAAATGTTGCTGAAATTAAATATTGGTACATTCTTTTTGTAGGTTACCAGCAACAGACCAGAAATTACAGAATCTTTTGCGAAAAAATTAACAAGTTAAGCAAAGTGATCTGATAACTATTGAAAGTTACTCGTTAGTTTATAAAATAAGACATCTCTGAAGTGTTTATTAATAGAAATAGTTAGAAGCTGATGTAATTATTTCATACTAATCTTTATTTGTTGCAATCAATTATTTATGTTTTTTACTGTTTGGTATATTCGTACGTGTAATATGACTTAACAAACATAAACACAGTTAAGAGAACTGCGATGTTCTTGTTGAAAACAACGTATACGGAGGGCTGGTGTGCCTGATCTTAAAAGTTTTATATTTAAACAATCTCGGACGGTATTGGTTTTTCAACAAAGTTGTTTTGCCTTGCCAGATTTTCGTTTGATCAGTGATCACTATCTCTTCAATCAGATAGAGCAAATTTACAAACAAAAACCGAGTCGTACTTGTGACATGTAGTAAATCTGATTATAATTTTCGTTTGTCATTTTTTTATATTGTATTTTTTTTACTTATGGCTTTACGCCTCGTCGACGTCGAGGTCTTTAGAGGCGAGATGGGATTGGGGATAAGGAACGTGAAGGAATTCGACCATGGCCCTTTTGAAGGAAACATCCCGGCATTCGCCTGGAGTGATTTGGGGAAACCATGGAAAACCCAAATCTGGATGCCCGGACGGGGATTTGAACCGGCGACCTACCGAATGCGAGGCCAAAACGTTAACCGTTCACCCACCACGCTAGGTTTATATTGTATAGGCTGCCCAATTGTTAAAAAGAAAATTTATTCACTGTGACTTCCGCGGGTATATATTTTTTCTTATCCAATCAAAATTATAAGGTCTTTGCGAAAATAAGATAAAGAAACATGAAAAAAAAGGCAAAAAATTGTAATGATATTCTTAAATTTCTCTCTTCAGTTAATGTATAGCACCCACGTGGATTTTTTTGCATAATTTCTCCATTAGTATAGAAGTTAATGTTGCAAAACAACAGAAATTGAACTCCTTTAGTTCGTTTTGGAAATTAAGTGACCTCTTATTCGTTTCAGTTCACTGCAGTTTGTAGCGTAAAACCAACAGGCAACAGTGAATCAACGGCTGCAATGGACAAAATAGAGATTACAGTTAAATCATTGTCATTTTTACTCACGACACTGTGGATTCAGGGAAATTTTGCGCTGTATATAATACAAACAGTATCGAATCGATTCAACATTCCTTATAAAAATGTGCTGAAATTAGAACGCGAATTTTACATCTATTAAGCATATGAAACATTCCTCATCACTTTGAAGAAATTTTGTTTAAACGATTTTAGCAGCTTTGATTATAGCACAGCAGTCACAAGTATTATCAGGGCTTACATGCATGCAGGTTGAAGCAATGTATGTAAAAATGTTTTACGTTTTCAACACATAGGTCTAACAGAGTATGCGTTCCCGTGTTTGTAAACATATATCACATTGCGGTGAATGCAAGTTTGTGATATTCATTTCGATGTAATGGAAATTTTGTAAATATTGTGGCAGTCAGTGACGAAATTTATTTTTTAACGAATTTGCTGATAATAAACGTCACTACAGGAAAGAAAGCGATCGTCCGACGAATTTAATTATTAAAAAAATAAATAAGGAAAGTAAAATGTTTTTGTAGCCGTACGAGGAACGAAGTTGAGCTCGGTATCCTCCTGTAGCAGCTGGCACATGAAAAGAAACATGCCTTCTTTCTCCATCGGAGACTCTTCAAATTAGTTTCCAGGCTCAACAACAGGTTAATTTATTCGAGATTTGTGTGCCCTCGTCCGTCCCTCCCCCGCGCTTATTGTTGTAAAACTCTCGTCTAATAGATGGGAACGGCGAACGGGGCCCCCTTTATCGTACACGCCGAATGGCAAGACGTTATATACTTTTGTGAGGGACACAGCGTATTTTATATTCGCAGACCACGAATAATCTGGCTGTTATAAAAAATTTCAATCTGCCCAACTACACTCCTGAAATGTATTTTAAATATACAACAATGAACTGTGAGTGTTCATCCCACTTCAGATTCGTGTTTTAGAACGTGTACAAGCTTTTCATATTACTTAAAAATTGCCTGTTTCGTGGCAGAAGTATCAAAAAATAAGAATTTTGTAAAGTTTTTAATATATTCGTATCGCTCACTTTGCTTCTCAGATCCCAGAGTTATTATTATTATTTTTTTAAATGGTTGTAATTGTAAGAATTATTGACTTCAAGAACTCTAAATGAAATAAAACGCCGTTTAAGGAGTATCGTCCTTAATACGTTATTTCAAATTGCTGTTTGAGACCTTCTGATAACTACATTTGACATAAATGTCAGACATTTATTTTGTTCTGAAAAAAAAAAAAAAAAAAAATACTGGAAGTAAAAAATACCTGAATTTATTCGTTACAGGCGGTGAATGTTGATTGACACTGAATTCTTTCAACCTTTTTTGTGGTGGAAAAATATTGTCCGTCAAAACGGAACATCACTACTATTAACTATAAAATTTCGAGTTACCTAAATTGTCCAATTCGAGATAGGAAGTTCTTACAAACAAAACACATAAATATCCTATAAATTAATCAAGCGACTAAGAGGAAGGGAAGATTAAATGTAAGGAAGCAGGGGGCGTATCGTAGATAAGCAAAATTTCCGAACATGATTAAGTCTTTAAATAATTAATCTGGTATAAAAATGATAGAGAGCACGTTTCTGATTTCATTTTAGAGAATGAGCGTGAGGTTTTATTTTAAGAAAACTTTCGTTATCTCGGTTTTCTAACACCGACTTCTTCTTCCGCTTCGATACGGTATCCCAACAACGCTTCATTTGCACGGACTAATAACGCTAGAGGAGCCGCCTGAATCTTCTGAACATAAACGCGAGAGCACTTTATCTACCGCAGTTAAAATGCACACCGACGTTATCAAAATTTATACATCATTTGACTAAGCGAAAACGATCAGGTTCTCTTGTCGCAAGCCCACTGAACGCCAAAACATAAGCCTAACGATGAAATAATGCATTTTCGGGGCCCCAGTCGGCAAAACATTATCTCCGGATAAACGTTTTTGTATTGTGAGGCAATTTAGAATATCTTAAGTGAGGCGTACTGAAGTGGAAACGTGGAACGTTCACTGCGCTACGATAACCCAGGTGGATACACTGCCGGAACGACACTTCTAATGAACCTGTTCCTAATATAACTATTACTTTGCTGTATTCCAAAAAGTTTTCCTTTAATGTTGCAGTATTTAAGAACGAAAATAATTTTGTTAACTAATGACACGGTCATTTAGCCAAGTGCAGATCAACTGTAAAACTGATTCGTCGGGCGAGTAAAATGTTATAGACTTACTCAGCTTAAACATGTAAGTTCATTCGCAACAAATTTTGTGAAGCCATTTTATATTTACTAAATGAGTATCTGATTCTAAGCGTCAGTTTACAGAACTCGCCACCGCTTTGCGCCTTGTTGCTCAGTGACACGGTTATGTGTACGAGCTGTCGTGAATATCTCTAAGCTAAAATTAAAGCAAAGAAATACTATTAAATTTGAATACTGAAACTGGATAAGAGTGAGATTGAAATACGGGAGATTTTAGTGCAGATACACGAGGAGAATTCTATGGCGAAAACGATAATGTAAAAAAAACTGAGTGAACGATTTGTTGAGGGTAGGGAATAAGTGAGTGGTTAGGAGACGTTGGGGCGCCCAGTAAAGAGTACAATGGAAGAAAACATTGCCTAAATTCGTCAAACAGTTAACCAAGTATACTGTTTGGGAGTACTGCTAAAATAGCGTGAAAAAGATTGCTGCGGACTACCGTAACTTTTCATTCACCACGCATGGTTTATGCATCTCGGCAGTGCAACTGCGGGCACTGCATTGTATGTATGGGTGTTTTCTGCCAGTAAACAGTTAACGGTTGTAGTCTACCCTCCATACCTACCTGAAGTTGTTCAAATGACGGCATTCTTTACTCTAAGATTAAACAAGTTTTGAAAGGACGGCATTTTGTTTATATTTAGAACCTAAAGGCTAATATGAGGGCAACTCTTGAAGATCACACTTCACATCATTTTCAAAATTGGTTCGAAGGGTGGAGAAAGCGTTGAAATCCGTGTGAGGCTTCCCAAAGGTAGTAGGTGATCACAGTGATATTCAGCAATATTTCATGTAAAACTTTTTTTTAGGATGTGTTATCTTAATTAATAACTTAATTAATAAAGTAGTATGTAGCGTGGATCTTATCGCCAAGCAATGAAACATGAAACTTTAGAAAATTTTTGTTGTTGTTACTCTCACCATACAAATATAAATTTATTGTAACATTGGGTTAATGGATTCATCATTAAATTTGTTACACAGGAAGGAAAAAATGCTTTCTAGCGTAACCATTTCAGAGAGGGGGGATTTTTTGTTGCTTTGGGCTTTACGGATCGTCGAGGTCGCGGAGAGAATGGGGGCAAGGAACGAGAAGGAATTCGGACATGGCAATTTGAAGGAACCGTCCCAGCATTCACCTGTGGCGATTTCGTGAAACTGTGGAAAGTCTAAATATGGATGACCGGACGGGGATATGAACCCACGTTCTCGCGAATACCAGGCCCGAGCTTTACAACATCACCCATCAGGAATGGTGCAGGGAAAAGCTTTCATTACTTATAACAACAACTTGCAGCATTGGAGAAACAGACACATCATGACATAAAGGTACTGAAACCCTGTTTGACTAGAAGATCTCAGCATGGTGCATTTTGTTTGTTCTCCACCGGCGCTCCTTCTGCTGAGTATGGATGGCTCCTTTCTCTATCCTTAACCAATAGTGCTCAGAACAATCTGTCGGTGAGGGAGAGAAATTTTCAGACAATTCCAAGCGTGATGACAGGCTACAGTTGAGTGATTAGCAATGGGAAGAAAAAATGATATGGGAATTTATTTCATTTTCGATTTATTCATTTCTTTTACGAAAGTTTGACATATTAATGGAACGTTTATCTTAAAATTAAAACAGCTGGGATCAGGAAACGTCATTCTGTCGAAACAAGATTAATCATCACTTATATCTTAAAAGTGTGTAGTATTACGATGTACTCTGAATGATTTTGATGTGAATGTTGTTACGACTTTTACTTTTGAATGATTCAAGAGAAATGACATCCTGGCATTGCCGGCTTACCACAAGTGTTTCTAAATGCATCTCAATGCAGCTTTTACACCATAAAACAATCACATTTCTTATCTGAATTACATTTTTTTTTTGTATAATTTCCTCTGTGTCCAAATAACAACTATTTCATAATTGTTCCAATGCGTACGCTTAGTGAAGGGTCCGCTGTTAATCACACGAAGAAGATATTGTCGACTCCATATTACATATTTCACTTGTGTGTTTGTGAGAGTATAAAAATTGATTATTACCATTGAATTTAATCTTATCCCTCGCCATCTATTGTCGACTAATCATTGGTTATATTAAAATGATAGGTGATTTCTTCATGAAGATATACAAGAAATAGAAAATAAAACTGTTTTAGTAGTAGCTACTTGTTAATCAGAAATTTGTTAAAAAAATATTTTATTTTATTTTTTAACAACAAGTAGGTTCGGTGATAATCTTTAAACAAATCAAAATGTGAATAATGTAACGCACAATCCAAGCAATAAAAAATATGGTTTATTGTGAATGCTAATGCAACTTTGACAGAGTAAGAATAAACTGTAGAAAGAAATGAAATTTCTCAGGATCTTTAACTACATTATTGTTATTTCTTAACGCTTTGTTGACGTCGAGGTTATTAAAGGAGGGATGGAACTGGGGATAAGGGGTTAGGAAACAGGAAGGAATTCCGGCATGACCTTTTGAAGAAACCACGATGGCAATCGCTGGATTGATTTGGGGAAACCATGGAAAACCGAAATCTGCATCGTCGGACCATGATTCAAAATAATGTCCTCCCTAATTCGAGACTAGAATATTACCACTCACCCATCACATTCGGCGTAACTATATTATGAAGTAATACATTGAATATTAAGATCTCTCTCTTTTTTTGATCCGTTTGTTTGTCAAAAAGTGTTTGTTAGGGATGAGCTTCTTAAAAAGTACATGATTCTAAACCTTTCGATGGATCACATACTATTATTTGAAAACTCCTAGAATCAACTGTGCTGGAAAATTTGGAAAATTCAGTGAATCAAGAATGTTAGCCAGTTATAAAATGAAAACAGTTAGCATACTTGAAGATAAAATACCATACCGAACGCCAAGTTATTTTTTATCTTTTTCAACTTGATTTTTTAAAAATAATTAAGTTTTTTTAATTACCATTTATACCGAATTAATCATTTTACCAGTGCAAGAGACCTGGAATTTTAGGAATAAAATGGAACACTGCTGTGGAAGGTAATTAATTAAAGAGCCCTCTTGGTGCAAATAATGGACGTTTGATCGACGTTGAAATTCACATATTACTCAGGTATTGAATAAACAACGATACCCACGCCAAATAATGCTTTAATGATTGTGCCTTTACCCACTGTGAATTAATATTGTTTATTATGTGATATTTTGCTTCCAGTCACTCATTTCTAGCGGAAAGACAAAGTGAAATTTAAGTCACAGCTCAAGAAACTAACCGCGATTCATTTCCTGGTTGGAGTAATTAATTTCTTACAGATTAATAATGAAAAAAAGCTATCGAGCTAGTGGTTTCAAAACTACAAACAGTTGTAAAGGTCAGATGGATTCAAATGGGTTAGAATGATGTTTAGCGGATTGGTGATCTGAATCTCGTAATGATTACTAATTTTATAATTTCTTATTTGTTTTGATTATTAGACGCTGGGTGTCACCATATGATTAGTGTTTCTGTACCTACTTAAAGGAATTTATATAATCAACCCCTATAATTTTATCATCTCTAATGTTACAGAGTATAACGTAACTTAGTCCACATCCCGACGGTTGGTTGGATCCTCCTACAGGAGGCATACTAAGCCATTGTGTCAGAGGTAAGACGGCTAGTTCCTACAATTTAACATTAAATCCAAACCACGAAACGAACAGGTACAGGTCATACGATCAAACACACCCCACACCAGGATTTGAATACGAAACCGGAGTAGCAAACTTTTTGAAAGCAAGCGCCTTAACCAATGAGATACCATTACCGCTCTACAAAGATTACATATCTTAGATATTTCTTATGTAAAAAAAAAGGAATGTGGGAAGCATCAGTTTTCAACTTAGCCACTGTACGCATCGCATCACATCTTAGTTTCTCTTGCAGAGCCTATAAATTAGTCCACAACTCGTAGTTGGCATGATGAAAATACGTATGAAAATCGAAGTCACATTTTAACCTTTTTCTGCTCTTAAGCCCGGTGGCATCGGATCTTGTCTGCGAGCAAATGCTTCGTTTGCCATAGAACAAGAGACAAGAGTCTCATGGAGTCCTACTAACCTTAACAGAAATGCTCATTTGCATTTAATTTGTTTCTCAGATCCTTGTGATTTTTTTGTTCTTTAAAAAAAAGCAAGATTCAGACACAGCTGCAGGTTTATTAAAAAGCGCGGATATTGACGTCGACTTCTTTTAAATATTCCTCTGAATACATAAAAAATCAAAATTCTTAATATGAATTTCAAAACTGTTCTTCAAATTTAAAAACTGTATAAACACAAAACTTGTATATGCAGTATTATTTCTACAGAAAAATGTGAAATTGGTACAAACACAAGCTATGATTAAAGGAAAATAAAAGCATTCAAATGATACTAGTTTATGATTTCCAATTCAAGAAAAAAAATACGGGAATCATATTTACCTCTTCTCTAATCCATTCTTCCGTTCTAAGTAACTTCATATAGGTCAATAACATTAATAATAAATGAAGAATTATTATTTCGTTTCATGCAATACCATCACGTTAGAATGGTATCTCTCAATTCTGAGACTGAATGTTGTTTATGTGGTGATGAGAAATTTTTTCATAAATTCGGCCTCACACTCAATGAATTCTTAATTCATTAATAAAACCTTATTAGGTATTTATAAAGTCTTAATTGTTTCCACGTATATATCGTAAATTTGCCGTAACTCCACTTAAGTTGTCTAAGTTTCGGCATGGAATTGTTTTTAGATCTCCAGTGCTGTCGGACACGATATGGAAAGTCTTCGTGGACGCTCTAAGTCTGACCATTATTTCAGAGGAATCAGTAAGTTTCCTGTTACATAGAATGTGCACGCTGAACTATTTCAGCGAAAAGTTAAAAACGATTCTGAAGTAACCATTTTATTTTTTCATAATATGTTCAAAAGTGGTATACCATATCTTCGATTTACATTGTTGAGTAATGCATAAAATTAAGAAGACCTGTGCTTTAATCTCTTCGGTAGATTCCAAATAATTACCAAAAGCATAAAGATTTTTGATATATCTCAGACAGTACTCGTTATTAATAGGTTGATAATCTAGGATTCTGCATAACATTTCCGTTTTTAAACAATAAAATCTCACGATTCTTTTACCGTTGAAGAAACTGCCTTGGAAGAACTAACAAGTGTTGAGGTCGTCCGATAAAAATACTTTCACAATTTAGGATTCAAATGCATGCAATATACATTTTTGAAATGTGTGATCAAAATAATCATCGATTCCAGATGGCTCCTGCGTAAACAGTATTATGAGAAGCTTAAAATACGTTAGTAACCTGCAAAATTCAAGGAACGTGCGCCTCACTTCTTACCAAAAGTATAATGTAACTGTGTATGATAATAATAATTGATTTTCTATTATAAAAAGGTTTTAATCACATCATTTCGTAGAAAAATTACAAGTGATAATGAGGTAATGCTAAGTTTACACGCAAAAGAGATTTTCCTTTAATATTCAACTTGTACGAAACCACAGTACGGGATGGTCACAGAATTTTAATTATTGTGTACTTCTGAAATCATTCCTACATCCGTTGAATCAAAAATTAAAAACAAAAGTATTAAAAACAGATGTCATGTTTATGCTTAAGGAGTTGAACGAGAACTTACAGGATGTTTTATTGTATTTTGCTTATTTATTCATCATGCGCCAACACACGTCGTAAAATTAGCAGCATGAATATGGCATTCTTTATTTGGTTATTAACATGTGTTTTGATGAGAATACTAAGGCTCTGGAACTAAGAGAAAAAAGAAATAAATCATCTAATTAGGGATGTTTAATGCACAATTTTTTATAGACATTTATTTATTTATTTATATGACTTGGCGGTAAACATATCAAGTTTACGTACTTGTTTAAATTGGATCTACATCTTAAATCAAACACTAGACTTACAGGCCGTAAAAGGGGAAGACGCTCTCAAGAGGTAAAAATTACTTGAAGTAGGGAAAATAGGGACAAATTTGAAAGAATTGAATTCACCTGTAATGGTACACGTTCCAGAATGGCTAAAAGACTCATTCCACAGATGTGAGAATGTGTTTCTCTCTTTGACCGTCAAACATCTAACCGTCACAAACAATCATTACATTTTAAGCAATACTTTTTTTTTTTTTTTTTTTTTTTTTTTTTTTTTTTTTTTTTTTTTTTTTTTTTTTTTTGTATTGTAACTGTTCGTCTTCCCGAAACATTATGTGTGTTTGTAACTAACAGCTAAACAAAAACAGTAGTCGGAAGTCTCCTTATGTCACTATTTATCTGTGTTTTATGGCTATTGCACAAGTAAGCGATAATTTTTATTTTATTTTGACGAGAAAACAATAATTTTAAGGGAACATGTAACATATTAATTTTTATGATTCACACTTAAGCACTTTGATCAAAATATATATTAAAATAAATAGTTTTAGTTTTCAATCATGTGCCCCTACCTTTTCTAGTGTGGTAGCTTGCCTCCTGAATGGTGGTTTATATAACTGTAAATTTTCATACTTCTTACATTTGAAGTTTGCTATATAAGACATTGACTGGCACAAAAAGAACATTGAATTTCGACGTACAGTGTTAAAAGTGTAGCCTTGAGAAAATACCTGTGCGCCACAAAAATGTGATAGTTTAAACTTTTCTCTATAAGTTGCATTATTAAAACTTTTTTACAGAAGTGTCTCTTAGTTGTTTGGGACCTTTGATTCATCTAAGGCGAGGAAGAGGACCTTTCGGGGTTGTGCAATTAAAATAGCCTCGTATTCTCCTAAGTTGATTTTGGTAAACTATGGCAATAAGAATATGAATTAAAAAGCAGATTTAAACTAGTCCATCCGAACATAGAAGATTTCTAATCCGTTGGTGGAGTTCCTCGTTTCTTTGGTTCAGGTAATATACATATTTCACGTGTTATTTATGTTTCGGTATAATTTTACCCCAAAATTTTTGTTTGAATATGCCATGTAAGAATTGTTACCTTGTAATGCGTTAGCTATGTTAGTGCGCCTGACTGATAGGCAACTATCAAACCATACTCTGCACAATTTGTATTCAGCCCACTGGTCAAAAACAGAATAATCAAAATTTAAAATAACTACTGCTGCTTTCAAACTAGGCGAGGTTTACAGAATATCAGATAAGAACACCACTTCAAATACACCTCGTTTTAAGGGTTAACAGGAATAAAATAACTCTTTGTTACTCTGATTACATCAAGCGAATCAGTTTTATGTATTCTATAAAGTTGCAGTGAATTAGTACCATCGGTTTCCAAGTAATTTGCTGCTTAGATAATCTAAAAATAGACGGCAGTTAATTTTAATCGAAAGAAATGATTCCTGTAGTCAATATTCCACTAGTATCATCTAAGCGTTGTTAATATTACGACAAGAAAAGAGTATTAGAAAGTTTTGTATATTTTATTTACAAGACAAACGGTTCTTTCAGTTATTGTAGTAGTAAATCCTTGTGCATTAATTACATCTGCAATGTTGTTTTCATTTTAATAAGGTTTGATACTATGTTTCTCTCGAAACCAAGCAGTAAAAGAAAATTAATTTGTTAGTGTGGTATGCTCAACATATAGAAATTCAGTTTTTGAGATAACCATGAAGAAGGTTGTTTTCCTACCATGGTAAGTATGTTTGCTTTCTAAATGAGTAAGATTTTAGCTGTATTACACAGTGTGACGCATGGCGCGCTCACAGACTGTGTAAGTGCCCGAATGCACTTCTGGAGCAGCTGAGTATTTTTAAGGCTACAGCTAATGAGAATAAAGCATTTGTGATAGTCATCAAACTAAAAACAAAAGAAGGGGGATCATTCATAAATTGAAAATTTAGGAAGGTATGTTTTACAACCATACAAACCATTCAAAAATGATGTCAACATTTCTGCCACGAGGGTTTCGAGAAGAATTGTCGTGTTTACTAAAAAAAGTTAGTCTTTCAGATACAAGAATGAAACACCAGGTTGAACGGTTTCCAGTTATTCGTTCGAGTAATCGATGAAGAACCTGGAAATATTAAGTAATTAGCTGAACTTCATACCCTGCAGGTCTTGAAAGTACATTTTTACGAAACTTACTGAAACTCTCACGACGCTTTCCTCAAATCTGAAACAACTTTGCAATGTGACAACTGATACTACTAAATATGTGGTGAGAAAAATTGGGAGTGCTTCGCGCGTAGAGGACGAAAACTAAAGTTTAAACCAACTTGCACAAAACACCAACTAATCTGAAATCTGTGTTGGATGCTGATGTGTCAGTCATAAATGCTATTAAGAAATCCTGCACTGAACCACTGCTAGATGCAAAAGCTTGTTCTAGAAATTGAGGAATATTATGACGATATTGTTTATTACACTTAAGACAAGCTGTTACGTAAAAATAAGATTTTCAAATGCTTCTTCGAACTCAACCACGTCATTAGGAATTTTCTGACTGAAAAAGGAACATTTAACTAGAGTCTAACCTAAGTGATATAGAATGGCAATAAGAATTTTGACTCTATATTGATATATGAATTATTTGGACACCATAATCCAGGGAATAGGAATTATAATTTCCTAGATGTTTACAGATTTAAAATCTTTGGAACTTTAATTATAATCATGGGAGAAGTGCTCAATTTACATTGAGACCCATTAGCAGGAAGAAAACATAATAATTCAATTTATTTTTAGAACGGTATAGTTGTTACAGATCAAAATTCATGCGAGATTTAGGGATTCTGATAAATGATATTCGAAAATTAACACTCTGAAATACAGATAGTCTCTGAAATTTATTGGCTCCAATTCATCGTTCACACAGGAGTACAGTTTCATAAACACTTGCCAAATTAAGAAAATCCTAAAATAATAAAAAATATGCAAATAAAATATGGACTGCAACAATATGTTTGTATTAATTTTATACTCAAGAGTGACTTATGATCATTGGAATTGCTGTTTACGAAAATCTATTACCAGCTGTGAAACAGTATTATCTTATCGCTAATAATTTGCCAAAATATCCACGCTTAAGTTACGTGTAATGTCAGAGTGTCATTTGTTCAGCGAAAACTATTTCAGAACTTCGAGTTTATAATCTATTAATACTGCATTACTTCTTTATACTTTGTTCATTGTTGTTTTCAGTTCGGTGTAAACTTAAGGAAGGGATGTTAACACAACATTGTAGAGTATGAAGAAGGCGAAAGTTCTTCAATTTTTACTAGAATTAGCTATCCATTTTCATGTGCTTCATTCCTTCTCCACCATAATTTCCTATCAGGAGGTAATTGGAAAAGGTACAGACGGGTATAATATATGTATATGTACAATTCGTTATACTTATTCTGATCCTGATATGTTTTAACGGTGAAGTAAGGAACGGTATCCTGAAGGCTTCAGTGCTCGTTTGATTACTACGGCGCATTCTCCAGTAACTGTATTCCAGATGTATCTTATTTCAAAAAGAAATACTGAAATCCATATTCCGTAAATAACATGTTTTATTATAATGAAACAACTAAGATGAAAAGTTGTATCTAGAAACAATGTAGATTTACATTGCGATTAAAAATGCTGAATGCTGAATGCGACTGTTTTTTATCTTGTTATTTGTATTCGGTATTTGACATATCTAGTGTATGAATTTTTTAAGGAATTCACTTCCTCATCTGTTTCTGATGGTGTAGATTTTACACAGAAAGATACGTTCTAGTTTTTCTAGCAATATCTAAAAATAAAATTATAACAATAGTTAAAGATGTTGTTCATCAAACCGGTTTTAACTCCGAATGTCTTAGTAGTCTGTGCACCACGAAAATAATGGAAATAAAATTATTTCAAATGTAACAGAAAACAGAAGAAACTATCTGTGAATGAAATCCTAAATACTGTTTGAGTTTGGCTTTTTTTGTTTTTGTTTTTTTTCCAAAATGTATTAATAATAACGGTTGTGGAAATTTTAGCACGCATAAAATTTTGAAGTAAATTTTTATGATATCACAACTGCTGATAAACGTTTATTATATGTTTAAGAATCTGAGAAAATTTGAAATACAGCATTAGAAATTAAACAATTTCTTGTCGAACTGTAATTTGTTTGGTGCATTTTTTTAAAACTTTTGTTTATTTGAAACTAACAAGGATGCTAAATAACTGTATTTGAATTTTGTTCGATCTAGAGAAATCTCCCCGCTATCTTAAACGTAAATTAAATGTTCAAGTTGGAGTGAGCACGTCCCCTTGAAAAGTGTAGATGTGAAGAGAATTGATCTGCTCGCGTATCGGTCACGTCGCGA
Source organism: Vandiemenella viatica (assembly GCA_031002005.1). Taxonomy (NCBI): domain Eukaryota; kingdom Metazoa; phylum Arthropoda; class Insecta; order Orthoptera; family Morabidae; genus Vandiemenella; species Vandiemenella viatica. The sequence continues at coordinate 140,295,642 of CM061921.1, read as the reverse complement.
TAGACGTCTTCCCGAGCCTCGGGTGTGAGTCGAGGGAACAAAGATATTGCAGATTAATATCGGACTAGCTCTTTGTGTCTAGTCTCATCTGGTACTCGTTAATGAGAGTGGCTTTTGCTATTGTCATCACTCGCAGGTTGAAAATGAGAAGCATTCATGGGGCAACAAGCCTCCCAAGCAGTTCACAGCCGTCACAACAGAACCTCCGACAACTCAAAGGCCAACTCAAAATACGCGTATGATCGCGCGTGTATAATTATATCTTCAGTATTTAAAGAAAATGAAGAAGCAATAACCTGGTAACTTTAAAATAAGCGGTTCGGACTCTGAAAATAATTTAGGAATAAGCGTATTACTTCCACCCATCAAGCCACTCTATATGCTGCGTACTTCAAAATAAGTCAATTTTTTTGCACTGACTGGTTTCTAAAAATAAGAAAAATGAATTTATTATTGTGTTTAAGTTACAATTAATAGCGGGAAGAAGATTTTTGGACCCAGGGAACTCCAAATTTTGTTGAGAGGAGGTTTAAAATATTTGGGCAGAAGAAATGTTTACACTATATAAAGAGTTGTTACTTTATACTAAACGTGTCGTGTCATCAATCGACTTGATTACAAGATGAGAATTTTTGTTTTCTGTGTGCGTGATGCATAGGTTCCACACTCCTAATCCAAATGCAAGGAGTGATAATGTAAGTAAAAGGTATTTTGCTAATTTTGCAACAGATGCTACAATGGCACTATCTGATGTATTATTTCCCACAGATCATTTCTTTACTGCAAGATTTTTTCCAGGCGTTGCGTAAGTAAATCAGGGGTTGAGAGTAAAAACCAAGGCGGAAATTTGAGATATAACCTGACGTTAAAATTTTTAATTATTATAAATAACATACTGTAGAACTTTTGCATATTTAGGCTACTTCACTTTTAGTTCGTGTTTTAGGAAAGAAAATAGTAAAGGAAAACAATTTATATGTATCAACAACAGCATTCATACAGACAAGGTTTTTTGAACGAATTGGTTTATTTTTGAAGGAATTTAAATTTACTAAAATAATTTAAGATTTTTTTTTCGATTCGGCCTGGTTAGGACCACGTGCCACTGGCCCTCCGTTTTTACGGAGGTGGTCAGTGTGAATCATGAGAGGGTGAGGACCTGTGTCTTCCCCGAAATCAAACCGGTTTTGTGGGACCCGGCGTACTTAACATATAGGAGGAATGTTTGTAGTGGCATCTCGTATAACTTTCCGTGTTCTGTGTGATAATTGTATTTTTTGCTTGTAGAAATGTGTTGTGTATGAGGTGGAGATTGGGAACCATCCCACAATTCACCGAGATGATAATGTGAAACCACCTTAACCAGCAATCAGGACGGTTGGTACGGTGGGACTAGGACTCGAACCTGGTCCCGTTGTACCTCCCCGAACCAGTGCGTGGTGCCTTAACGCACTGAGCCACACTGGCGGGTAATCTCAGATTCATTTAAATATTTTTAAAACTCTATTAATACAAGTATGACGCCTCCTGCTGCAACGAGGTGTAGTTTGCCAGTTACGTTAGAGCTGAAATGTGACTACAACAGTAAAAGCAGTTAATATTTTTATCTCGTAAACTGTAAATCGAGATTGTGAATAATTATAATTATTACAAGAAAAACTTTGATTTTTCTGTTTATAAATCTCTTCTTCAAAGCCTTTAAAATATTTAGCACAACTTTACTATCTGCATTTTTATTTTAGACTTCATAACACAAAGTGTTGAAACAATATACCCAACAACATTAGATTTAGGTTAACAATAATTTACAATAACTGTACCTGGGTATAATGTATTTCATTTTTTCACGTAAGAAGTATTCCTCGTATTTCGAATAAGCTGGAATAGAGAGGAGTTACCGGTAGTCTGGTTCCTCACGGTAGCCTGGTAGAGGAAACGGCTGAAAAGAAGCCGTGGCGATTAGAAGGGGGCAAGTAGAAAGCGCCTTCCAGAGAGCCTTCTTTATACCGAGCAATTTTTATGCAGCATTGAGGCTAATCGGTGCGGAATAAAACCGACAATGACAGACCGATTACCTGAGTATGAGGAAGCGGCCGAGGAACAGGTATTGATTCCAGCATTCTCCCACACTACCCCACTGTCTTTCCACTACTCTAAAAAATAATTCCAATATCACATTAAGAAATTTGTTTCACTCAAACGATATTTCCTTTTATCGTTATAGAAGTGGTTTAGAATTAATAATTTTAGATGGCGGTAAACTTTTATGTGTTTTTGTTTTCTCTTTATTTTCTTGAGAAGGCACTGACGGAGTAAAACGTGGTTTGGTATGGTATATAATAGCAATTTTTTATTCATAAGGGTAACTGGTTCAGTGTTAAGCAATTTTCAGCAAGTTAAATATTTGCCAATTACTTCTCTAGAACCGACTTAATTAGTTTTTTGTTTGTAAATCTGCTTATAGTTTACAAAATGTCACTACCCCAATACTATTCTATTATTGTTTAATACGGTTGTGAGTGATTTTTTTCTGAACACAAAAATTAGAACCAAATATTTACAATACTCATATCGAAGAAATGCTAGAAGGTGGAATTATTTATACCAACAATACTTTCAGCTATAAACTCATTTTGGTATATCTTTTCGTCGACGTTAAGTAGCATAGATTGATACAATGGCATAATTTGGAGATGACTGTGTAGCTGTTAAATTTGTGTTTAAGCGCACTACTGAAGGAATTCGGGAGGTAGGTTATTCATTGAACAATGGAATGAAAGAAATTTCAATTTTTCAGGAACAAATATCGTGTAAGGAATCAATGATAAACAGCAGAACATTATCTGCTTGGAAGAAGTCATTTATTGATTTGAGGAAGATTATTAAACGTCTTATTCTCATAACTTTAATGTTCCTACCAACATAATTTTAGAAAACGAACTTTAACGTTCCGACACAGTAAATCGAAATAAATTTCTGATTTGAATTTGGTGGCAAGAATATAAAACATTTTCATCCTATGGAGATGCAGATGGTATGCATAAAACACAGAAGACAGTAGCAAATGTCATAATTACTATGAATTTCGTTGTTCGTTTTCCTTTTTTTTTTGTGTGTGTTACTGCTTTACGTCTCTTTTTAACATCGAGGTCTTTAGAGACGGGAAAGGATGGGGGGCAAGGAATGGGAAGGAATTGGGCCATGGCCTTTTGAAGGAAGCATCCCGGCTTTTGCCTGGAGTGATTTGGGGAAACCATGGAAAACCCAAATCTGGATGCCCGGACGGGGATTCGAACCGCCGTCCTCCCGAATGCGAGACGAGACGCTAACCGTTACACCGCCCCGCTCGGTTCGTTCTCCTAATCAGACGCCGGAAGGTATAAGTTGTTCTTTGTTTTTCGCATATCCACTGATTAGCACTTTTAACTAATTCTATTAAAGTGAGAAAAAGAGAAGTATCGTTTCATATAACACCCAGGACGTAACTACGAAACTTTCTCATTGCATTCAGTATCACACAATTCGCTCAGCATCTTGAGAGACTGATTCAGCCACACGTGATACGGACTTCCGGCTTAAACAATTACTTCCGTAGCGTTATATCTGATTACAAGAAAGAAATTGAATCAGGATTCTGGCAGCATTTTTCAATAGTAAGAATACAGGTTACACATCTCTACGTTATTTAAAAGTTTGTTGATATTCCAACAATAATAAATAAATAAATCCAACATTTTTCACGATTGATTGATTTTCTTTCACAATCATATGTTCAACGAATATGAGTATATCCGGTGAGTTATGATTCTATTTCATGCAAAGTTTTATATTTTTTTCAGTATAATCTTTGTCTGCAAAATTTTTTTCTATTTTATAAACAACTTTACAGCTGTCTTATAATACATTACCACCATTTGGAAGCTTGTTTACCAAAGTAAAAATCAAATTAGTGGTATTTCCTCGTTAAAATCAAAACTGTCGCTAATGTGAAAGTAATATTATTACCTACCTGCGACCAGTTGGTTCCTTCTGAAAAAGCAAGTAAAATCCCTGTTTAGTGGATGTTGGCAAGTGGTCGGTAATAAGAGTCTAAGACCAACGGGGCAGGTTACTACGGATCTGCTACAAATTATCCCAAAGAACAAGAAATTCAAGTTAACCCTTTGACTGCTGTTGACGTGTATACACGTCATGCTGCCTGCTGGCCCCGGGTGCTAATCACCAGTTTAGACACAGCCGCCGGTTTTCCCCTGAGTGCTGTTGACGAGTTAAGCCGCACCCGCCTGCCGCTACCTGAGTGCTGGTGACGAATATAGACGCGCTGCTACCTGAGTCGTACAGCGGACTTCACGACCCATTTCTCAATAGCCTTTTGCAGTTCTGGTCGCTAGCTTATCGTACGAATGTTTGTCTGTAGGGAGCCTAGGTGTTGCTCTACAGTTCACTATTCAACAGAAATTACATCAGTCTTCATTGTGTCCTGTATTTTATGAAGAAAATGGCAAGTCGTCATGGGTGAATTGAGGAAGAAATCATGGAGATTCTTACGAGGAGTGACACCAAGGATGAACTTCTTGATTTTGATGGAAGTGGTAGCTTTCCCACAGAATTGGAAGGCTGTAGTCATACTCGTCAGAAGGGGTGACAATGCAGTCTCATGTTTCAACAAGAGAGGTTAGTTGTTCTGAATATGAAGAATCAGAAAGTGATAGGGAAACGCTTTCGAAGAAATTACGTCTTAGTGATAAATCTGACTGGAAAGAAAATGATTTTCGTCCAGTTAGTCACGCATTTGGTGATACGCTGTCGGGACATGTGTGTCAAATAGGGAATGTGCCAAATATTCTGTCAGTTTTCATGTTATTTTTTTACAGAAGAACTGATGAAATATGTAGCTGATGAAAAGAATCGGTTTTATATAACCACTATGGAGAATATTCCAGAATCAGTGCATTCTTGAATATCAAAGTGGAAAGATACTGAATATGATGAAATTTTTTGTTTCATAGCTATTTGCCTTCTGATGCATCGCGTGAAAAAAATTGAATATTAGCTAATATTGGACCAGAGGTGTTCTTCTAAATACCGCAATTCTTGTTGAACTTATGTCCAGATACCGCTTTTTGTTACTCTGGTGAGGTTTCGTGAGATTTCTCCGAACCACCCCCCCCCCCCCCCCCCCGCCCTATTTCAACTCGCGTAATAATGGACAGACACTTCACAGCTTTGAAATGTTGAAAAATCTGTTGAGTACTTATGTGGAACAAATTTCATCAAAGAAACAAAATTATATATAATCGGGTAATTACAAAGCGCAGAAAACATTCAATCAACATCAAGATATTTTGGGAATCTACATCTACAAAGATATTCCGCAAGCCAAATTTCGGTGTGTGGGGGAGGATGCTTGTGAAATTATCATTTTCAGGTGTCTTTTTATATTCGTGAATAGCACGAGGCAAAATCGGATGCCTTTAACTCTCTGTATAAGTTTGAATATCTCTAATCTAACAGTCGTAGTCTGAACGCGGTATGTAAGTGTGGAAGTAAATTATTTCTAGCATCTTCTTCGAATCTACGCTCTTTACAATTCAACAAAAACATTCTAATACAGTAAGGAACATATAGAAAATTGCAGGTGTTATAAACGGGTATGCAAGAAAGAATCACGATGCTTTCGACATAAGCTGCGAAAATCTAGTAAAATCTACAAGCAAGATATAATTATTAGTGATGAATAATAAGGTTACTGATTGTTTGATTCTGCAGTAATTTATTTGCTGAGAAACTATGTAGTGCGAGTATTTATTGTGTATCAGCCGTGAGAGGTAACGCCAGAAATGTTCAGCACGGGGCGGTTGGGGCAGCGCGGGCCGCTCCATCCCCAGGAATAATCACTTAGCACAGGTAGCCGGCCTCAGCGCGGCAGGTAGATGATCCACCGTCAGCAGTCAAAGGGTTAAGCGGTATTATGTGAATTAAAATTCGAAAGTTACGCTGTGACACGTACGGTGAACTGTTTATATTCTGCAGTTGGATGACAGGAAGATAACACATAAATGGAATATTAAGTGCGCTGGCCGAAACTTACCACCTTATTACTCTTTTCAAATTAGTCTTACCAATTACAAATCAAAATCTTGAAACATACAAACCATTCATTATTTTTTAGTGGTGCGATAAGCTGAACAGCTACACATAAATACTCAAAATGGTATCCGCTTTGTATTATAACAAGGGATTGGAAGATATTTTACCGTCATTTCTTTGCGATTAAATGGAATTCAGCCTGATGACATTCCTACATTAAAATTAATGTCATACATTTTAGGGTTGAGAAGATGTTCTTGGAAATATAAGGCTTACCTTAAACAACAAATGTCATTTTAAGAAAAGTTGTTTTCGTATTTCCAGAATTATCGACTGGAGATTATAATCCTATATTTCTACGGTAGTAGAAGAAATTTGTTAAATTAAAGAATAAGATAACAGTGTCAAGTTTACTACTTTAATTTATGAGCCATCAGTTTTCTGTCTTCTCTTTGACTGAAAGCACCATAACGAATCTGTTTTTCCAATTCTTCTTAACTGTGTTCTAAAAATAAACCCGAAAAACGACACTTTTTTACAATAGCATCAAACATTCAAAGTATATATGGATTTTTTTTTCGGTCATTCCTGTCTAATTAAGCATTACCAGTGAACAGCTATACTAGAACCATTTTACAAGCAAAAACCCAAAATATTTCTGCCTTAATATATAAACCGTCTCAGTCTGGTTTTCACGAGAAATTTTATTGAGCGTCCATAAACTACGTGGCTCGGTCTAGTTGGGGGAGGGGTTGGCTGGAAAGCTACGCTGGGCTACATTTGTGTGTGTGTGTGTGTGGGGGGGGGGTGTTTCCGAGCCCAACCACGTAGCTTTTCATTCATATTATTTGTCACAGTTAACCACGTAGCTTTTCATTCATATTATTTGTCACAGTTAAAATAAGGTTCAGAACACAAAACAGCATGTGAATATTTATGTCCGTCATTTAATTATCTCCGTATGTAATATACGATGTCTTCTGGAATCAATAAGGAAAATAGTTACGTGCCATGCGGAAAGGGGGGGGGGGAGAAGCAAAAGCCACGTCGGGCTACGTGGGGGGAGGGGCAATTCTCAGGAAGAGGAGCTACCTGGTTTATGGACGCTCCCAGAGAATGATTCTGTGTTTAGATTTTTGTTGTTGTTGTTGTTGTTGTTGTTGTTGTTGTTGTTGGTGGTGGTGGTGGTGTTTTAGGGCGCGTCGACGTCGGGGTCATTAGCGCCCCTGTGTTTAGAGCCGAAAATGTCTGGATTCTCAATTAGCATTACATTTTGACAGTGTCTGGCACTTTACGCAAGACTAAATGGTTCGGGTCCAGATATTTGAAATGTTGGTCAGTCGGTATTTAGAATTAAGGGTTGGGAGGGGGGGGGGGTGTACTGTTGATTGTGATTCGTCCTGATGGGGACGTAAAGCATGGCGGTACTCTGGATGTCGTTCTGAAGAGTAAGTAGGCCTCTCCCTCCTCTATCTCGCATTTACAAAACAAACAACACACTACACTTAACACACATTGAGCTACACATAGAAAACACTTAGTACTATCGTACATCAGAGAAGTAAACGGGAAACTACCCTAGTGGAATTTCTCGGGGAAGTTGCTGGGGAAGCGTAAAAACTATCATAGTAATGTCGAAAGACCGATTATGGCACCGAACTTAACTTTATAGGTCATTGTTTTAAGAGCAGCTTTTCGATAGCCAAATATTAAGTTAAAAAACGAGAGTTTTAAATAATCTTCATGTTTTTTTGTTGTCTTATCAAGTACGGTAAAGCTAGTAGTTTTACCCTATATGGTGTGAAATTTCGAATCCGCAAAATGAATTTACTTATTGATGTCTGCTTAAGCAATTTTTTAAATTGTTTTAATGGTTGCTTAAAACTGATTTTTATGTAGATGTCCTGCTGGATAGCTCAGATCATATTTGACTATTTTAGACGAGATTATGCAAAAGTTTATGTGTGGTAGAGAGAAATAGTGTTGATAGATCCCATGGTAATTTCCAATTACTGTCTTTGTTTGACGCGAATAGTATTTATAAGAAGATTCTTTGTATCTAAATTAATCTGCCGTTTTTTGGGTTCTACCACAGATTTAAGATACGCTCTAACATAGTTCTTGTTTCAATTTGTTTAATAACTGCACATGGTATCAAGTAATATCAGCTTTCTATTTTTAACCAACTTTTTTAATATTAAAAATCTATTTAACAATAATAACGGAGAAATGATAAGCATGATATCAGCACAGATGAAGAATTAATTTGAAGTTGATCACTGTATGTGTTCCAGGATTGTAGGGTCATTTCACGTCTAGTTATGGAATTAACTGAATAATTCTTACCGAAATTTTTGCTGCTTGGAATAAATATCATCACTATGGAAAGAAATTCGTACATTTTGTTTATGATGCCGTTTGAAATTTCGTAACAAATGCTGGCTACCGTAAATATTTATAAGTTAAAAAGGAGGGCAGGATCTCGTAGTTAGAGATAGCGGCATGCGCTCTTTACAATCACACCCAGCAATCTGAAGTCCTCAGATAACACTCAAATCAATGCAAGATGCAATGATCCTGATAGAAAACTGTATTTCTGACCCAGACTGGTTTTAGTATCTTGCTACGTTTCTCGAAACCAAATTCAACCTAATTCAAAGTTAGGTGTACAATATAATGGTCAATATCTACAAAAAATTGTATATAATCAACCAGTAATTATTTCTTAGTTTTCTAAATGGAAAGAAACAGTCTAAACCTTTTGTAAGGGATTCATATTGGATTAATTCTGGAAGATGCAGGTTCAAATCCCCAGTCAATTTATCCAGATTTAGATTTTACATGGCTTCTCTAAATCACTTAATGTGAATGCCGGGATGGTTCCTTCAAAAGGCCATGGCTGAAATTCTTTACATTCCTCAATCCTCTCCCACCTCTAACGACCTGGGCATTGACGCGGGCATAATACCATACTAAAAAAGAAAGAAAGGAAACAAAGATGAGCATTCAGAATAGTATGCTAGTTTGTGGACAAACCTTACAGCAAAAATCCCCAGTGTTTACGGTATGGTTTTTAGCGATCGTGGAATAACTGCAATTTAGTAGGAGACTGCAGGCAGATAGAATAGTACTTGCTTCCGTCAGTAGAATATGCTATCTGACATATGACTTATTACGAACCTCTCGTTAAAAAGAACTATTGCGGGAAAAGTAACTAAATCGAAAGAGTAGATATTATAGAACAATGGGTTCAAAATGCAGACATAGCACATTAACTGTCATGCAAAACGTTAAATTCAAAATATGGACGATTTCAATGTCATTTATTCCGAGAAAAGACTTCTAATCCATATTAAACGTTAAGCGTCGTGTGTGGGACGTACACCACATATCTTTCTCATCAGTCGGTATCGGAGCACAGACCTCCATATCCGAACCGTGAAATAATTTACTCTGGCAGAACTGTTAATAACAGTAAAATATTTTATCCACCTCTTGCTTTATGAACTTGTAATTAATGATAGTATTTTAATATAAACTACCTGCTGAAAGTAGATAGCCCATTTCCTCACTTTAATTATTTTCTTAATTGCGATTGTAGGAGAATTAGGCAAACGAATTCATAAACTTTGCTCTACCGACGGTGAAAATTGTCAAATAAGATGAACGTTAACAATACGTCTGCGCAATGTGGCTTGTTATCACTTAGTGTACGCAAATCAAAAAAGGCATAAGTGTAAGTCCATAAATATCACCGGAATAATTTTGGGTACGGAGAACATTTCACTACGTTCTATGCTGAAAACCGCCTGTTTCTAATTGAGTATTAAATTGCATCCTGTGTCACGCTGAAGCTTTTACAAATTTGTTTGATTGCTGGCTTTTTAAATAAGTATTGTGATGAAAGTATAAGAATGTTATTGTGGTGTCTGAATGTAGAATACTCTTCCTAGAACTCTAGCGGCGAGGAAATTGTGCGAATGGTGAATAAAAAGTTTTTTTTTGTGTGAAAGTTTTCAGATTTACAAAAGAACAGTCGAAAAAAAAGGTACCGTTTAACACAGAAAGAAATATGTGTGCTTGTCGGTAAAATAACTTTATTATTCCTTACTGTCGTTAATATAGAAGTAAATGCATACGTGTGAGTATTTTTGGCGTTTTTTTTATTATTATTATCGTTGCAATAACGCAATTTTAGGCAAAAATAAATAACATTCAGTAATCACTTTTACTAGCTAAATTTTTATTAACTGAGCCATTAGCTTATAGTCACATGTCATAGCAATTAAGTGGATTAATTTAAGGTCCATTTTTGACGTAAATGTAAATAAAAAAATTCCGATAAAACAGTATGCAAACACAAAATGCTTCGACCAAAATAAAGCTTTGACTTTGATAGTTACTTGGCACTTCATATTGTGCTTCGGAATCATCGTCATTGTGTGATACAAACAACCAATTAGTAATTAAATTTGCCATTAAAACGTCACTAAGTATGCTGAAGCAGAGCACTTGCCTAGTCGGTTATATTTTAGATAATTTACCAAAATCTAATTATTTGAATGCTCTGTTCCACAATTTTAATTTTGAGCAATGTTTCTGTTTGGAATTCCCTATATGACATGGTTTATCAAGACTTCGACGGATTTTATGCAATAAGGCTCATTGTTAGATCCTGTATTAGACTCATTGTCATGTACCGAGCTCTGAGTGATCCTGATAATACGTTTTGAGTGATTGATCAGAGCAATTAAGGTTAATGTGTTTGTAAACTGTATTTCTCGTGAAAGTAACTAATACTTCATTAACAAAACAAGATGTGCAGCGCATAAATGTAAATATAAGGCATATTCTGTCCTGGCAACATTAGAATATAATTTCAACTTGCTTCAAGTATCGTTAAGTCCTGAAATATTTTGAAATAGAAAAATGTTGCTAATATAATTTTACGAGACTGTGCCAACTTCATAGGAGCACGAACTAAGAAGTTATATCAACTTCAGTCGTCAACAATACTTGTCGCTGCTGGGAAAATTACAGATAGTATTAGTTTTGTATATACTAACATAATACTTGAGGGAATGTTATGGATTGTAAGTGTGATAGTGGTAACACTGGAAGCTGTGTTCTGGTAATAGTGCGTGGTGACAAAAGTTACTTACATTAACATATCACAACCAAGATAACCTATCTTATTGGGTATCATACCTTTCAGGGTGAGTGAATATCTCACTCCAGCGTGGCAATTATTAATATTTGATATGCGGATCGTGTTAAACGGAAGAATCGCTACATTTATATGACATAAAAAGATACGTTCCATTTTCTACGAAAATAACATAAATAACTTAGTGTTGTAACGATAATTAACTGATTTTCCTATTGTGGGAGTCCCTGAATCGAATGAAATTCTGGGTTCTTAATTCTCAATATTTTTGTTTAAAATTTAAGCTACTTTCTGTCGTGATTATCAAATTGGAGGGAAAGATTTTGGATGAATCCCGGTAAAAATCTGGTGAAATAAGGGCATCTTCCCAGTTTTTAATGGACTTTAAAAAGCTTTTCAAATAGAATTAAGTCAATACCGAAATTTGAACCAGACAATCAAAAGAAAAAATTGAATGCTTTAACTGAATATTGGACATAAAAGAGGTTTTACATTTAAATCATTTTATGTTCCAGTCACTACGCGACAAATATGATATGGCGAATAAAACATAATAGAATATTTAGTCCTTGGAATACGCTGATTTTTCTGTGTTTTATACTTTAAGATCATGCTGTAAATACTTAAACTTACTTTGTAAAATTTTATTATAAAACATTGTCTGTTGATGCTTGTGAATTGAGACAGTTATGAATATTACAAGGAACGTGCTTACGTACCAGAAGATCCAATCAGTATGGTTGAACGTGTGTTGCTGCGTTGGCTACTGCTGCGTGGCATGTGATCAATGCGGATCTTCGCCTGTTGTTTGCTCGAGACTGTCTTTTGCCCGCTAATTATGGACTTTTCTGCGCTCGACGCTGATTAAAATATGCCAGAGGCCTAGTGAAATGAAAACGTTATAACTACACTCATGACGCGACAGCAAAATAGTTTTTTTGTTTGTTTTTTGTTTTCTTTCTGGCGCAAGATTGAGATAAAGGACGCGTGTGTTTTTTTTTTCTTTTTTCTTTTTGGAAGGTGAATAAAACTGGCGGAGAAATAATGAATTGTGATTCTTGTTCCAGAATAATTACCTCGTACAGTGCAAAATTTCGCGAAACTTGGAAAGTGTAATTTTACAGAGGCGTTGCCAGTTATTCAGAACTCCATTGAGGAATAACGCCTCCGTCTTAAATTCACAAACAAACATGGACTGTTTAGGGGAAATGAATGAAAATGGAGGCTACTATTAAGCGAGATTATAGAAGATTTATTCAGAAGAAATATACTTAAGAAACTAAACATGTTCTCCTAAAATACATCTCATAGCTCAAAGAGATATTTACAAAAAATTTATAATGTTATATTTTATTTTCTGAAGAATCCAAAAAGCGGTAAGTAGCGTGTAGGTGTAATTTTTTTTTTATTTTGTGCTATAAAAAACTCAATCTTATACGTTGAGTAGTAAAATAAAGACAATAAACTTTATAATATACTTTTGACTTGTGGGTCTAGCTGCCGACTTTCAGTCATTTACACTTAATTGTAAATCAATGGTCATTCTAGTAAGCCCAAAATAAATATAGTTAACTGTTGAAAACTTTTAGGGATTAGATTCAGGTGATAAAAACTCACTCTATCAAGACCAATTTTTTATCATATATGTATATTTCTCGTGCTAAAATTATTACCTTAGAATATCTATCTGGAAATTCCGTACATGGAATCTAAAATATTGCTTCTGCGTGGGAAGAACGTTATGTTGCTACTCATTGTTATAGTACCTCGTGACATACGCGGTTTTGTCATTTGTTAAAGAAATGTGGTAAAAATTTGACCCTTTTCTACTATAGTGAACTGCAGAAACTTTAAATGAAACCGTTGTGACACAGAAGTACGAAATTATCAATATTAACCGGAAGCTATCTATGGTCTATGCTAATGAGAGTGAGATCCACTGAAGAATGCAAAAGGAACATCAGATTTACTTTTATTTGTTGAGGGCATATACTAATACAGTTTACTAATGACGTATATGCAGACGAGCAGCAGAGGTTCTCGCAGAAAAAAATCAAATTTAATACATAGCTTAAAAGAGAAAACTGGAATAAAAGGTTGTACATAAGTGAGTATCAAATCAAATTTTCTCAGGTAGTGAAGAAGACATTTTTTCCCTCTGGATTTGCTGACAATTATTATGTGTGACAGAAATCAATAGCGCTTCAAAATTTGTAATGTCGGATCAGAGTTTAACGTTATACTAGGCTAAAATGCTATACGCAGTTATAAATACTAATTAACTAATTAAATCTGAAAATTTGACAGTGACATAACAATCACCTATTTTTTTGTATGTTTTTCTGTTTACATTTCGGTCGGTTAGTACTTTATAATATGTCAATCGTTACGTTTTATGGTAACTTTTACGTTAAAATACCAATGTGTAGAGAATTCGGTAAAATTCGTTAAAGGTGTGTGTATCATATGCAAATAACTAAAGTGAGGGCTAATCATAAGCACCTTGAATTAGAAATATGATTCTCCAAGAGTGTTAGTGTTCAATAATTTTGGGTTGTAATTCGTAAACATCCATATTTTCGTTTCAGCAGATTTTATCTACGATTAAAATTTTTCTATGTTTTTATTGGTCTCAGTTCCATTGGAAAAGCAAATTCGGGTGGTTTTGTGACCCAGTGTAGAGGTACAAACCCCTGTGTTGACTGGACCTACAGTATAACGTTGAATGGTAATTGAATGTATGATTAACTATAAACCATTGCCCTGTCTTAACAGTTGTACTAATGACGTTTATTCCTAACATAATTTTCAGGAATCAACAATTGTACGTGTTTACGAGAAGAAAATGGTTTCTAAAATACCGAAGTTTCTATGACTGACAGAGAAAACGCAGATTTTTTATCATTTTTCTTCATCATAGGATATATTAAGCTCGGTAAAATGAGATTTACGATATAATAACTTCACTATACCTTCAGTGTAGTACAATTATTTTTACACTGTAAAATCATCAATTATTTGAGTGCTGATTGCCGCATTTAACGTTTGTCCAGCGATCCACTGAACAGAAAAAAATGGCAGGTTGACAAGTAATGTGAGCACGCATGGTGAACATGACAGCAATACGAAACGAAATTCGTATAACTTCAACACAGTAATTAGATTAGTGTGGCTTTGTTTATTTTCGCGAGTCAAAAGTACTGCTTTGTATCGAAAATGTGGTCAGTTGATCTTAATAAGATCCTTTCGTTTCTTCAGCAGTGCCGCGTAGTGTATAGTTTTGTTGTGTCACATGGCCACCATACCATGATTTTTCCACACAAACAGTGGCGACCATCTTTTCCGCTGGTGGAACACAGTTCGCCATTCGCAATGCTTCATGTATTTTCACTAGCTGATCATTTGATTCGGCATTGTGTGTTTTAGCGATTATTTCCTTGGCTTTCACGGATTTTGACAGAACTGAAGTTCAATGTAATAAATGAAGAAAGACCATATTTAAAATCAGAATTCCATGTCTTCACTCTTTAAAAAATGGTGAAAAATTATCGAAGTGGAGTTCATTGCTTTATTTTTGCTGGCGTTAAACTTTTTAAAACGAAGTATTTTATCCCAGCGCGAAATTAGACGTAAGATTTTTATTGGAAAACATCAAAGCTCGACCACAACAAACTACTAAACGCGCTATGCTTGCCACTGAATAGTAACAACAGAATCTGGGTTTCGGGATAAGAAACATTTTCACCGAGCGTGGTGGGTGAGTGTTAATACTCTGGCATCCCATTCGTACTGTCTGCAAGAAACTTCACACTTCTAAACATTGTATTTTATGTTTCTCTTAAACGACAATAAATGACGATATCGTTTGTATCAGTGAGATTTCCTAGCTCTAGTAGCAGAGATTTATTTAAAGGGATGGTTCATACTAAAGCATTGCAACATTGTGTTTCGTAAGTATCATGCTTTTAATTCACTAAGCTACATTTTACAAAACTGTATTTCACTACTGGAAACCTCACTTTCCATAGCTATATCTCGCAAACGAAGAACCAGCGTTTAAGTTCATGCCGACAATTTGAATGGTCTTAATCAAACTATACGCAAAAGAGGGAAGTCGGAGAATATTCGTAAGTCATTTTGTGTAGAGAAATCATTTGTGAATTGTAAAAAATCTTAACGGTTTCTCTTTATTTGCGTCAAACGGCACAGTAAATGTCACTCTTCTGTTAATAGACTTTGGGTTAATTTTTGCATCGAATTATTTAAAGCTAAACATTTCGATAAGCTTATTCTCTAAAAAAAATTCTCAAGTCAAGTATGATAAAATAAAACATTTGTTTGAAGTCATATTTGTCTGTTACGCATTATGAAACTGGAAAGACTGTTGACTATATATTTTTTTACTTAGCCTTCTTTCCTAGATAAAGACAGCAGCTTAATTGCGAGGTGAGGGTAAATAAATTACATAAATCTAACCAAGAAATCTTTCGTGACTGGAGACGCTCTATATAACAACAAAATTTGTTTCTTGTGGATGCTAATCTAATAACATGCAAAACAAGCTCGCCACTTGGGGTGCTACTGACGGCTGTTATTGATGGAAACAATGGGTAATGCTCCATGAAATTTTCCTATATTGCCTGCAAACGCAGTAATTGACTGGAACTTTAATTCGCGAATAGTAATGACGAAAATATTTACTCCGTATTCAACTGACGAAGTGAAGAACACGGATTTCGTATAGTGTTTCTAAACTTCTTTATTCAGTTTTGGAAAAAAAAATTGAGACTGTACGGTGCTAGTTAAAACAACCGGTCTTATTTTCGAGTTTAGCGTTTAATATTTTTCACGCATTTCAGAGAATTCGCTATTCAAGTGAATATAGTTTACCTTCTTCTTTTTGGTTTATGTCACTAAACTCTCATTCCAAGGAAATAATAAAGATTTTTGCGTTGCCTGGTTTTACAGGTATTTCAGGATACATCATTGACGATTTCAGTGGGAGTGTATCTAACTGATTCAGAGTACAGTTTCTAAAGGTTCAGAAAATCTTTCAGCAGAGGCCTTTTCTTATTTTAGGGCTGAAATCTCCTGTAAAGGAGATGTTACCAAATTTCACTATATTGACACAATACGTTTCAGATTACGTAATTGAACGTTATCTATTTATAATTTCTTTGAACGCAAACTTCGATATAGTTAAGTGTCATCGGTGTATTTTCATTGCAGATATAAGTTTATTTGTCAGTCATTTCGTTTCCTCAATCGGGATCCATGGAACAAGAATAATAAATAAATTTATTTTTATATGTATCTTGGAAAATTTATTATTATTTTACAACAATTTTCACACACCTGCTCCATTAAATTACAATTCTAGTCAATTATCGTTTTACACATTATATACTTATTTTTTGTGTTTTATTTTTCTAATAAAGTCAGTTGACATTTCTTCAGCCCTGCTTTCTGTGATTAGTTCTACGTACCTGTAACAGCCAGAAACGACAGAGTGTAAAGGGCTTAAAAGTTGACATAACTGATCTTGGCGATATACAATATTACTGCTTTTGCCGTTTATAATTCAGTTTTTTTTTTTTTTTTGCAGCTACTAATTTTGCAGTAGCTGCTTTCCATTTTTTTGTTTATTGGTAGGCTTCAGATCCTCCATACCTGATTGATTAATTTTATAATAGGACGCGTTGCCACTCAGGAAAACATGGAAACTATGGAAGCCTTCGATTACAATTGTTAATACTCCTTCACAACGGAGGCGAAATACGCATCAACTTGAATTTGAGATTAGCAGACCGAACTACCTTTATGGATCTTTTCGTTCATCATCTCATACGCAATCTTTTATTTTTATTTTTTTTAACAAAGTTGCTTTAGAGTTATCAGGGATCTATCAAAGTTAAATTTTTCAACATATCTGGCCAATAATTCTCTGGAAGACGTTCAGAATTTGGCGCCATATACATTCTGACTTCGAGCGCAATGGTGTTATTGGAAAAGGGATAAAATGTCAAGAGGGAAATGTAAGGAGTCATATCCGTTGCTCTCAATACGTCTGTTCTCCTACCCACCACAACAAATAGAGAGTTTAGACTATCACGAGAAATTAATTACTATAACATGTATTGCTTAATCATCGAGAAATATTTCAAAATAATAAAGTAGAGAACAAAGGCATTATAGATGCAAAGGGACGTGAAAATAGGTACCATACTGTGAAGTGGATAAGATCTACTGCTTTGGAGAGTAATAAGCTAGAAGTTAGTGTTTTCTTTCCGTGCATAGCGCAATAAACAGAATGTTAGAGGAAAACAAAATGTAACAGAAAAACAAAATGTAATCGGAAATATGATCCAAACTTACTAATCTAAAACACGTTGCAGTTGACTGCTTGGATATCTGATTTGAAATAGAAACGTGAACATACAAACAAATTTCATGCTTTTTGCTGGCGTGATGAATATTGTAGCGACTCCACAGCTGGAAAAACAAAAATTAGATACTACTAGCTGCCCCGGTCACGCGTTGCTGTGACTCAGTAGTTACAGTACCTACGTTGGATTAATGTTGTTTTAAACTTCCTAATGTAGTCAAATTAATATTATCTAATAAAGACAAAAACGTTTTAGTCGATTTGAAAATTCAAAAGTAATTTGTAAAGAGTTTCGGAGAGTTGAAATTAGGGACAAACGAAAATAAAAAAAATTAACTTACTTTTTATTACAAATTCCTTAATTGAAAATACATAAAATTTGATATTTTTATATCTCAGTTTTATACATGAGGTAGATGAAGTTGATTTTTAAACATTTTTAACAATTATTTTAAATTATTACAATTCATAATAATTGGTGCACAATATTTTTGGTTACCCTGTCTTTTGCTAATACAAATAGATTTTATGGTTTCCCCACACGTGAGCAAGCATAGCTGCACATGGGAGAAACACGTATTTTCCAAGTCCAAGCCGCAAACGGTCATTGTTTGGCCTTGAGACTTATTTATGGTATTAGCGAAAGCCAAAACGAATCGGAAATTGAAGCCTTTTAAATTGTATTGGAGATTCTGACGGTATCATTGGAATACATGGCAACAGGACGATTTCTCCTTTAAACTTTCCAGTCAAAACAGCTGGTTCAAGGACATTTCCGGTGATCCTTTTGATGATCAAACGTGTACCGTTGCATCATCAAGGTGGATTCAAATTACGAAGAAGAATAATCGGTGAACCATTCCTTAACCGAAGATTGTGTGGTGGCATTCCTGGTATATCCGAAGAATTTAAAAACTCAGTTGGAAAATTTACTGCTTCATATTCGTTTACATTAGTATATATTGATTTAAAAGACATCAGATCACCTGACAACAGTTAATTTCGTCGACGGCAACATTTTTTGATGCCAAAATAGCACGATTACTGAGCCAATTATGATGTAAGTAATTATTTGATATATCCGGGAACACACTCTCCCGGTCACGCGTTGCTGTACGAAATAATATCAGCGAACAGTATGGAAAGAAAAAAATATTCGAAAGCAGATTTCGAATATGGCAGGATTCCAAGATAAAGAGGGGAAAAAAGAGAAAACACAGTGCAATAATGAAGGAGTACTGGAGAGCTGGCCATAACGAAAAGAAGAAAAATGGGAATAAAGCAAGAAAAACTTACACGTTTTTGAATTTATCGTAATGTTTTCTTCAATATTATATTCATGTGTGTAATTACTTTGTCGTGACGTATAATAACACACAAACGATGCACAACAATATAGTATAATTATAACACAATACGCAGTACAATTAAAATTCAAGAAACACACATATGGCGTGGAACAGACTGTAGAATAAATAAATCGAAACACAACGCCATTTACTGGGTGGTTACCCAACCTGTGACGATAAATTAACACACCCCCATCTATTAGAAACTTATTGAATTTACAAATCAATGTCGTATGACAAACGTTTAATCCGCAATAATAAATATTGAGGTCAATAATCGAGATAAAAACTATCCTATCTTTTAAGTTGGACCAAATTACACGTATTAAGCCAAATTTAATCAAAATCGGTTAAGTAGTTTCGGAGTTCATCCCGGACAAACATCGCGGCACGAGATTTTTATACATATAAGATTTGTGTAGAGCCAACACACACACGCCGTTGCTTTATTCTTATCGTATGTTTACCTTTAAGTCTGCAACAACTTCCTGGTTTTTGGGTCGCTGAAAGTAACTCCTGGTTGGTGATCAATTGCTGATAAATTAGGAGTACCAAATAAATCCCGTCGTGTTCCACAAAAAATGTTAGAATTTCAAAACTGACTGTTTCAGTAGATGTTACACTTCTGATTTTTAGCAGTATTTTTTTTTCTTTCTTAGTCCTATACGAAATTTATGTGAAATTTTTTTTTCGATTGAAAGACGTTACCTTAGCGATAGAATTCAGTGAACCGAAGATAAGCACACTACTTTGTCTGCGTTCACAGTTAAAATGAGTTCTTGGCACAATCAACAAGAATTTTTTTGGTATCAAATTCAGTCAGCAGTTGAGAGATCGGCGCCGGCAGAAATTGTGTTCGTGCTTGGAAAACATTACGCTATCAGTTGCTGACAACAGTATTTATACACCGTTGCAGTATGTATGAAAAAGCATTCTTCTTATTTATAAATGTGTATGTATAATATTCATTTTCCCCGGCAAGTTCTTACGGCAGGAAATAACTTTACTTTCTCACCTTGGTATTTTCTGTTTTCGAAATGCGCTGTTTAGAAGGAAGAGCCTGGAACTATGCAATCATTAACTTATTTCTGACAGAGGAACATTTAATACTGTATTGTATCAGTGCTGTAATATCTTAGAGACATATACTATTAATGTGGAACTAAAATAACAGAAAAAAGAAATTAATTACATGTCTAAAAGTTACGATCAAGCAAACAGTGAACAACATCTGGATAGAGTAATTTGTATATTCAAGTCAAGGGATTTGAATCATTCTGCCAGTTATCTGAAATTAAATATCGGACGGATCTACACTTATTTATTTACATTTTTATGGGGTGCTTACTGAAGCTTAAAACTGAATGTTTTAATAACTCAGAACCAGACATTAATAGCCATTTTAAACTTAATATAGTATGCAGTGTAGGTTGCATGTGTTATCATATTTTATACACAGAGCTGGATACTTTCTGAAGCCCAGCGCGTGGTGGGTGAGCGGTAACGCTCTGGCCTCTCATTCGGGTAGACACGAGTTCGAATCCCCGTCCGGGCAGCCAGATATGGGTTTTCTATGATTTCCCAAAATCGAACCAGGCGAATGTCGGGATTCTACCTTTAAAAGGCCATGGTCAAAAATCTTACCGTTCCTTGTTCTCATCACTTCCCGCCTTGCTAGCACCGCTTGCCAAAGGTCACCGGTTTGAGTCCGGCCGTGGGCATGGGTGTTTAAGTGTTGTGTCTGTGAATGTGATGTCCGTCCTGTGGTGTCTAATTAGCTGGAAAAAATTACTATCAAGCTGGCTGTATGGCCTAGATGCCGAAAGCCAATGAAGAAAAAAATCTTACCGCCTCTAATGATAAAGCCATAAGCCATAAGCAAAATAAAAAACAGCTTTCTGAAATGCGTAAGCCTGAATAGACCGGCATCGGTTTTCGCCTTGTCCCTGCCTTCGTCTTCATATAAACAAAATTAAGAACATACTACACATTACAAAAGTCATCTACGCACATAATAGATGCACGCAGGAAAGGAAGTAGCCACCCATATCTGGTCTAGAGGAGTCCGGTAGATGCCTCAAAGCAAAACAACGTTCTTACATTTTACTCATCACCCGCGTGTAAGTGTATGTCAGTTCTTGAATAAGGCACTGTTAGCTTTATTACATTGTACTTCCATTTTTAATTCCACTTATTTTAATACTGCATTTCCTACCTTAACTTTTTTTTGCGTAACTAACAAAATGTACAAACCGAATCCACTTTAAGCTGACAATTGTCCTTAGATATTGTTGCTGAGTACAGTGAATATGAGTAAGCTGGCTTATTTTTTTGTATATAAATTTGTATGTATAATTTTCATTTTCGCCAAAAAACTCTTACCACAGGAAATAATTTTACCTTCTTATGTTGGCAGGACGAGTGACAAAGCTTTACCATGTTGCTCGCATTCACTTAGTCGATAGATTACTATTTCTCGTTGATAGCTTCAGAATGATACTTTTTATCAATGCACTAAATAGTAGTCGCGCAGCTTGCGATGAGTAAGTTTTTGTTCTGAATCGCGTTTTTTAAGGCAGACGCTTGTAACTATCCAATTGGTAAGAATTAACGTCAGATTTTGTAACAGTAGAAACTGGAATGTCATCCCAACATCGAGGAATCATATAAATGATGTCGTTTTACGTTAATCTGGTACAGATAATTTACTACACATCCGTTGTTTTAAAGTCCAGAATCGACTTTTTCATGCAAGGAACTCCAAACGTTTTCCTATCTCTTCTTTTTTAGATTCATTGAAACCGCGATACACGGTTTAAAGTAGTGACAATACATTCGGTGGTAAATAATACGCCTTCATATGTTCCTGTTGGAACATTACATCAGAAGGATGTGAGATATTGTCTGACAAGCAAATTGATGACAGGCAAGTGACTAGCCACACTAGGGACAAATTCACTTTTTAACCATTCTTCAAAAAAATCTAATAAAATCAGACGGATTTTTGGCTCTTTAATAAATTGGAAGATTTAAGATGATGATCATTTTAGGAAAAAAACGAGATTTCTTTGAATGCCAAATTACAATTCAGGTAATTTAAGGGTATCGGCCGCATTACAAAAACTGAGACCCCAAACATTTCTTTGCTTGTTCTGTAATCTTCTTGCCTGGGGACAGTTTGAAATTTATACCTGTTGCATTGTACAACTCTTCTGCGGCCACACCACTTCTAAAACGTTTCCAAGTTTTGTCTGAGTTTTAGAAATACTGATTGATCAGATGATAGCTTTTCTCAAGAAATCAGAAGTTGGTGAATGCGATGACTTTTCTTGCACCTCTGAAGCCACTGTCGCAAGCACCAAATGGTTTGGTCGACTTAATTCTTTGATGTAAAACTAATTCTCTTTGAAAACAAGTCCACTGATAAATGTGCCTCGCCTTCTCTCTTGCATAAAGCTACGTCCAGAAGTTCAAGAATGGTTTTTTGAGTATTTTTACTGAAAAATCCCATCCACAATTAAACTTCGCAAAGACGTAGCTTCTAATTTCTTGCGAATTTTTCTACAATGCTTTCCCGTTTACACTTGAATTATTCGCGATCTCACTCACACTAACACCTTTGTCTAAACGTGCCAACGCGTCTAATATATCTTTCAAGGTAACCACAATTCGGTTTCTTTTTGTACTCGTGATGTCATAGGCATTCCGTAGAAGCTTAAACAAGAATGAAAGTACTTCATTTGAAGAAAATTCTTACAAACAAAACATTCATGCCAGAAAACAAAATTGATCATTTATAAATGTATTTATGAAACGAAAAAGTTAATCTGTATGACGGACTTCACGCAAATAAATATTAAAAGTTTATAAATACAAAAATTATGTCAGCTAAAAGGGATTCTATTTTAAACAGTCACTAGTTTAGATCTTTGATGATGATGTTTAGCGGTAATATAGCTTCAAGAGAGGATAGAACGAACGAAAATAGGTTTCTTCGCTTTTCGTGTCCAAGTAATATAGTATCCAGCTCGGAAAAACATTGTGTTTATATTCATTACCTTACGATACTTACGATGACCACAGTAGAAGAAAGATACACTGAAAAATCTCAAAAGCCGCAGATCTCGTAATACTAGAATACGCAGGGGTTGGGATAGAACAAACAGGCACAAAGGACTGCACTTAAGATCCTCTCGAGTTATCAATATTTTTCCTACAGGTAAATAAAAATAAGGAAAATTACAGAACGGTTGCTTAATGTACGATGTTAAAGCCGAGGTTTTATTCTCAGATTCGATTTCAGAAGTGACACATAATAGACAGAATATGGGGCAGCGCTTTGTGCTAATTCAATCTGAGCACAATTAATTTCAATATACTTAAACACTTTGCGAAGTAAGTCTGAAAAGTTTTCATACTTGTTTATAAATGGCAAGCGAAAATTTTGCTAACAACTTTCTCTGCAACCAAATATAAGTTTATTGCGACACTAATCATTTGATTCATTTAGAGTTTGTCGTAGTCAACTCTGTGTAACGTAATTAACACATACGTTTCAGACAATTTAAAGCGACTGGTTTCACTCCTTTCCGGTTTCCAGAAATAAACCATATATGGCATATAAACCATAATAGTCTTCCTTTCTGATCATGCTACACTCCTCTGGTCACATTACAACGTGCTGCCACAGTTTCGATATCAAGTCTTCAATTATGATTAAATTTATCGACCTGAAATAAATTCGTAGAAAGACAACGATGAATTATCATTTTGAAGATTTTCTGCAAATGCATAGTAACAGAAACATTTTATGAGCTTTCTTCGATTGAAACCGAAACGTCTTGCGTGTATAAAACTTGAAGATTTTCTAAAAAAAGGAATGTTTTATTCAAAATATTAAAAAATTGAAAGAACTCCGACGGACAAAGACATTAAAGAAATAGGACTACAGATGGTAAGGATTTATATTATTTTAGTATATAGTTTTTTGGTCTTAAAGGAATCTTATCTTTCCAAGGACTTCTTAATTATAACGTTTAGCATCGGTTATATATAAGTCGTTCGAAAATGTTTCTGAGGACAGCATCTGCATAAATACTTAATGAAGGATGCGGAACGTGATCAAGACATTTTCTTGTTGTGGCAGCGTATTGTGGCAACTCTTATTAAAATTTGCTAAGAGGCGCCTAATTTGCGTCATACAGCTCCTGCAGTTAGGCAGCCCCGTTAACATGTCGGACAGCTCTGTAGCGGAATGGCAGGTGCCTTCGTTTCATCCGTTATGGCATTCACTGAATACCAAGACGGGGGATGAGATTACCTTCCATAATTCTTTAATATTTTTATATTTATATAAAAAGATTTTCGGGTAAATATAGCGTTTCTGTAGTTCTTTTCATCGAGGCGGTTTTTCCTTTTAATAATAGGATAATGAATTATGATTGTGAGCGTAGTGATAGATGAATTTATGTTTAGTAAATTTCAAGTTGGCTTATATGGAATTTTTTAGGGATTAAACGCTCAAAAATTATTAACGAGCTGGTAATCGTAATGATGAGTCATATAGTTAAAGAAATATAAGAATACCGGTAACAGACATTTGTCAGCTATGACAACGCACCCCACAATTGATCAGGCAGTGTTAAAAACATTATACCCTTAGATCAAAGATGACTGAAAACTTCTCGATTATTGATAAATATTTTAAAAGTAGCGACTTGAATTACTTGATGTCTTTTGTGTTGCGTAAACAAAATGAAAAAACCTGACTGTAGTGCAAAACGTTTTCTGGAATTTATTAACAAGATTTTTTCTGTTACGCCGGAACACGAAACAATCTGGAAGAGAGAGAAGGAAGACTTTGAGGCCGTGGGTGAACGTTCGGTTTAATCACATGACAAGAGAACGTCCCCGCACGTACGCCATGGCACGGCATAATCACATAATTTTATCATAGGTAGTCCCCCTTTGATATTAAAATATTTTAGGCTGCTGCGGCTTTGTTGAAAGGCAAACTAATTAATTCCCGGCTGCCAATCATTACTCAGGGGCTGGGGCGGCTCCTACAGGTACGGCGCCCATCCCTTGTCTCGTTTTAATATCACTTTTGAACTCGCAATTCCTGCTGCCAAAATATGTTTGGAATTCGCTTTTACAGCGGAAGAAGAATGTGCATTATCCGATTCTGCAGCAGCGTTGGCGGTGGCGGTGGCGTCTGCGGCGGCCCCACGGCCAATTTGCCCTACACACAAGTCAATCAATCCGGCGCGTGCGGTTTGACTAAAGCACGAATGACAAAGTTAATCCCCGCCCACATGCCCTCTGGCAAGGAGATGGAACGGTTTTGCGGGTAGCGCAGAGAGGCAAGTTTAAGCAAATTCCCCCGACCACGCACCACACTGATGTTTGTTTTGGAATGTTGCTCCGTGCAACGTTTCAAGGCATCCCACCCTAACGTCATCAGTCGGACCAACTATGCGATAATCTTCATATTGAATTCCAGTTCTTTCATTCGCTACGCGTGCAACTCCGTTATTGCGGGATTCTCGTTCGGAAAGAAAAAACACCGGAATTATTCCGTGCTTTCGATTAAAGGGCTGCTGCATTGAGACAGAACACAATGTTCACGATATTTACCGCTAAGAAAAAGTAACACCATGTCCGTGATAGTCAGTTTTTATTTATAATACACCATTACCATCATCATCTCATAATAAATACAAATACAAGCTTGATCGTGGCGACTCTATTTTCCTCGCGAAAATATAAAAAACTATTAAAGAAAATTATTTTTTTAATAGACAGTACCAGAATCAACATGAAAACAACATTTTTATTTGTTTCTAAATCAATCCTGAATTATTTATTACTGCTGAATACCACGATCTAGTTTTGATCCAAAACTTGCAGTAGTATTGAATTATAATGAATAAATAGCTTACAGATTCACATCGAGCTTCGTGCATGTTTGTGTACCACACGAAAAAAATTTTGTAAGCCAGTTTTACTATTAATTA
This sequence comes from Vandiemenella viatica, assembly GCA_031002005.1. NCBI lineage: Eukaryota > Metazoa > Arthropoda > Insecta > Orthoptera > Morabidae > Vandiemenella > Vandiemenella viatica. The sequence continues at coordinate 140,269,635 of CM061921.1, read as the reverse complement.
ATATACCAACAGGTCTTACAGCATCAGATGATATTTAGTTCTAGTAATGAGTTCCAGTCATATTAAAAATGATTTTATGTAGTCAGTGGTACACTCTATATTTCATGCAAAATGAACTCGGTTATGAACATGGTTCAAACTGCAATACCGCGCTGTTCGTAAATAGATCCGAGTGTAAGTTATGTTTACTTTTTCTGGGAACGGAGTAACAGTCAAAAATTAATAATAGGATTTTAATAATATCTTCAGCAAATTTAATTTTTAAAGTGGAAAATGGACCATATAAATTGCTAAAGGGCCCTTTATTTTTTGAAGGGCAGATTACTGTTAGAAAAAAAAAGACAAGCAGTATTTTTGATGTAGTCGATTGAAATGTGACCGCTTTATAACTTCTTTAACCGTTATTGTTACTAGAATTAAACATTCTGAAAATTAATGATTCAGCTAATTCTGACCTGTCAAACACTTCTAATAACAAAAAACAAAATCTATACATAAACTCTGCTTTAATTTTTTTTTTCAAGGAGTTGCCTACATGAAATTTATAATGATCACACGTAAGAGTAAAATCAAACAGAAACTTGATACAAGTATTTTAGAACTGGTAATGCGATCCTGGACATTCAGGCGAAAAGTGATCACACTTCTGTTAAATGTCATACGAGAGAACTATATTTTCAGCATGAAATTTCTTACTACAATTTACTACGAGATATGTCTACATACGTTGTTCGGATTCCGTGTGAAACTGTAGGTCCCAGAGGAAAGGTACTGGCCGTTCTACCTCTGACAGAATGGCTTTGTATGCCTCCTTCGGGAGGATCCAACCAACTTTAGGATTGTGGACTACATCAACGTATGTACTCAACAATCAACAAATGAGTTCAAGATTAAGAGAATCACTTCACCATTTGGAATAAGCAACCTGATAATGTGTAATCTTCCGTGCTGTGGTTTGCAACAAGGATCAAGAAACGCGAGAGTGGAGGCGAGTGCTGACCTTATTCAGAATATAAAATTTTTCATTTTGACATTCAGAATGTACATTTTTTGCTATTATGGTTTTATGCCTCGTCGACATCGATGTCATTAGAGGCGAGAAAGAACTGGGCACAAGGAACAAGAAGGAATTCGGTCACTTCCTTCTGAAGGACAGGCCCATGCGTTACCAAACGGGAACTAATAACGAAACAAAGCTGAGTGAACAACTTTTGTTGTTTCATTATAGTTACTCTCACAATTTTAGAAATAAGGTTTAGTTTTACAATGCACACGAGAAAGAAATATAATTGCGATAAAACACGCATACAGAAGATACATAATATATCATGGATCATCTAAGGATTCTCTTCTTAGGTGTTTGATAGGGAAGTTCTCCTTAATGTTGTAACAGTAAGTTTCAGACCTAGCGAAACTGCTTATTCGCATGAAAATATTCGTAATTTTATTCTCCATGGATTCAATACCTTGAGAGAGAAAATAAAGGTTGTATTATTAATGGAGCTTGTATTTTCCAATAAATAAAAACCTTAGTTTTTATAGTACGATTGTGTTGATGTCATGATTAAGCTTTCAAGCAAACAACATTAAATTCGAATTATACAATACGTTAGGCTGTGATAATATTCGAATGATATTGAGCAACATTTGTTTAGAAACATGTGAAGGATTTATAAAAAAGTAACTAAATTAGCACTCATAATTACGTCAACAATCAATTTATATTGAAGACAAAATGTTTCGAAACAGAAGTTTTTCATTTTAATGACTACCTCAAGTACTTTTGTCATACTTAGGTAATTGTATCATAATCTTGCCATATGCGATGGTGATAATTAAATAAGAAGTTATATAGTCAAATTTGTCACTTAAAATTCCCAAATTTATTGTCTAAGTATGTTCATTGACGAATTGCTAGGTTGGAGTAATAATCTGTCTGACATTTCGTACAGATTTTAGTAATCGCCGTAAAAATCTACATTAAAATCTTTAAATAAGGGGGTACGCATGTTGTTTAAATTTTTAACGAGTTCTCAAGAGATTATGTGTAGTAACGTGTTTTTCTATTTTTTGTTTTTGTTTTGTTTTTTTGTTTTTTCAGTAGCAAAGCATAAATGTTTGTAATGCAGTATTTTGTAACTTTAACCATAAATTAAATTCCACTATATAGTTACACTTAACTCTGATGTAATGGTCTGATTAACTTTTTTCGTGTATTCTATTGAACTGTATTTCAGAAAACTGAAGAAATAAATAACCAAAGTTACGTACTCAAAAAACAATATAAACAGAATCAAAAGTGTGGAGAATCTATCTGTGTTGCTGCGTAGTCTTTGGTGAGTATCTCGTAAAGGAGTGGGCTGTGGAACCGTGCTGGCCTCGGTACAATCGAATGATCATTTCTTGCTCAGTTCCAGGGGCTATAAGATATACCACAGATTTTAATCTTTCTAACTGTGGAAACCCTTTCAGTAGTTTTTTCGTGATGTCTGGACAAAGGGACAGACAGACGCATTTCTCATACAGGTTTACAATGGTTAAAAGAGGCCCACTCCGTTGGATCGGTTGCGGCATGTGATGGTGTACGAAGCTGACACGGGGTTAGCTGGTTCCAGTCCTGGTGGTGGAGAAAATTCAATCACCAGACTTGGCCGGCAGGGTAGGAGGGGTGGTGGTACAGAATCCCTTATCACCAGATTGTGCCCTACAGTCCTGGGTTAAATCACAAACCTCTCCGCAGCGGATATGGAGTAAGGGCATACGACCCTATTGATGGTGATTCGTCCTTGGCATGGGGACGTTAAGCCTGGCGGCCTGCCTTGTTGTACCCCTTCTTTATCTCTCATTTCATACAACACAAACAACCCTTTATATTGAACACTCACACTATCACAACCATTTACACCTGCAATAACACATTACGAACGCGCACTGGGGAAGGCAACGGGAAATCAGCAAAGTTCATCTTCCCAAGAGAGTTCCCAGGGAGGGGTGCATCCTCCATGGTAGCCGCCTACGCCCGGAATTGGATATCGCATAATAATAAGAAGATGATGAAGGTATGGGATATACAGAGCGACCAAATTCGTGACGAACAAAACTGTGGGCAAATAAATTACAATAACTTGCTACCTATACGACCATAAATATTAATTACAATTCGTGTTTGATGAACTAGAAATTATCGAATTTGACATTTTCTTCGCTCCTTTGTTGAAATTTAAAAGTAAAATACTACAAACTCTTAACACTTGAAACATAACATAAAACGAAGTTTTTCTCGCCATTGAGTATCAATGTTCTCGGCTTGTCTCCCAAGAGTTTTATATTAATTACCTTGAAATATCGTATACATATTTTTTTTTCTTTAGTTAGAGAATTGAATGAATGTTAATGGTGTGTTCATCTTATTTAAACAAATAAACATTATTGCTTATACTCATGACTTGTTTTGTGGACTGCATAATTAAATACCTGTCAATGTATTTTATTCAAAATAACTTTCGATGAAAGAGTCATCATCTTAATTTTTTTCCAGATTTGTTAGAAGTATTGTTTTTTTTTTTCCTTACGGCTTTACGCATCGTCGACGGCTAAGGTCAGTAGTGGAGGGATGGGACTGGGGAAAAGGAATGGGAAGGAATTCGGCCATGGCCTTTTTGAAGGAAGCATCCCGGCATCCGCCTGGAGTGATTTGGAGAAACCATGGGAAACCCAAATCTGGATGCCCGAACGGGGATTCAAACCCGCGTCCTCCCGAATGCGAGAGAAGTATTGTTGGAAAATTAGAGGGTTATCGAATTTAGGAGCCCAAATCTCGTGAAAAAAATTCATCCGTCTGTTACACGTACTGATTTATTTTATTTTATTTTTTGTTTGTCTTCACGCCACGTCGAGGTCATTAGAGGGGGGAAAGGAATGGGGACAAGAAACGGTAGGGAATTCGGCCACGGCGTTTTGATGTAACCGTCCCAGTACTTGCCTGGACTGATTTGGGGAAACCATGATAAACCGAAATCTGAATGGCCGGACGGGTATTGGAACCCGCGTTCTCCCGTATGCGGGGCCAGAGCGTTACCGCTCAGGCACCACGCTCGGTCCCGCTTTTGCCACGATACCTTAAGATTAGCTCTCAAAAAATGTGCATCCTTCATAGGATAACTAAATAAGTGACCAGAGTTGCAAGTATTTTATCATAGACTAAAATATTTCGAAAATCTTATGTAGCACTTTAATTTTTCGATATCATTTTATCAATGAAACCAATCCATTCTTGCCAACTGGATGCCAATGTGATCTTTGAAAACTGATTACACTCAGAACTAACTCAAACAGCCGAGATTTTAACGCATTAAGTAAGCGCTTGTAGAAAGAATATGAATATCAAATATTTTGCGCAAAATAATTTTATCCACCGTCAGTTCATTTTTAATGATCACTCTTAATGATCCTCTTCAATTATGGCGAAAGAGTGTTTGTAAGTTTTCTTGCGTAAGTATAAAAACTCCTTGATCTGAATATACACTTCACTTAAATAGGGGATAATACAAGGTTTATAGTTGCAACTATCTGATTGAAGGAAACACACTGAAACATAGTAAATAACAAAGCCAGAACAACATTTAAATTAACTTAATATTAAATATGACTTAAAAATTATCAAATATCCCTCATGTAGTGGCATAAGTTTCAGAACGACACTGTTTCTTAGAAGCTAATTAATCCAGTTGTGCAATGTTTTGCGACGTACCAAATCGTCTAAATCACCATCTACATGGTAAAAGATAAAAGCCTGGAGGCTTCTGAGGCTAGATGCCGCTTTTCCTAGGAGTCGCGGAGGTAGAGCTCCGCGTTCCCATTCACAACGATCTGCACTGCTCTGGAAGGATGTGGCTCACGGTCGGGCCAGCCGGCCTCGGTAGCGTAGGGGCTAGAGTGCTAGCTCCGCGTGCCGGAGGCCGCCGGTTCGAATCCGGCCGCGGGCATGGATGTTAAGTGTTGTGTGTCTGTGTGAATGTCCTGTCCGTCCTGTGGCGTCCATACACTGAATGCAATTATAATTACCTTGAGCTGGCTGTATGGCCTCCGTTGCCAAATGCCATTAAAAAAAAAAAAAAAAAAAAAAAAAAAAAAAAAAAAAAAAAAAAAAACGGTCGGGCCATTCATTACATTACTGCAGAGTTTCCTCCACTCTACACGTTAGATGGCAGGCTGAATGGGCCTGGGTAGCCCTTCCGCAAGTCTTCGAAGAAAGATCCTCGGCTTCGTCGGGATTCAAACCCCGATCGTCCGGGCCGTATTCAGGCTCTCTACCGCATGAGCTAAGCGGCCACAAATCTGTATGGTACACTGCTTAATTCAAATGTAGCAAGTACGAGTAGAGCTGAAATATAATAACGAATGGTGAGGATACCGAATTAAGTCAAGACCATCCGTAAGCTGAAACTGCTTGTTGCTAACCAGATGGTACAGTTAAAAAAAAAAAATACTGGTAAGGCCAATAAACCTGTTAAGATGTCCTGAGGTATTACAACTGACGTGTGGCAGTTTATTAACTATACGTTGTTCTTAAAATAGAACAGAAAGCATTTTCGTCAGTAAAGTGCAATATGTGCTTGTAACTATATTACAGAATATTAAATGTAACGCCAGGAAAAAATGTGAAACCTATTCAAATTTCTGCCGAGTACTCGCTATATGCATTTGATACAAGAAAAAATATTTATGTGGGGAAAAATGACATTGTTACATTATACTCTCCTTTAAAAGTATGTATAAAATTCGTGCATTATATTTTTCTGCAGACTAGCTGCTGTGTGTGCGACTGTGATGCGAATAGAAACTATGGATACAACAAAAATATTATTGGTGTAATAATATATGTCAACTTCGCGAGGATGTAATGGGGAAAAAAGAAAATACATGAAAAAATTGTAAGGATAATCAAGTCTTTAAAGTGGCGTATAATCTAATATTGACATGTGTTTAGAAGAGGAGAAGGAAAATAAGGCTACAAGAAAAAAAAAAAAAAAAAAAAAAAACTTTGGTCCAAGAGAAAAATATCGATACAGAGTTTTCAAAAATTAAATACTAAATGTGTCTGACATACTGCTTAACAGTCATATAAGAAGAATATGTGTATAGTAATTACCAGGAAGATACCAATTTACAGTTTTACCGCTGTTTCTCAGGATCCAATTTTTGAGTATATTGTCGGGACAACTCTGTTTACCCGATATGTGCGGATTCAAATACTTGGCGACAGAGTTTCTTACCGTCTGCGCAATCCGTCTCTATGATTAAAGAAAGAGTAAGAATCCTCAATTTGAATATTACTCAGGAGCTTGTACTGATTTTGATCACATTTTGATACCTACAGGTTGTATATTACCATTACATATCGTAAAAAAGTGATGCAGAGAAAGGAGAAATTAAATGAAACTCGAGTGGAAAAGGATGATACAGAACCTGTGAATGAATTCCAGAAGGAAATCATCGAAGGTGAAGAACTTGACATATTGAAAAGAAACATATTAAAGCAACCAGTGTAACACTGGGGATAAGAGAAGAAAATCCTGTATAACAAAGAAAATACTGAAACTGTTGCATCGGGAAACAAAGAAAAAGCTCCTCAGAATGGAGAAGGAAGAATGCAAATGAAATAACCGAAACACACCAAAATAACAGCAAAAATGTGGTTTCTTCTTCCTAGCCTTTTACCGCTGCTTCGCAGGATCCACTTTTTGAGTATATTGTCGCGACAACTCTGTTTACGCGATAATATGTGCGGATTCAAATGATTGGCGACAGTGTCTGTTACCGTCTGCGCAATCCGTCTCTATGACAGCCGCTTACCCATACCTGCTACATGAAGGGGATCTACATTTTAAGGCGGAATCTGAACCACGGAGTGTCCTAATAGCTTCATATTAACCAAGCAAACCTTTTACAGGGGTTAAGGTTAGTTTTCAGGCCTGTAAAAATTCTGGCCGAGACCAGAATCTCTCGATTCTCAGTTATGCGCCTTAACCACGGAGCTACAAGATATATTTTTTTAGCTTCAGGCCTTACGGTTTGTCGATGTCGACATCATTAGAGCCAGGATAGGTAGGGGCAAGAAACAGGGAGGAATTCTTTCTCGGTCTTTTGAACTAATCACACCTGCCTTCACCTGGAGTGCTTTTGGGAAATCGTTTTAAAAGAAATTGGATGACTGTACGGGTATCTGAACTCGCATCCCCCTAATGCCAGGCCCGAACGTTACTGCTTACCCAACACGCTTGCACTGACAGCAACCGTTTACCAGGTGTTTTGGCTATTAGGAGAAGAATATCTCTTGTCACTTGTTTATGAATAGTGTAACTTATATCCTGAGTGACTGATGAGTACCGTAAACCGCATAAAAACATTAATCAAGACGGACGGGACATCAAGCTCGATATTTGAACCTCGACCCGTCATACTTCCCTTGTCCGCTATGGTAGCGCATGGTTGTGTACAACCAAATCGAAGCACAGGTTATAGGTAGAGCAGGTACGGCATGCAGAGAAATTAAACATATTAACAACTAGTAAGTTTGCTCGAGCGATTTAAAGCGTTTCCTAATTACCTCAAGACATTATACAATCACAATTTAACACAGGGCTTCCGTATATTGTGACAGATGATAAGATTCAGTTCCGTTCCGAATATAATAATGTCCTAAGGCCGGCGTCGGTAGCGTAGGGGCTAGAGTACTAGCTCCGCGTACCGAAGGTCGCTGGTTGGAGTCCGGCCGAGGGCATGGGTGTTTGAGTGTTGTGTATGTGTGAATGTCATGTCCGTTCTTGATGTCCATGTGTCCATACTTAGTTGCACAGTACACTGGAAGAGTAATTGCAATAACATTGAGCTGGCTGTATGGCCTATGTAGTCGAATGTCATAAAAAAAAAGTTCTTAGTGACGGTAACAAAGTCTACAAAAAGTAAATTCCAAATAATAATAAAGTTTAAAAATCATAAAAGAGCCGATTAGAAACATCTAATAATTAAAATTCAAGGCATACATAAACAATAAGAATGCATAATGTGTGTCGGGGAAAAAATGATACTGCTATTCTGTCAATTGTATCAATAAAATTCGTAAGGTTGCTGGATAAATTAAATTATAGTTGATAGTGTGAGCGAATGAATCTTCATATGACTTCATAAAATTTCCAGGTGAGGAAGGTGCTAAATATGTTTAGCCGATATTCAAAAGCTACAAGACGGGAGACATACATACTGATTTTTATAATCCCACCATTTTCAAGTTCCAGATAAAAACATGCTGGTAACTGTGTGAGCGTGTATATCGTCAATTTGATCTCACATGATTTAAAATTGTTTCACCCTATTACCAAGAAAACTAAAAGCACGTTTATAGAATCTATGTTTTTGTGAGTATTTAAAAACCACAGCTATCTGACAATCTGAAATGAAACAAGATAATTTGAGTTTAAAATATCGGACCCAATATAGCGAGAAATAAAACTATTTATAATATTATACAGAAATCAATTTGCTTTGAGACTTGAGAAATCTTACATCAACTAGAAGTTTGTAGCAACTGCTAAAGATTTAAAAAAAAACCGGCCGAATACTTTTTATCATAGAGAAAATACTGAAATTCAATAATCAGAAAAGGTAGAGAACAATATAGGTGTTTTAGAACTTAAATTCACAAGAATTGCAAACTCCAATGAATAATGGCTCAGAAAGTAATGTGAAGAAGCTGGGAGAGAAATAGTAACGGAAGACAAGATGAATCACACAAGGGGAAAAAACTTGCTTTAGAGAAATGAAAACAAGATATATTAACGTCATAACCATCTTCTAAACCCAGGGTTTACAGAATATTTAGAAAATACAATGGGAACAATTCTGACCGTAGGGTACTCCGTAAAGACGAGAACATTGATCTGTATGATGTAGAAGATCCTACTATTGTTATTATTATTGCTGCGGGTGGCGGAGGGTTCATTGCACCCATCAATTCAGTTCGAATGGGTGAGATTAAATTGTAGTATTGAAACTTGGTTCAAAATTACTAACTAGAATAAAATGCACTGACGTGCCAAAGATACCCCTCTCGGAACAAGTAACTATTTTTAAAAATTTCAACATTAAGGGCACACGTGATTACAGTGAAATTTATTCCACAGATTGTGGTCGTGACAATACACAAATGATTAGAATTATAGATCTGTACATGCACTTTGGCCGTGGGAATTTATCACATTGTGAAGGCGCCAAGTGCTACAATCTGAGCCTCTAGAAATCGTGGCATGGAATCAAAGAGAATCTGGTTATGCTGCTGGGAAACACACTGCCACGCGGCTTGTAGGCTCGTCCACAAAGCATCAACAGTGGTTGCAGGACGACCGGAACGAACAAGAAGCAGATCAGATGAGTTCCAGCGGCTACTTGTCAGGCGAACGTGCTGGCTTGTTAAGCAGTGGTACCAATCCTCTGCTTGCACATCCTTCTTCACATGTGGTTTGGCGTTGTCCTGCTGAAATATGGCATATGAAACCGCCTGCATGAGGGCAGTACAGCGGGCTCTAAATCCTCCCTGATGTCGTGGATGCTGTTCAGATTGCCCTCAATACGTAGGAGGCGAGATTGCATGTTATACTATCACTTTTCGTTTGTCCGCTGCTCCTCAATAATGCAGTCTGCCCAATTCCTTCACCATGGTGCGCGGCCGTCACTGTAGGACAAGTCGAAGCGATACTCGTCAGAAAACTCTACATTTTGCTGCTCATAACGCCAGTGATGGCGTGCACGTACCCATTACAATCAGAGGCGTTGGTGGTTTCTGGTTAATGCCAGGTAAGTAGTCTCCAGACCGTTATGGATCCTCCACCACCTTCTGTAAACGTGACTCATCGGATCAAGGTATCTTTTCTCAGTCGTATAGGATCCAATGTAAGTGTTCACAAACTCTGGTGAGCAAGCCGATGCTGTGCTGCGAGTCAAAGCATTACCCAGAAACACTAAACGTAAATGCACAGATTGACCGAATAGAGACATCTGTACGCCGTCCCTCAACCATTGTAGCAGTCAGTTTACGGAGCGTTGCTCGCCTGTTGGCACAGTACATTTGCTCATCCGTCTCAGAACACAATCATTCAGCAGACCTGCCTTTGTGCTATCTATTGTGGGTGGTAATACATTCCCTTTGTACACCATTGACACTGAGGAGCGTTGAACACTAAATTTCACTTCTTTTTTTTTTTTACTAATGGCTTTACTCCTCGTCGACGTCGAGGTCATTAGAGGCCGAATGGGACTGGGGACAAGGAACGGGAAGGAATTCAGCCATGGCCTTTTGAAGGAAGCATCCCGGCATTCGCCTGGAGTGATTTGGGGAAACCATGGAAAACCCAAATCTGAATGCCCGGACGGGGATTCGAACTCACGTTCTCCCGAATGCAATGACAGAACGTTAACCGTTCACCCACCACCCTCGGTCTAAATTTCAAAACCACTTCTTAAATGTTATGATGCACCATGCGTCGGGCTATCATTCCGCACAAAGACTTGATTAATTCTCATAGGGTAGACACTATAATGTTAGAATACATTTCACATGACACTCACTTGTCCAACTGACAGCACTGACAACAATCTGCCTATTAATACACTCTTAACACCCGTACATTTAAAAATCGTTTTCTGTTGAGTAAAAAGTGGAGAAGCGACTAAATTAGTCAAAGCATTCAAAATTTTAAATGAGTTGGGTTTAAAATACCGAGTTAGCAGCGTAATTTTTAAACAGTATGCGGATCAAGTGGATAGAATAGAAATAGAGTCATGGGAAACTAGCATCTGTAAAGAAGTGCACGAGGCAAGTATTTATACTACGTCACTGATATTAATCTTTTGTTTAGAACATGCAATCTTGGGAAGAAAGAAAAAGTTCAAGAATAAGAGGTTAATATGCTAAACTTTATTGATGGTATCTTTATTTTTTCCTTATGGCTTTACGACTCGTTGACGTCGAGGTCTGGGGGCAAGGAACAGGAAGGAACTCGGACATGGCATTTTGGAGGAACCATACCAGCTTTCGTCTGGAGTGAATTAAGTTAAGGAAAACCGAAATCTGGATGACTGTAAGGGGATTCGAACAAGCGTTCTACCGAATGCAAGGCTAAAATCGTTACCGCTCTCCCAACATGCTCGGTGACGATAGTGAATTTTTTTTAAAGATTATAACTAAAATATAGAGAACATGAATACGGAAGATGTATTGGGAGGAGATTTTGGACTAAAACAAACAAAAACAAATGCGAGACAAAGATTATGAAGCGTAAACAAAAGGAATAGACTGAATAGCAAAGTATGAACCGAAGAAACAAGGGAAATCCTCTAAGTAGGACGTAAATTTCAAACAGGTGGTACGTTATTGTTACAATAATTTGAGTTTTGTATTGCATGTTGTCTACGTCGTGGTTATTATGGAGCATCCGGCAGTGGGTGTTGCCTTGTATCTGCGCACTGTGTTGGCTTTGTTATTCAGTTTGTGTAAAGCGTAGTTTATGACGCCCAGAGAGGGACCAGTAACCAGGACTGACAACACGCAGGGATCGAGAACGAATACTTGGCCCGTTGTTGTTTCCCGTGTCCGTTATGGTGACGCCTTAACATGGACGGCCAATCTGACAGATCCTACAGCCCCCCTCGCAGGATGATATCGAAAGCAAAGAGACTTCCCCTAAAGCAGAAAACTTTTTACATAAAAAAAAGAATTTAAAAAATTGTAGGTAGGGAGCACAGTGGCTTATGGATACTAGATAAAATAAAGCGTGTGGACTTAGAAGGATATTGAATATCAAGTGCACAGGTAAATAATGAACGAAATACGTTCTAGAAATGGTGGGTGATGGAAGATTAAAAGAGATCTGGTGGTAGCTGATGTTTCAAGATATGAGGGATTATTCTTTTTGTTAGTAGAGTAAATAGGTGAAAGAAGAACAGTTGGGAAAAAAAAGAAACGGGTCAGAACGCAGATTGGAAGATATAAGAACAAATGAAAAAATTAGATTAGAAAGGAAAAAAAATTGAGAAATACATTAAACATTCAAGAAACAGATAAAAAATCGTTAATCAGTCTAATATAGGCAAAACTATAATCTTTCGCCACCGATTCTTTTTTTAATGCAGCCTCCTTGAATGTACAGTGTTGTTGTAGGCCATTTTCCGCAGTTTCTCAGTAAATTAAATGATAAAAATAATGGGAATGCAACTGTTTTTATATGGTTTAATGCAGTATGCATTTCGCCTCTCATCGAGGCATCATCAGCGACGAATCTAGTATTTTGTAATTTTACATTTAGTTTTCAAACTTATTACAATGTTAATTCAAACAATTTCTGATTCTTAACCTCTTACTATTTATATTGGTGTGCTCAGTGTTCGTAACCACGCATCTCTGCTTTTTCCTCAAAGCATGTTTCCGATAAAGCCATTTGTCTTGGCTGTTGCACATTGGATGTGAATATTGTGTCTATCACTATTCACTTGTTTACGGTGGCCATCTTGTTTTTTTTGTTTTTTTTTGTAACAGTTTAACGTCCCTTTTTAACAACGTGGTCTTTAGAGACGGGAAAGGATGGGGCAAGGAATGGGAAGGAATTCGGCCATGGCCTTTTGAAGGAAGCATCCCGGCATTCACCTGGAGTGATTTGGGGAAACCATGGAAAACCCAAATCTGGATGCCCGGACGGGGATTCGAACCGCCGTCCTCCCGAATGCGAGGCCAGAACGCTATCCGTTACACCACCACGCTCGGTCCCATCTTGTTTTCTTAATGTCAAGGTGGTGTGCAGACAGCTCCTGTTTTGAAAATGCAAGAGACAGTGATGTTTTGCTATTTTATTGTGCTTATTGTACTTTCCTTTATGTAGGGTTAATGTATGTTTACCAGTTGGAACAGCGTTTGGTTTGTTAGATTTATATGGTCATTCAGTACCTGCTAACCATTTTTTATTGCTTTTTGAATTTTATAGTTTTCTTGTAGAGTGAGGGTATTGTCTCTGTGGTTGTTGATTGTGAGGATTTACATATTATGGATTAATGTCTGTTGGTGAGTGATCGTTTTCTAGTAAATGTTCAGAGAATGTGGAATGGTTGCTGTTCGTAAGTGCCCTCAAGTGTTCTTTGTATCTGGTTGCAAACTGTCTTCTTGTCTGTCGTATGTATATTTCCTCACAATTTTGTCATGTCGGTTAGTAAATGCCTGAGTTTTGACAGTTCTCTCTGGCTAATTGAGCTTTTATTTGTTTTTGCACTGAGTTTTCTGTTCTTAGAGCGATGTTTATGCCTTGGTTGTTAAAATGTTTGTGATTCGGTGTAATAAAAACTCACTTAGACAGACATAACTATCAAAACTGATGCATTCGATGGAACGAGGAAGTAAAATTTAAAAGGCAACATAGTAAGAAAAAAAGGAGACGTCTATTAGAATTAAATAAAAATCCATGACTTAGAAGAAAGTTACTAAAGCTGTATGTATATGAACCACCAAGCCTGGTGGATGAGCGGTAATGATCGGGCCTTTCCTGGAGGACGTGGGTTGAAATCCCCGTCCGGCTATCCATATTTCGGTTTTCCATGGTTTCCCATAATTCCTCCAGGTGAATCCCAGAGTGGTTACTTGAAAACGCTGTGGTCGAATTACTTCCAGTTCCTTTCCCCCAGAACTAATTTGGTGAGTGAGCGGTAACGTTCTGGCCTCGCATTCGGGAGGTTATTCAAATTTTTCCAAGTTTTGGTTTTTCATGATTTCCAGAAAACATTCCAGGTGAATGCCTGGATGGATCTTTCAGAAGGTAATGGCTGAATTCCTTTCCGCTGCTCACCTCCAGTCCTATTTCCCCTCTAATGAATTTGATGTCGACAAGGCATAAACAAAAAAGTGTGTACAGTATATGGCAGATCAATTGTAGATCCGAAACTTGGACACTGGGGTAGAAGGAAATAAGAAAACTGTTGGGTTGTAGGAAATGCTTAATAATACCGATAAATAACAGAAATAATGAATGAATGAAGGCATTCTAGAATGAATCTTACAAGAAGGGTGGTACGATGGAGACCACATTCTAGGGTATACTGGATTGGTTAGTGTAAAGTTTACAGTTGTAAGGAAGAATGATTAAAATATGGGTCGCAGAAATCTGAAGATATGGTTCTAAAGGGTATGTGTAATTGAAAAGAGGGAATGAAGCGCTGGATGATTATCTAGATGAAGTGAACATTTGGGGAACTCCCGTCTCAGAATGTTGTTTCCATAGTTTTACCAATGCATCTACACTGAACTACATTTTATTGCACCATCCACGATAGAGGACATGCAACTGTTTAAAAATAACTAATAGCGAAAAATTAAAAAACGAATGATTTATTCACCTAAACTAAAGCTACTTAATGGTAATTTAACATCCCACAGCAATACAATAAATAATATATAAATCACTGAAATTTTCAGATTCTAAATTCGTGGTATATAAAGCTGTAAGATTACTTCAACTAGTAAGCTTTAAATATGGCGCAGAACATCTCAGTCTGAAAACTGGAGCAAAATTATGTTTTAATTATAGTTCCACTCAGACACCTTTACACATTAAGTCGGTGCAATATTTTATGGAATGACATTAATTTGTCTACATACTGTTCAAGTAGGTTCTTAACCGCAATCTTGTTTCTTGGAGCAGTACATTAGAAAACTTCTGAATCAATTTATTAAACGATTCTCTCCGGGTCGTATTCGGTTACAGTGATTACACTCCCCATGTTGATTTAATATGGTGAGCTCCACATGGGTCTATCCTTTTGTAAGCAGCGATATGTTTTGAGTAGTTATTCTTTGCTTTCAGTGTGCCGCCGCACCCATCGCACGTCAAGATAAGATTGCTGACACTATAATGTATGACCTGCAGGCGGAGAATTAAAAAGAGTTCAACATATTCTGATAAATGCGAACCTGTCATCGCGATTAAGGTTTTTAGGGGGTTTTCCGTAATCTGACACAGTCTCCAGCGTTCAACTTAAGAACACACGTTTAAAAGAGCAAAATAATTCACAGAGCATTAAAAAGAAACCCGCTGAGCACTCGGATAGATGAGGACACTCACCCATTTGCACGACTTAAGCCTCACGAAAAAGAAATTGCAGCAGAAGAAATGTGTTGAAGTGCTTGATTAATCAAAATTTCAAATATTTGAGGAAACAGCAAATAAACTTTCTTTTTCCTAAGGTAAAACGGAAATGTTTCCCAAAAAAACTTGAGCATGTTAGGGCTGTCCTAATGTAGGAATTTTACAGGAAAATGATGGAAAAGGTTAATAAGTTGCAATGAAATCTAAAATTGTGTATAAACGGACTATGTTGTAAAAACATGCTATCTCCGCCGTCTACTTCAGGAGTAAACGCATCTGTATTGGTCAACTAAATGACAGCTATCGGTCTGTAGATCAGTACAGAAGAATTCAGATAGCTGTCGGTTCATTGACTAGCACACATGCATTCACGCCTGAAAGAAATCCGTCGAAATATCATGTTTCTATAACACAATCCGGCGGTACACCCGAGAAGATTTAATTGCAACCATTCGCAGGGAAAGACTCCGTGCTTACGGTAACGTTAGACTTGTGTCACTGTATCAAAATATGTTGCAGCATTAATCAAAACTGGTTGAAACAAAACCGATCCACTGAACATTTCGTTAAGTCACTCAGAGTGGTGGGTGAGCGATAAAGCTCTGGCCTCACGTTCGGAAGGATGCAAGTTCGAATTCCCCTACGGCCATCCAGATTTCGGTTTTCCATGGTTTCTCCAAATCACTTGGAATGACGGAATGGTCCCTTAAAAAGGCGATGGCCCAATTTTTTCTCGTTTCTTGCCCTCAGCTTTGTAATGAGGTGCAAAGCGAAAAAAAGAAGAAGATATTTTGACATAATAAGGCAAGACATTGAGACTGATTTATTAACTAAAGTACACATTTCGAATATAATATACTTGAATCTGATAGAAAGAAAATCTTAGTTCCCGATGTAATTACACGTAATTCAAAATGAGAAGGAAGTGGTTTCCAATAATTCAGTGGATAAAAAAAATCAGAAGACGATTAGGAATTAGATATGCTGCGGGCATAACTACAAAGAGTGCCAAATTAGAAATACTAATTGACGGAAATGTACACCAGAAACCTAGAGCGTCTGTTCGACACGATTATTAAATTTTTTAAATTCCCCCGTAGAGTTTTAAGATCCATAAAGATGATTGGGATGTTGTTTAAGGGTAACAAGGAAAAGTGTTTCATAAAATAACAGTCTAACAGTGGCTTTTGAAATATTGAAGGGATAAGTACAGTCAGCTTCTCCATTGACGGCGGAAACCAACGAAGAAACGGCATTCGAGAATTTCAAATAGCAAATAGTAGGTGAGAACCATCATCTTGTTAAAAATTTGAAACTAGGAATGAAGAGCGTATAGATAATTTAAATTGAATCAGTGAAAGCCTTCCTCCATCAAACTAACTGAAGTATGGAGCTGAATTCAGTTGCCTAGTTTACTTCGATGGCTGTATCACTGACTCTGGATATAATATTAGAAGTCTTCATATCACCAGCACCACATCCCCCATATTGCAACCACTTCTACCAGCCAATACAGACAAGTCCAGTAGGATTCTCAGAAAGGAAAACTCACGCCCTTCCCTCAATATATAATAGGACTGGAAACTGACACAAGAAACCAACCGCAATACTGCTAAACATTCTCAACAAGATTTTAAAAAAGTTTTTGTGATTTTAATGCTTAAAGCCAAACAGTAACGACTCAGAAAAACGGGAAAAGTAGTGAAGACGATTCTGCAGTACATTCCCACAATAGCACTCACTCAAAGTCCCGGGACGAATGGCAAAGGGCTAGAAAGGTTTACTGAAAATTAATTCAATTGAGAATGATATTTAACGAAGCATCAATTCTGGAGTAACAATCTTTTTTAGCTTATGGTTTTCGCCTCGTCGAAGTCGAGGTCATTAGATGTGAGAAAGGACTAGGGGAACGGAATGGGAAGGAATTTGACCATGACCTTTTGAAGGAACCATTCCGGCATTCGCCTTGAGTGCTTTGGGGAAATTGAGTGAGTTATGTGTGAGTTAAGTTCCATAGTGGTGTTAAAAGAAACAGGAAACATATAGATAAGCAAAATTTTCTTATGATAAAAATAATTCCTGGCAACTCCTTATCAATCTAGGATTTAACTGCTTGGAACAAAACAACGACTAGGGGAAAATACAATTGCGACAGACAAAATAAGCACCTGGCAATGGCAGTGGAATGAAACGACTTGGAAACATTCCAATACATTTATTCCGCGTAAGTACCATCGATTCGATATGGTGTTATTAGCATAGGAAACGCAAACCACATATAATTTTTGTGTGCGAAACATTCAGTACAGCTGGTCCCTTTAGCGTAGGGGCTAGAGCGCTGACTTCATGTGCCCACGGCCGCCGGTTCGAGTACGGCTGTGGGCTTCGGCAGTTTAGTTAAATATTGTACTCACCCTGTGTCATCCTTGCTATGCGTTGCAACGAGACTACAAGATGATATAAGAAATACGTTTTTAAGAGGTTAGAAATTAAATAACTCTTGCTGGCTGTAAGACCACAAAGGCGAAATGTCTTAGATATTAAATTTATATACTAGCATTTTTCCGTGGCTTCACCCGGACCTTCGCGTGCGCAGTAACACTTTTAATTTTTTTTTTCCTAATAGAAAAGCGTGTACATTCGTAATGTGATATCGTTGTGATCTTTACCGTAAATTAAAATCTACTATTTCGTTATCCAAACTTCAGTGTTAATCTTTAATGTAGTAGTTTAACTAACGTTTTCAGTGTATTCTAACGTACTGTATTTCAGAAAACTGAAGATATAAATAACCAAGGTTAAGTTACCAAAAAACAATAATAATAGAATCCATAGGGTGGAGTGTTTAATTGTGTTGTAGCGTGATCTTGGGAAGGTATAACGAAAAGGAATGTTCATCTCAGATGGAGCGTGATCTGTGGCATCTATCTGCTGTGGGTACGAACGAATTGTCATTTTCATGTTCCCCGGTATACCACAAATTTTAAGCTAAACCGTAAGCTTTCGAGAGGTGAAACCCCTATCCAAATTGGTTCCGCAGTTTTTGCGTGATGCCTGGACAAAGGTACAGACAGACGAAGCCCGGTTAGAGATTTAAAGTAGTATATATATATACATTTCACTGAATTTTCCACAACATTAGTAATGAGTTAACCAGAAAAACGAGTCAATTACTAACAATATTAACAATAGATATTTGTATTAGACCTGATAAATGTTTAAGAAGAAATATCAAAAATCTGTAAAATAAACTATTGATTAAAAATTTAACAATACACAGCTATCCTTGTATAATCCTTTAAGTATTTTATAATCTCTATTTTCTGAACAAATATTTGTTGAAATTAAATATTTAAAAATTAATTAATGGCTTTATGAGAATGGCCTAATAAAAAAATATGTTCTATTATAGTGCTGTCATAAATCATATATTATATATCCGGATTTATGAATTTGATTATATTCATTCATTTTTCGTCATGTTATAAACCTAATACAACTTGGTACATTGAGAATTTCGTAGTCATTGAAGCCTAACATTCTATGGTCTTCGTGTTAATTACTGGTATTTCTGGCGTAATACGGTGCGTTTCCTGATTGTGACGGTTCCTGTGAAGCAATATGCATAATTCTAGCCTCTGTAAGCAATTTATGAAAATGATTGTATTACAAAGAAAATCCGCTGATTGGATGTTTTATGTTCATTATGTTCATTTTACTATTTCTGATTAAGTAGTTCGAACACGCGTGAAAATCTTGGAAGAACCGAAGAGTCACTCACTTTTCACCCAGCACATTAAGCAGTCATTACTGTGGTGCCACACTCCAAGGAGTTCTCTCCTCGGTACTCACTGGACAACTGGCTTAGTTACCCTGGGGAAGTGGAGAGCATTGCAGACATTCAGCTTCGAAGAAAATCAGCCGGCTCCATCTGGGATTTAATTTCGTCAGCTCTGCCGAATGATCTTGCCGCTACCAAAAATGGATACGCCTATACACAGTACTGTAAACGGAAAGTCTGTGGCTGGATAAATGGCCTAAAGCGGATTAGTCTCCTTTTGATGTGAATACGCCTCCCAAGTTCGGTACTGGCTTTCATCTCAAAACTACGAGCGCCACGAAACGACTAGTATTCATAGCTTACTGAACGAAGTGCTAGGTGAAAAGCGTTCGACAGAAAAAGTTTCAAATGGTCAAGAATATTAGCTGGCATCTCTTGACGCGATTGTTCAGGTAACGAAAGGCGTTTCAGTACACGCCGAGTGTCCTTAGAGACATTACCCCGCTCGTTTGACATGCAAAATGAGGCAAAATAAAACCATTTCGTATGATATACAATACGGCGTACAATTTAGGACAATTTCAGGCTCGATAAAAGTAAATTTCGAAAAATGTAATACTTTAAAAGCAAAACGTCTGATTACATATGAACAAAGTGGATTCAGAACCAGCGCAACACAGGTAGAATCGAGGCAGAACCCACTGGAAATGTGGTGAGATGTCAGCTCTATCAATTGAGGAAGAAAGCCGAATGAAAGAAAGCCATTGGGAGACTCGAACTCGGCGGGACCCAGCGGTGCGGGGGAAGGAGTTACTGCAAACGGAATTGCCTCCGATAGAAGTGGACTGCCAACAGGAAAGCAATGATACCACAGTCTATCACCTGCGCTTTTTTACTTCTGTATACCTCCTCTGAAACAAGAATTGGAGCAGTTAAGAATTAATTAGACGTTTCTCTTGTGTACCTAAATAAAATGGTTAAGTATTGCGCTATTTGGTTTAAGAAATACGTACCAACGTTAACGCTTACGGTAGCAGCTTCCACTACAATCTAGCAACAGTTTTTCTCATAAAAAAATTAATTCAAATTTGGTTAGTAGTATTTGTTTCAGTTTTTCAGTGTATGTTTATACCATATAATATGTTTATTAAAGATATCGGATTTTTTTTTACACTAATGGTTTTATGCCTCGTTGATGTTGAGATCATTAGAGATGGGAAAGGCATGGAGCAAGGAACCGGAGGGAACTCAACCATGGAATTTTGAAGGAAACATCCCGGCATTCTCCTAGAGTTATTTGAGTATACCTTGGCAAACCCAAATCTGAATGGCCTGACGGGGGTTCGAACCCGCGTACTCCCGAATGCTAGGCCAAGGTGTTACCACTCACACACTACGCTCGGTACATTAGACCTTATTCTCGCGGTAACTGATGACGTGATTACAATCATCTTCTACTCTGGCAATCTTCTCACTTAGAATGGAAATCTTGATCGCTCTACGAATTGTGTCACTGTAAGATTGACCGACACCATTCAAAACGGAAGATACATTGCCCTTTTTTTTTTTACTTATGACTTTACGCCTCGTCAACGTCGAGGTCATTAGAGGCGGGAAGGGACTGGGGACATGGAACAAGAAGGAATTCGGCCATGGCATTTTGAAGAACAATCCCGTCATTCGACTGGAGTGATTTTGGGAAACCAAAATGTGGATGCCTGGACGGGGATTCGAAACGGCGTCCTCCCGAATGCGAGGCCAGAGCGTTAACCGCTCACCCACCGCACTCGGTTGTATGTAAATCAGAATGCCAAGTTGGTCCCACTCAGATTGTTTGCTGAGCATTCCACAAGTGACTGGTAGTGGACAAATCACTGACAGGAGACAAAGAAAACTGCAGCTTCTTTGAATTCCATTGCGACAAGTGAATCATCCCATGCGAAACCTACACAAACAACAGAGAAGAGGGTATCAGTACGTCTGACATTTTACGAGTGTCGCATTGTTAAAAAGTGCTGGGATGCACATATAGTGTGACAGTAGTGGTCAAATAAGTACACAGATTTTTGGATATTTAGTGGAGAACCATGGAGAGTAACGACGGGGAAACGACCATCGCATTGTTAGGATCAAGATGGGGAACCCAGAATCAATATCAGTAACTCAACTTTAGCAGAAAATCTATTGGTAATCGCTTACATGGAGCTATATCCTATTACATTTGTGGCGTTGACGCTTAAAGCGTTGATTTACGTAAGCCTGATGTTGAGATATAGCACACTGTCAGAAAGAGTTGATTGCTGTCGTCTTTAGACATGTGGCACGGTCGTGTTCTAAGATATACGTGGGGGAAAGGATACATACGTAGTCTCTGGAAACTGAAGACAATGATGTCTAATGACAACTATTGAATGTCATCGGCGATTCGACCAGTTGGCAGTACGTTGACAGGATATTTAATCTAGTATTAATTACTCTAATGTCAAACGCTGAAAATGACTAAGATGACACTCATCTCCACAGAAGTTTCACAAGATAGCGCACCTCTACAACAGACCTCTTGTACCGCACATAAATGCAATCTAAAATGTGCACGTCAAACTCTTGATAATGAAAAATGTATTATCTCGTGGAAAATAACAAGCATGCAATGCAACTAACCCAGAATATATTGATTTACAAAATTTATGATTGTCACATAGTGGAATACTGTTTTAAAAAATGTCCACAGGGGAGTCTAACTTTGTAGCATTGCGGAAGCAGTCAATTATATTTATGTTCATATCAATGTTTGCAATTTCATTCCTTCATTTGTTTCAATTTCATATTTGAATATTGTAACATAAAACAGAATTAATTTTTACCTTCTTCTGGTCGGTGTGTTGCAGCATTCATCGTTTCCCGTCGTAAAAACATTATTCTTCGTTCTTCTCCCATTTGTTGTGTGACTGTAGCTTCCTGTCTCTATGACTTTCTCTACCTGGTTCGTTTTTTTCTTCCAGATGGTTGTCAGTTCCGTACCCTTATTGATCATCTTCATCATTCTCTACGCTTCAGTGTGGGGCTCTTCTGTTGTTTTCTGTCTGTGATATCTTCCTTTATCTTTATTACGTATCTTACGATTTTTTTTTTTTGTATGTGATCCAGTCTTGATTGCCTGCAGCTTCTTTCACCATATCCATTTCTGAGCTTACCACATTCATTTCATGTTTAGAAACTATGTTCCATACTTTGTAATTAAAAAAGCATCCTATTTCAGCACCCAAATCTTGTCTAACCAAGTTTTCTATACTACTCGTCAAGATTCCGAATCATGTAGCTTGCGTCGTCAGTGTAGTCTGCTATTGCAGCCCGGTTACCACCGAATAACAATGTGGAGAGGTAAGAGTTGGCAATAGGTACCCCCATTGTCTGACGTTCTCTAGACCAGTGGTTCTCAAATGGTGGTTCGCGGAACCCTGGGGTTCCGTGGAGGGGTCGCAAGGGTTCCGTGTTCCGTCCGAGAATTTAAAATAAATGTTCGTTGAAAAGAGTCAGAACAGCGCCGTGAGAAGGGTATCATGGTTCTGCTTCCGTTTGTGACGACTTACCGATGCCAGACTGGTTTCTCAGTTTACGCTTATAAAAATGGGGATCTGCCAAAAAATGTATGATCAATTGGGGTTCCGTAGCCAAAAAAAATGGGAACCGCTGCTCTAGACCACTTCGTGAGACCCAAGGACACATACAGTATATATATTGAACACAGGTGGAGCAAACTAAGATTACTCCAGTAATCCCCTTGTGGTAACAAATGGTTCAGGAATAAATTTCTTAATTTAACTGAGCACCTAGTGCGTGTATATAAGGTTTTTTTTTTTTTTTTTTTTTTTTTTTTTTTTTTTTTTTTTTTTTTAAACTGATATAATTTCTGTTTATATAAATACCAAGTGAGTTTCCATACTCCTGGTATACCGTTTTTCTTAATTATTCTCTGCATTTAAAAAAAATGGATTAAAAGTGTTCGTAATGGTTTCTTCTTTTAATCTGCAACAGCCTACAGTCAATCTGAAGACAATTTCGGGATCATTCATCAATGATTAAATGAATTATCATCAGTATATTTTTTATAATCTAGTAATATGTGTACCGGAAGACTGTCGTTTAGCACTAGCTCCGAGCAGTGCAAATTACAGTTCCTAAACGATATGTCTGTTTTTAAATAATTCACGACATTAAGTCAGATTGGCGACCAGATATGTTGAAAAAAAAAATACACTACTTAAATAGTAACTCCTCTTAAAAAGTGAACTTGTTTTGAAAAACAAATTATTGCTGAAATTTTAATGAGAGTAATTGAGCAATCTATTAAAATCAGATTCATAATTAAGAAAAATTATTATTGTGCCGTTCTTGGTATTGTGACACTTCCCGCAGCAAGCAGCATTAACTTAATTTTTTAAACTAAATTTGATAGTTTAAGGTAAAAAGGAAACATAGAATTAAATTCAAATTTAAACCTTAGGCCACTCGATTTTCGTGGATTTACTATATGTTGAAACATTATTAATGTTACAACCCAAGCCATTGATGATCAAATACCAAAGCCTGCTGATAAATAATTATGAAAATCAAGAAATTTCTCACTTCTTTGTTTCTTTTGGTTATGCTAATTTACGCGTTGGTAAGCAGGTTTCTATTAAAAGCGAATAAGCGTATGAAAATATTTTTACGAATTCCAATTAAACAGCCAAGAGTAACCATTACTTTAAGCAACATTGACGTTAAGCTTATCAACTGCTGTTTGTGATAATTTCAGTACTCAGCACAAATGATCTGAATCACTCCAAAATCGGAGGATGTGTAGAACAGTAGAACCGTAATAAGTGATCAAGATTGCAGAGAGAAGGCGTGAACATAGGCCCAGAAGCGCCCTATTTTGTCTAAGTGGACAGGTCAGTCTTACGCCACGCTTAGTCGGTAGAGAGCCATCGAACGAAGCACAAACGTGCCAGTAAGCGCCTGTATGCCTCGTTGACGTCAAAGGGTTCTACATCAGCCTGAGAGTGAGTTCGAGCGTAGCAGAATGATTGGACTACGGGAAACGTGTTTGTAGTTCCATGACACTGCTGCTCGTACAAGTCACACTGCTACAACAGTGATGGGGTATGGAAACAGTGGATAGAAGAGAGTTCTGAGCGGGTACTGGACCACCCGATATGATCAAAGAGTGATGTGATCTCCAGTTTGTCCACATGACCGTAACCGACAAAACAGCTTTGTCCTCACTGTTGTCTCAACGTTCGAGCACTGTAATGGGTGTGGACGTCTGCGTCAACTGTTCGACGCAGTCTGCTTAGGGCTGGAGTGGTGGCACGCGTGCCTTGACGTCAGCTTTCACTGACCAGAAACCACCAACACCTTAGACTGCAATGGGCGCGTGAACGCTGTCAAAATGTGTTGTTTTCTGACTAGTCCCATTTATGTACGTGTTAGACGCTATCTTGGTGAACGCAATCTGGCAAACGGCATTGTGAGTGGCGAAACGGACAAACGCCCAGAACGATGGTTAGGTGCGCCATTGGCTATAATTTGCGATCTCGCCTCCTACATACTGAGGGCAATCTGAACAGCAACCGCTACATCAGGGAGGTTTTAGAGCCCGCTGCACTGTCCCATATGCCGTATTTCAGCAAGCCAATGCTCAGTCACATGTAGCGAAGAATGTGCAAACCTTCACCGAAGAACGACGGGTACCTCTGCTTCCTTGGCTTGCATGTTCGCCCGACATCACCCATCGAACATGTCAGGGATATGGTCGGTCGGAAATTTGTTCGTTCTGGTCCTCCTGCAAACACTGTCGATGCTTTGTGGACGCTCCTACAAACAGCGTTGCAGTGTGTTTCGCAGCAGCGTGTTCAGGCTCTCTTTGATGACGTATAGAGGCACTGATGGCAGCACTTAATGGCTTAACACAGTGCTGAATTCTCACGGTCAAAGTTCATGTACAGTTATGTAATTCTAATTATTTGTGTATTTTCAAGTCCCTAATGAGTAGCTGGTCACTCAGTGATTAAGGCGTTTGACTGGAGATCGAAAAGTTTCTGGATGGAATCCCTGTCTCGGCGAGGATTTTCATAGGCCCTTAACCCAACCTTCACCTCTGGCACAGCTTGTGCAATGTGAAGTACGCGAAAACGCTTCCTTGGTTCGGATTCCACGTTAAACTGTAGTTCCCCTATACCCGGCAGGATTAAGGGGTTGGGATAGGTAGGTACGAAAAGGGGCGATAGCGCAGCTTTATGCCCCTAATACGTGGAATCAGTTTCGTTGTTATCACGTGTCTCCTTCTTGGTGTTACATTTTTCACAAGTGCACACTTATAGACAAATTTTATGTAGATATATATTATCAGAATAATTAACATCTAAAATGCTTAACGCCAAAAATCCCGAATAATGACCCTTAAAATACACTTTACATCAAAAAAACTTTGAACACAAGTATGAAGTTGTGCGTAAATCGAAAAATTATAAATGAAGTAATAGTGTCAATAACAAAAATTCTTAAGTAGTCTTTAATAGTGTAGAAAATTTCAGTTACGTTTCTCGGGCGAGGAGGAAATACAACGTATATTTTGGTTCTGATATAAATGATCAGGCTTCAGTGTGGATGGAATCTGTTGTCCCAGACTGTTTTCTTTCTTTCATATGGAAGGAGGATTACTTCATATTCAGACCTCTATTGGTTTCCATGCTATTACAATTATTTTGAATTTTTTTAGTCTACACTCTGTAATTACTCTGCTCAGCTTACAAGTTAAACGAATACACAAGTTTATAAAAATCCGTTCTAACTGTTTCCTTTCAACATCATAAAAGGATATCCACTTATTCGGTCAAATACATATTTTATGATGAAAAATGAATACGTATTATTCGAAATATCAGGGTAAATCATTTCGAGATTTGTATGTAATGCTTTAACTTTAACTGACGTGAGAGAAATTTCCTCGAACCACATGGTAAGACCTCTGCTGAGAAATCTTCAAACGTATACTGAAAGATTATCTTCAACAGAAACGGCGTTTCGACGATAGGGTCAGCAATCGTTTCGTTGCACTATAAAACAGGCACATTCTTTTGATGTAAGAAGATCGAAGATGCGTCCGTGAAGATTTTGAAGACACTCAGAAAGCCTCTTTTTACACCAAAAGATTGAAAGAAGTAATATTTCTCTCGTATACTTGAAAATAACTATAATGATTGCATCGTGAAAGCTTTTCCGATTCTATACGGAGCTCCCTTTTTCTTTTTCGCCTTAACCTTTAGAATGGAGGTAACTTTTCTTGGTAAATTTTGAAGCTGGTGTGGTTTGCCATTGCCTTTCCCAGAGATGGATGTGTATTTTCGTGTTTATCGTTTTGTGTGGATGACTGTGATGTGTGTAAACCCGCCAGTGTGGCTCAGTGTGCTGAGGCGCCGTACGGACGTACAACAGGACCAGGCACGAAGCCAGGACCCTCTTACCGGTCGTTCTGACTGCAGCTATCAAGATGAATGCCGGGACGGTCCCCAATCTACGCTACATAAACTACACATTTCATAAAAAAACATTTATCTCACGCTGAATACAGTTACACGTTTCACAGACAGATGGCAACACTTAACTGGAAACACTTAACCTGGCGTCAGAAATGGCACGTGGCCGTAAAACAATAGTTCCAAATTTGAACCTGCAAACGATGAGTAAAAACTTATCGAAGGCAGCCGACCTCAAAATATTGGGAAAAGGTGGTGAAGAAGAAGAAGTTGTGATATGTATATGTTCATTGTAGTGTGCTGTGAATGAATGGAAGATTTAGGATGTGTCAGCTCATTCAGGCCTACACTTCTGAATTACTCCAAAGGGGGTACGAAGCTTAACGTCACCATCTGACAGACGAACATTGTCGTATGCCTCACTTCATTTAACCCAGGTCGTTGGTGCACAATCTGCCGGCCAAGTGCTGGTGCTGAAAATTTCTTCCATCGCCAGGACTAGAATCATCTACCGCCCTGTCAGGCACCGGGCACCATCACGTTGCAGCAATCAACTGAGCTAACGGAGTAGGTAACTGAAGTTATGGAATATGAAATTTCACATTTCAGTAAGTGAACTCAATTACACCCCAGAAATCTAGAATAGTAGTGAGGACTCACAAGCGGATGCCTCCAATTGTAAATTCAGATATAATTTGCAAGACTTAGATGTGCACTGGGGTTCGTGCATAAACCTCAGTCTCAGCTATGACCGTGGATAACCGTGGATATTTCAGTTCTAGCTTTGCAAACGTACTTGGTCGCCACTTAGTTTAAATAATCCCAGACTAAGAAAAGGTGTTTGCAAATAATGTTCACAAGTCTATTGTTGGTATACGTAAATTATATTCTTGAAAAGTTTTGCAAAGTTACAAACTGAACTGGCATCAGAAAAATTCTCTGAAGATATAATTGCAAGTTCGATTAACCGATTCGAGCCAGACCACACTCCAAAGTACAATTAGGTATCACATGGAAGCATTTCAAAGTTCAAAACACGCTTCTACTATTCAACTTGTTTGTCCACGACAGACACTTAGGTGATCCCTATGCACCCCATGGCGTAAATACGGCTTCACTGCTACATAGCTGTAAAACTGAATACGCAAACCTACATTATGCCAAAATAAAACGGTTGCACGGTAGTACTCGGTATGAAAGTTTCTCACCGACTGAGCTACATGGTGTCGCGTTCACTGATTCTGAAAGACTGGGCGACTGAGAGAGCTACTGCTACTGCAACTGCTAACAAGGAAAATTCTGGACGGATATTTGTACTCACGGACCGTGGGAACACGGGGATCTTCCGCATTCACATGAGAATATGCTGGAAAGCTAATCAGATTCGCATCTCACGCCCGAAGGTTTCATCAGATATTTTGACTTGAACGTTATAAATGTTTCTAGCGTTCTGAAATTTTGAGAATTGCTAGATATTGTAAAAATTGAAATAAAAATTGTAATCCAAAAACAGAATCTAACTAATTAATATTTCAGAAGTTATTAAAGATATCGACTTGAAAGTAGCTTTAAACAAATTTGAGTTTTCAAAAATGATTACTGTGTGAACTTAAAGTCTCTAACTATTTTCCTCGATTTATTACAACTTTTCGAAATATTACTCCAGGCGAATGCCTGAGAATGTTGCAACTGAAAAAAACTATCTTAAAACAGTAAAAATCTGATTTCTCGCTTGAATTAACATAGAAACTGACTATAGAAATGATATGCAATACTATTCAATTTAACTCGGGAATCTCAGAACAAATTTTGCTACGCAGTTACAAAATTTATAAGATACCTGACAAATTCATACTGTGTGTAATAAAAACTTATGGTCAGAAGTGTAATGTGACAAAGCAGTAACATGCACTTCTTCGCCGTTGTCGAGAAAATCGGCATTAGTACATATATTCCGTTGCTTTTCAAAAACTTTCTACGTTAGTTACATTTCAAGTGGCGCGTGGGGCAGAAAGCAAGCTCGTTGCCTCATAAGCCCGTCATCGCGGGATCGAATCTCTCTGCTGACAACTTTATTTATTTGTCTATTCAA
The DNA here is from genome assembly GCA_031002005.1 of Vandiemenella viatica. NCBI lineage: Eukaryota > Metazoa > Arthropoda > Insecta > Orthoptera > Morabidae > Vandiemenella > Vandiemenella viatica. The sequence goes on along the minus strand of CM061921.1, from coordinate 140,241,063 downwards.
ATATGTACAAGATAATTCCCGGCAATAAGTTTCAAAATTATGCATATAATAATTTTTTGGAATGCCTTTTGTTGTGGAAAAGCCGACGGCGTCTTGTTTCGACCTTTCAGTGCTCTGGTGCTGGAATGAACAGCGGTCCAACTGGAACGGCGAGTAACGATATTTGTATTTCATACCTGCCACAGCAAATATTTCTATTTTTGAAATATAACCTTCATTGGGAACAACATAATGAAGTTCTAAAGCGTCGGTTTTATCACTACAAATGGCATTTAAAAAACTTATTATATGCATAATTTTTGAACCTGATTGCCGGGAATTATTTGCACACACATTTGAATAAATAAAAAAAAGCTTCGATCCGGCGAATACAGGGTTATAAGGCAAAAAGCTTGCTCCCTGCGCCACGCGGATCTTTGATATGCTTGAACGCAGTGGAATACTTCAATGCCGATTTTCTCGACCAAGGCGAAGATGTGCATGTTCCTGCTTTCCCACATTACACCTCTGGCCGTGAGCTTTCATAACACACAGTATGAATCGAATCTGAATTTTAGAATTGGCGGTCTCTGCTTGTCAGTGGATATCTGGAGAGTTTACAATCCAAAGAAACTACACAGACTTTTAGTTCAACTAGCCAGACGTGGACAAGCACATTCTTTTTAAAATATACCCAGGAAATGAAGACTTGCTCACCATTTCATACCACTGTTTCATTACCTTAAACAAAATAAAGAAGGTTTTGATTCATAAATAACGGTAAATGAGACTAGTATAACTGAGACATTAAACCAACGTTTTGAGAGTATAGTGCCGATTATTATAATAATTGTATCAAAAATGGCATATGAACAGTGACATGGATCAATGAACAAGACAAGTAAGTGTTAATGAATATTTTCAGGCTTTAGATGTGCCTACCGCCACTATTCCTTACATCTCTCCGTTATGGGTGTGTATTTCGTTGCGTGACTTACCAATATTTCTTCTGACATTCAACACCTGTTTTAGTACACCCACTGATGAAAGAAAATTTGCGATGAAATTTTTAGTTATTGTTGGTTCTCGGCACAATCGTAATACCTGTGGTGGAGACAAGCGTCTGAGCGACATATAATGGTATTGATCCGCTTGCGCTTCCGCTCGATACAATTACCTGTAGCCAGGGGCTCCGTCCCACTTACTAATAACACAACATTCTCTACTTTCTCCAACCAAACATTAAACGCATTCAGGGGAACGCTGGCGGCCCTACAAAGGATGTTTGCAAGGCTTGCATAATGAGTATCGTTTATGCTGTTGGGAATTTCACGCGACGCGATTCTGCGACCGCGACAAACTTCCCTTACCAACAAAGTACTGAACGCTATCACAAGGCTTCTATCTCTTTTAACGTAATCGATCAAATCAATGCCCAGCAGTACACTATAAAATCGATAATCTCGGCAGCAAGAACACGCACCAGTGACTTTGTTAGGAGATAAAACATCATTAAAATTAAAAAGTATACTCAGATTTACTGCAACTTCTATACCACAACAATCACAATGTCGGATATCTTAAGGTGAAATCTGAGTCATACTACAAAATGCTTTTTAGCATTTCTGTACAGTTCGTGCCATGTGAGTATCGTCTCATTTAGAAGAATCATAGATACGATTTAATGTGCGAATATACATTCTTCTTTTCAGGCAGCAGTCTCGCTAGACTGCTGTGCAAAATAATGCAGTCATTAATTATTCACCGAGTGTGGTGGGTGAACGGTTAACGCTCTGGCCTCGCATTCGAGAGGAAGCCGGTTCGAATCCCCGTCCGGGCATCCAGATTTGGGTTTGCCATGGTTTCTCCAAATCACTCCAGGCGAATGCAGGGATGCGTCCTTCAAAAGGCCATGGCTGAATTCCTTCCCGTTCCTTGTCCCAAATCCCATCCCGCCTCTAATGACCTCCACGTCGACGAATCAATCATTCTCCAGAGTGCTAACACTCATATATGCTTCTTTTCCAAAACTAAATAATTATATAATTTTATTAGTTTGTTTCGCTTTCAGGTACAACTATTTCACGTACAACAAAGAATCCGTAGTTTAGACTGGATCTTGAAAGGGTCAGTTTGTGTGTATACTCTACATGCTGGAAAGTGTTTTTGAGGTAGAAAAATGAATGTAGGTGTGCAGTTCATTGCAATATAGATAACTTTTTAGATACGACTTTTCAAATAGTATTCGACCGTGTGTCGGCTTTATCGTAGAGGACTATCACGCCATGCACTAAATCCGACGCGCGGTATGGTGCATGGTTGACTTCTCTCTTTCTATGTATTATGTTTGAGTAATATCATTCGCCAGCAGCTGTCTTAAGCTCATAAGTAGACTGCTGCCAGAGATCTGTGTAACAGTTTATTTGTTTTGAATATCCAATAGCACGCTCAAAAGTCAGTCGGCTCTATAGATGGACACTTTTCGATTTACTATAATTTTTTTTTTTCACACCTGATAACTTCGTTAAATCTTGATCATAAAAAAGTAAAAAGAGTGAAGAAGTGAACGATTTCGAAAACAATGTATTTGCGTGTATATTTTTAAATTCATATAAAACAAAGCTATTCTGCACTTCAATTTAGGGATCTTTTCCCACAATAGGATCCCTTACCATACGCTAGGAGTAATCATATTGATACCTTTATACCAATCCAGAATCGTTGTAGTTAGTGACAACTGCTGAATATACGTTACTTTGATCTATAACTGGAAGCTCCATTTTTCAATGCCAATGTCAGCGACCTTATTGTAGCCTAATTAATCAATCCAATTTGAATATTTGTGGGGACAACAACCTTTCGCATTACCAGTTTAATTTTTTTTAATCTTTTATTTCAGCCACCTTATTCTGATGTTGATTATAAATTCTTCTTCTTTATATAGTCAAGATATAAAATCGGTAGAGCCTAAATTCGCCATCGTTTAACATCTACCCAATTTAATAATCTCGTATTATACACAAAAATTCTAACCATAAGATAGTATACGGTGAAATATCGGAAAAATAGCGGTACCCAAGGACCTTAATATATACCGATCCCACACGTCAGAAACTTGTGGGACGACAGCATTCGAATTTGAAACAATGGAAACCAAGGTCGTCTTTTCTCATCTAAACGTTTACGCGTAATCTCTGAATCAAGTGATCGGAATACAGAATTCTTCTATAAGAGAAACTAAAGACGTTTCAGCTGTCTGTATATACAGTGATTTCGTTTCCAAATAGAGAAACATTTATCTTTTATCGCTCTCAAAACTTAATTACTACATTACACATAATTCAGAAATCTAACATTACATTTTCATTCTTCGATGCATTGTAATATACAGGGCGTTCGCCGGGAAACGCAACCCACTGTTAGCGCTACAAGGAAGAAACTGCTCGCGGCGAGCGAGCGGTCAGCTCCCGGCATTGTTCGACCGTCGGCCGCGGACTATTTCATAAACTTGTATGTGCTAAGCATTTAAATGTGACGTAATTCATTAGCTTAACTTATAAAAGATGCTGGAAGTGTTGACACTCTTGTGTAATGCACATTTCAGATCTTCTGAACATATTTCGAGACACACGCTGCCCTAACTGACTTAATGATTTTTTGGGTGACTGTTCTAGTCGAAAAGCGATATCGTCAATTTTCTTCTCTGTGAGAATACGGTTGACCGACAGTCTCTTTTTGCTAAAAAATGAACCCGTTTCTCTTACTTTTTTAACCAGACGCAGAATTGTTGATTTAGCTGGCAGTAAAGCGCCAGGATATTCGCGACGAAATTTACTGCGACACTTTTTAAACGACTTCTTCTTCACATATGTATCGTAGAGAAATATTCTTTGTTGCAAACTGTAACGTACCATAATTTTACTCACACTCAAACACGGTACAGATTAGTAAGAGTATGAAGCCCCAAACCAGCCAAACCGCAAAGAAACGTTTATTCACAACACTGATTAATAAGAGACTGAAGTCACAAACTAGCTACAGTGCAAAGAAACCGTTCTTAACAATGTAAGGGTCACTGCACTGCACTGTTGGGGCAGCGGAGGTGTTAAACAGTGCGGTGATTCACGGTGACGTGTGGCGGAAACTGCTGGCTCCGCTGTCCGAGCAAGTTGCCGACGGCAACAGACTGGGAGGGTTGCGTTTTCCGGCGAACGCCCTGTATAATGAATTAGTATTTCCTGGCAGTTTAGCTCGCAGTTCAATTATCTTTGATGCAGTGTTATCTTTGGAGCGCCTGTTTGTTCAAATTACGAAAATAGTAGTTATCTTTGATGTATCGTTATCTTTGGCGCCTATCTGTTCAGTTTACAAACAGATTAACATTTATTGCTTCGTCTGCCGTTAAGTAGGGTATAAAAGTTAGAGCAATTTTTAAGTTAGATCCTATGCTTCCAAACTGTATAATTATCATAATTCCGTGTGGTCGTGGTGACAGGGTGTCTATTGGCTGCACATTTTGCCCCCGTCGTAGTCGCCTTAACCTGACCCGGTAGTTCTACCGGATGCAGGGGACCTACAGTTTAACGTGGAATCCGAATCACGGAAGCGTTCTGGTGTAATTCACATTATACAGCAAGCAGTTCCGAACGTAAAGGTCGGGGTAACAGTCTATGAAAATCGCCCTCACTCAGACACCTTAACCACTGAGCCACCAGACCACTTTAAAAATGTGAAGGCGCCATCCAAATTGTGTCAGTAGTTTTTGCATGATACGTAAAAAAATAAAAGTAATAATAATAATAAAATATATATGGAAATGGCTGCTTACATGTGCTTATGATATACCAAAGTGCCACAGTGCACCATTAAATACTGAATATTATTTGTGATGAAAATTTCTCCAACGACCTAATTTTCAATACGCAAATTGTTGCTTTCATAATTTTTTATAAGTTAGGTGGCCATGCGAAAATTTCGCGAATGATAAACAATTAATAAAGGGGTTGGTGGTTTGTAGTAGGATGTAGCAATTCTTTATTTGTCAACTGTAATAGATACGTAGCAAAACACTACGTTTTAGAAATGATGAAATGTGTTCTTAACAGGAAAAAAATATCCGAAAACCTCCTTGCTCTAGATGAAACACACAGTTTATCAATATCCCTGTGTTGTGTGGTGCTGCTTTATCCATCGGTAATGCGATCACTCATAGACATCACCGAAGCCTGGCAGCTTGACTCTGAACTAACGTATACCCGTGACCTTGGTGGTACATTATTTAGCCACTTACGGGTTGAATTTTGAAAAATCCCTTTCTTAATTAATTATGTTACACAAACGGAGTACTTAATCTTTGGAATGGTACTTCATTTGTCGATTTTGGTTAAGTACGAAGGAAGAAAGATGGTTTGTCACAAAAAAAAACTTTTAGAAATTTGTTTCAGTCCCTGAATCAGTTACTACAAATATAAACCTTCCATTCCGTTATGCCTGAAATAAAGGCTAGTTTTTATTCATAGTTTATATCTCCATACGCGTACTACTCCGATTTCTTGCCCCAATATCCATCAGATCTCATCGTCAATGTAAGCCTCCTTTCACCCTCTCGTCTTGTACTATTTGCTTCTCCTGTATTTCATGTGATATCTTACTCTTCAAATAGTTAACTCTAGTTACATTGTTCCAAATTTTATGATTTGCTGAATGTTGGATTTGGTCAAATCCACTACAGGGAAACTTCTATTAAAGGTAAGCAACAAGAAGAAATGCCTTGTACAACAATACAACCACACACTCCAAACGAAAGCGATCTTGAAGCACTGCATATTTAGAGGGCAGGGACAAAGGAAGTGCGTTTTGCAATGTAATGACGAAGCGGCAGAGCAGAAGAAGCGCAAACATGGCGGGAGACACGTCATGTCAAACAAGCGGTAAGCGTTGCCTAGCAACCGCCACGCACAACACTGCAAGCCAATACGAGCGGTGTCTCCACTGCCGCCTCAGATGTTACGCAAACACCGCTCCAACTTCCAAGTAACGCGAATGGAATTACTCACTCATAGTAAACCAACAATACAGTTTCATTTAAACCCTAATTAACATATAATTTTTTAATGAAATTGCTCTTAACAATAACTTTAACCTTTTGATAATGTGATGTTTCGGGGCTTCTCATACTTATTTCTACCGAATTCTGGCCCGGTTTTAAACTTCTGCCTTAAGAATATCGCTTCAAACACCACATTTAATTCAGTTTCTAATTAAGTTTAGCTAATACGTAGAAGATTGTCAGTTTTCGAACTCACCTATCATTTGCAAAACAAAAAACCTGATTATGGATTTTATTCGGCTTTTACAATTACTTACGCAACTATTATTGTTACCTCAGAAACACAGTCTACAATAAAGGATTAAAAGAAAATTACTAGAACAAACTTAGAAGTTTCACAGACACACAAATATTCCTTAGAACAGAACCGCCTGGAGTGACATAGCACAGTGTCAGCGAAAACTTCATTTCCGATCTGAAATACTTGCTACAGTTGCGATTACACTTTAGTAGCGGAATTAATTAAATATGTTTCGTCTTCCATAATATGTTACTTATTGTAGCTAAAACATCTACCATCCACAGATCCAAACTAGACTAAAAATCCACATTATGCAATTAACAGTTATGAGCGTTGAAGTAACGTTAGCGTCAAAATTCATGTCGTAATTATAAAGCCATTGTTGCCTGCAAATGTACGCTGTCATGCATTCTACGGTTATATTACGGGCTGGAATAGAGGTTGAGAAAACACCGGTCGTTCCCTTCATCTGTCTCGGCTTCGCACAACCCCCTTCCATTCCCCTCCCCACGCCCCGCGCTCGGCGCCATGTTAGCTGGTTCAAATCCCTGTAGTGCAATGACCTTATGCTTGGGCCAGTAGGGTAGGAGACACCAGAATTCAGAGTTGCAAATGACGCTATTTTGCAGAAAATGCTTGAATTAAATTCCAACTCTCTCGGCAGTTCGTATGCTTTGAGTGTATACGACACCATCGCTAATAATTAGTTCATTATTTAGGGGCCTTAACCCAGGCGTCTCCATTGGTGTGTTTTCTGAAAGTGATGTTATATTTGATTTTTCACCACAGGATACAATTTGTGATTTCGTCACAGAAAAACCAAGATGTTTTATGACGCATTTCTTTTTACACTTGAAAGCCGTAGATTATTTGTATACATTATTTTTACTCTGGCTTTCTCTCTCGCTAAATAAATATATATATATATATTCGTTGAGGCCTACTAGAACCACGTTGTGCAATTGGTATTGGACCCAGAAGTACTTCATTCGCGTCTTTAAATAATTCTACTCATTTAGCTGTTAGTGTAAAATGGGTGTGTCTGTTTAAAATTACTACAATATTGAAATTCGTCATAGGTAAACAAGTTACTAAAGTGTACATTCAAAAATTGGAGAAAAGTTTAATACTTAGAACTTTACCGGAGAAGAAACACAAAGTTATAAAAGAATTCTTATCAAAAGTAAATTAGACATATAATACAGTATATATATATAATTGATAAAATTGCGATGGAGCCCACGCTCCGGTGGCAATCTCCCTACACACCCCTCAATTAATTTTTACTTCTTTCAGTGTTTTTGGTAAATTATTCATCAATTCTCTTGGCAGTTTATTCCAATCTCCTACGAAAGAAACTTTTCCCACACCCTTATGCCTGAAATCAAGTGCCAGCTTGTGGTCATGGTCATCTTTACCCTTCCATTCACCTCTCTTAATTTTCTCACCAATATCTTTCCACGCTTCATCACCAATATAGGCCTTGTACACACCCATGACTCTCTTCACCCTCCTTCTATCCTCCAATGAATCCCACTCCGGCTCCTTTATCATATTAGTTACCGATTGTGTTTTGCGATAATTTCCAAAGATAAATCTGGCGGCCCTTCTTTGCACCCCCTCCAAAATGTGGGTCCCATACTATACCACCATATTCCAGCAGTGGTCTGACCAAAGTTTTGAATCCCAATTCCCTTACTTCTCTAGTGCATCCCCTCATCACTCTTTTCAACAGGTGAAGGATTTTGAACACTTTCCTTCTACCTGTCCAATGTGTCCTGCCCAGTTAAGTTTTCTATCAAATGATATGCCGAGGTATTTACATTTCGAGTCGTCAATAAGTAGCTCCTTCCCCACTTTAAAATAATAATCAACCTTTAGCTTTTTATCTGTGTACCAATAAGCTGGCTCTTCTTTGCATTTATCTTCATCCCATGTTGACTCACCCAGCTAGTTATTCTATCTAGATCATCCTGCAGCTCTCTACAGTCATCTATTATTTTGATCCTTTTATATAACATGATGTCATCTGCAAAATCTAACTTCTGACAGTAAGCCATTAACGCCCTCAAACTAATATTGAAACTTAACGCCATTCATGTGCAAAGATATAAGAGGATAACTGGATAGTTTTCGGTCTTGACCAACGATTATTTTACGTTGTAATAATTAATATTTTTAGAGAATGCCGTAAGAAACTTGTATTTGTTTGCAGAGAATGACGATAGCAAAATCTCCAAAGAACATGTTTTATATTATGTAATTCTTAAGACCACAATTGTACAGAGTACACAATTCTGGAAACAGTAGTTTCTTCATCATACATACGTCATCAACTGTAGTGGTGAATGGTGATGTTATGGGCAACATGGTTCGAACACTCTGAGTGTTTGCTTGACATAACACACGGCCTTTTTCTTTTCTGGCTATTATAACGTCGCGGTAAGGCTGTAGCGGAAAGCGAAGAAAATGTTATTTTTATATTCCTTTCTTAAATCTCTTTTAATAAAATCTTCCAACAATATCTGGTATTTTCTTCTTACCGCTTGTTTGTTTAGTAACCCGAAGGAAGTCAACTAGGGGGGGGAAAAAAACCACGGTAACCTGTCAAATTACAAGCAGTTAGACGCTACTTTGAATTGTACTAATTTATAATAAAATATCTTTAGGTTGGAAAAATTATTATAAGAGCATAAGAGAAAAAGCATACTGTAGGAGTTATCTGAGATGTAGTAAGGATACAACAATCTTTGAAAAAAAAAAAAAAAAGAAGGAAAGTGAGAACAATGGAGTAGACTGGTACGGCGTAAGTTGATTATGGCTTTATGTTCGATTGCTGGTCAGTAGTGATTAATTTTATTTTTAGACAGTTCTAGTAAAGGAAGTTTGTAGTTAATACAAGGCGTGATGTTATTAATAGATTTATGTTAAATGTTTGAACAGTGTAATGCAAAAAGGTTTCAATTACCTCACAATGAATACTACTATAAATATGGTATTCTGACAAACCCCCTCTCTATGGTATGTTAGACGACACGTGACCCTAACTCAAAGTTTATATCTCAATACTTCATAGCATGAATCTGGTATGGCAAAGAATCAAACTTAATGAGCACTGTTTACTCACGCAAAAACAAAAGTATATCTTACGTGTTCTTACCATTACAAAAAATCAGATTAGACTTTTTTCTCTTTGTTAGCCTCTCGCTTTGTAAACTCAGATCCCGCTTACTCCTGTAATACAACATGGAATACACTTGAAACAAAATACCAATACAAAAGTGATATCAACTTTGTGACAACATTCGATGCAAGTACACCTCTTACACTATGTTTAGACTATATAAAAGGAGTGAAACTAGAGCGAAAAAAATATTTATCGGCTAAAACACGCTTGAGATATCGCATTAAAAGTTTTGTTTTTATTTCAGGGAATGGTTAATTTTGTAATAACTCTCCCAAGCGTCTATGGCACCAACTGTTTAAACGCTGATAGAAGTAAGTGACAATTTAATCTATTCAAATAGTTTAAATATGATTCCATAGACAGATCGTGGCGCGTGAGCTGTCACGCTCTGGCCTCGCATTTGGGAGGATGCGGATTGGAATCCCCGTCCGGTCATACAAATTTCGATTTTCCATGGTTTACCCAACTCACTCCAGGCGCTCCTTCGAAAAGCCGTGGTCGAATTCCTTCCCGTTCCTTGCCCCAATTCCTTTACATATTGTAATGACCTCGATGTCGACAAGGCGTAAAGCCCCAAGCAAAAAAAGTCGTTCCGGTTTGTTCAACGCATTACACAACCTCCCGATGTTTATTCTTTGTCAGCTGTACGTCATTACTGTCATCCTCAATGCCAGCATCGGATTTATTAGCGTTTAGAACGAGTGGCCCATTAAAACTGTAGATGATCGTTTCAGATACGTTGAAATTATTGTGTGGAGTGGCGTTTATTGTAGAGACACATACGAGAAGTTGTCTTGGAACTGGAGTACTTTGGGAAATAACAGGTTGAGCCATTTTGTAACTGAAAAGAGATTTTTCAGGAATTATTTCTTAGGACGTAGCTAAGGCTTATAATTTTTTTAGAAAGATATTGTCATAGGCTAAAATAGAGCAGTCAGATTATTTTTTTTATCTGATTAATGTCTCTTTAACAGCGAGGTCTTTAGAGACGGGAAATGATGGGGGGGGGGGGGGGGGTAAGGAATGGGAAGGAATTCAGCCATGGCCTTTTGAAGGAAGCATCCCGGCATTTACCTGGAGTGATTAGGGAAACCACTGAAAACCCAAATCTGGATGACCGTACGGGGATTCGAACCGCTGTCCTCCCGAATGTGAGGCCAGAACGCTAACCGTTACACCACCACGCTCGGTAGATGATTTCTCTTGCGGAAAATACAGCCAGTAAATGTTCATTTTCCACTATGTTGGGACCAACAGATCTATTTCAACGGGGCCGTTATGAGGTAGCAGGCAGTGAAAGGAGAAACACTACACAGTGCATTCAGTACTCACTGATATGCTGTGGTAGACTGACAGTTAAAGCTTAACATTTGTGACGGGATATGATTACATCGTTCTATTCCTATTTATTAATTAGATAACTTCTTGTATTCTCGAAATATAGTATGTCATATATACATATATATACTTTTTTTTTGCTGTCATCAGTCTCTTGACTGGTTTGATACAATCCTCCATCTCTTGCTATCTTACGCTAAACTCTTCATACCCCTTACAACCTACATCTTCAATTATCTACATCATATATTCTAATCTCTGACGACTTCTACAGGTCTTACCTTCAACTGTTCCCTCCACTGTCAAATTAACCAATCACGCATGTCTTAAAATGTGACCCACCATCCTGTCTCTTCTTTCTGTAAGACTCTTCCACAAACTCCTTTCCTCACCCACCATTTCCAAAACATGTTCATTTCGTACTTTATCTGTCCACATAATTTTCAGCATCCTTCTATAGCACCAAATTTGAAATACTTCAATTTTCCTTTTTTTCGGTATTTCTAAAGTCCATGCTTCGCTATCATAAAATGCTGTGCTCCACACATAGAGTTTTAAAAAGTTCTTTATAAGTCTTTGATCAATTTTTTAAACTAAAAGATTTCTCTTTTTCATGTAAGGTCTTTTTCTGGTGGTATTCTGCTTTTAACATCATTCCTACTTCAGCGATTATTTTACTTCCTAAGTAGCAGAATTCATTTATTTCTTCTATCGCATCCGATCCTATTTTATTATTATTAAAATGTTTCTATGAACTCGCTTTGGGCTTTGTCTGTCCGGGTGGAATTTAGTAATTGATTTTAAACTAACTTCTCGATGAGCTAGAGACTTGAGATTTTGACCATAGCTCAGAACTGAATGACAATGCATGAAAATGCGAAAAAATAGAAAAGTTGTGCGGAAAATTTGAAAATTCGGGAAAGACTAATTCTTTTCTATGGACTGATTTGGCTAATTTTTCTTAGATGTTCGTAATAGTCCGCATAAGGTTTTTCCTTAGTAAAAAATTGGAAAAGTTACCCGGAAAATTGGAAAATATGGAGGAAACTGAAAGACCTTTTTTCAGTGTGCCGATTTGGTTTTTTCTTAAATATTCGTAATAGTCCGCATATGGTTTTTTATTTAAGGAAAAATCGGAAACGTTGCCCATAAAATTGGAAAATTCGGATAAAACTGATTTTTTTTTTTTCCTTTGTACCAATATGGTTAATTTTTTTAAAATGTTCTTTTTATATTTAACCAACTATTACTGCTAGCATTTCTACCAAAAATCATCAATCTTCCTTCAGATTTATTCATGACATTCAGTATCTTCTCAATATCCTCAATACTAATTCTTTTTCGCTCATCTCAAGCAATTTTGCTATATCCAGCTTAGACGTATATTTGCTTAACTATAGAATCAATGTTAATAGTCACTGTTTCGGTTCACTAACAAGACCATTATGACTAGTGTTCAGTCACACAGGTACGTTATCCTCCGCTTACTCATTGGGGTGCTGATGCATGTGCAAGGGTGGGGAGCGTGCCAGCTGTCTTCGAACCTGTTGTGTGGAGCCACGCGAGGCCGTGTTCCCCAGGCCACGCCGTCCGCTGTAGCCACTGACAGAGTAAATTTGTGTTAGCTCCTCCTGCTAATGATTTTGTTTATTACTGTTCGTAGATCAGCCACTTCTGATACGGTCTTTGCAACTACGTGATGGTGTGCGGTACTTGACATTGGTACTTGACACTGGATTAGCTACCGAGCGTGGCGGTGTAACGGTTAGCGTTCTCGCCTCGCATTCGGGAGGACGGTGGTTCGAATCCCCGTCCGGGCATCCAGATTTGGGGTTTCCATGGTTTCCCAAATCACTCCAGGTAAATGCCGGGATGCTTACTTCAAAAGGCCATGGCCGAATTCCTTCCCATTCCTTGCCCCCATCCTTTCCCGTCTCTACAGACCTCGCTGTTGAGAGACGTAAAGCAGTAAAAAAAAAATGGATTAGCTGGGTTGAATCCCGGTAGTAAAAGAAATTTTAATGATCGGGATTTGGCCGGTAGGGCAGGACAGGTGGTGGTACACAATTCCTGATCACCAGAATGCGTACCAAAGTCCTGGGTTAAATCCTAAATCTCTCCATAGTGCGTACAGAGCTCTGTAAATTATTAGTTTATTTTTTTCGCATCCAGGAGCGCCACCAAGCAAAGTGTGGTATTGACAACTTCCAGTTGACCACTGTGCGTTTGGTTTCGTTTGCGATGCAGTCCATGTACAAGAATTTAACAGTTAAAAAACTGAAGTAATTACTTCTTCAATACGGAGTACATAATCTGTAAAAGTACACAAAGCAAGAATTGATTAACAGGTAAGAATTCACCACATCAAGGCCAATTAAGCCTTGAAGGTACCGTTTAATTTAGGCCTCTTGCCGGACTTTCACTCCTCGTTTCAAACCCCTTGAAGTCATTTTAAAATTATAAAAGTCTGATTTTAGGCCGAAGTGCTTTTATCACTGTTTTTAGAATAGTTTTTGCGTTTTATTTACAGGTTATATAGGAGAGAAGAACTCCTGAACATCAGTCAAACATTGTTTGAAGTTGAACTTGTTCTTCTGGGTGATAAATTGCCCAAAACTGGTTTAACCAATTACGTGCCAAACCTAAAATTAATTTTTTGATCTTTCCGGAGATAATATTAGCCATTAGTTTTTTTTTAATTTCTTTTGTTGAGTTTAAAAGGTCGGTCCATGTTGCCAGTCATCCGCAAAATGTGCGTCCATTGACTGCAAATTTAGTCTTGGAACCGTTTGAAGTTTTAACTACTGGTTTTTTAATCTTCCTTTAAAATGCTGTTCACATTACCGATTTTCAACATCCAAGAGAATTCTTAACTGCCACATACTTTTGTCATCGCTTACATATTTTTTAAAATAAGTTTTATAACAATTACCGTGACAAAGCTATTTAATAATTTTTTGTCTTAAATATATTTTCCGTCGATCTAAAGTATTTTTTTAAAGTTAATTCTTTCATAGAACTTTGCAGAAAAATGTAAACAATCCACAGCAAATCAAGGCTATGTTGCCGTAATGTAAGCACAGTAACAATATAAATAATCTATTTCCAGCAGAGGCGCATACGAGTTTGATATAATCACTTCATACTTTTAATTCAAAACGTGAAAATCAAGCAACCACTTATCAGAGCTGTCAAGCGATGAATTAATATCCGATTTAGCAAAATGATGACCACGCACTCGTGTCCACTTCGATGGAGTTTTTCCATGCCGCAGTTGTATAACCCACCGCTTTTACGAGTCTTAATCTTGAGGAAAAACACGATAACTGATACCCTTATTTTTAACCGAAATCGCCAAACATCCGTAGATTCAAAGATTAACCGGCGAATTCCGTTTTTAATAAGCCTTGTAGCGACGATAGTACAGGGCGTTCGCCGGGAAACGCAACCCACTGTTAGCGCTACAAGGAAGAAACTGCTCCCGGCGAGCGAGCGCTCAGTTTCCGGCATTGTTCGACCGTCGGCCGCGGACTATTTCATAATAATTACGCTTCATAAACTTCATAAACTTGTGTGCTAAGCATTTAAATGTGACGTAATTCATTAGCTTACCTTATAAAAGATGCTGGAAGTGTTGACCCTCTTGTGTAATGCACATTTCACATCTTCTGAACATATTTCGAGACATACGCTGCCCTAACTGACTTAATGATTTTTTGGGTGACTGTTCTAGTCGAAAAGCGATATCGTCAATTTTCTCCTCTGTGAGAATACGGTTGACCGACAGTCTCTTTTTGTTAAAAAATGAACCCGTTTCTCTTACTTTTTTAACCAGACGCAGAATTGTTGATTTAGCTGGCAGTAAAGCGCCAGGAAATTCGCGACGAAATTTACTGTGACACTTTTTAAACGACTTCTTCTTCACATATGTATCGTAGAGAAATATTCTTTGTTGCAAACTGTAACGTACCATAATTTTACTCACACTCAAATACGGTACAGATTAATAAGAGTATGAAGCCCCAAACCAGCCAAACCGCAAAGAAACGTTTATTCACAACACTGATTAATAAGAGACTGAAGTCACAAACTATCTACAATGCAAAGAAACCGTTCTTAACAATGTAAGGGTCACTGCACTGCACTGTTGGGGCAGCGGAGGTGTTAAACAGTGCGGTGATTCACGGTGGCGTGTGGCGGAAACTGCTGGCTCTACTGACCGAGCAAGTTGCCGACGGCAACAGACTGGGAGGGTAGCGTTTTCCGGCGAACGCCCTGTACTTGTGAACACAGTGCTAGAGCGCAAGTGGGAGTAAACCACATTTCAGTGGCCATTTTGAAGTTACATAGCTCTATAGGGCGACACTGGTGATGGTGAATAGTTCGTCCATTGGGGACGTAAAACTCAGCGGCCCCCAAGGTGTTTTTCGGAAGAGTAGGCATGAATGAGTAGGCATCGGTTTTCTTCTTCTCTTTTCTTCTATCTCTCATCCACAATACCATCACAGTCAGCGAAACATGTAGTAACACTTGTAAACTGTTTTACACTGGAGAGGTATCTCTCCAGGACATGTATGGAAAGTTAATACTGTCCGTAGTAAACTGCTAAGCTCGATATCGCGTATGATACACGCTTTGACTTTTGTTGGTTTTGGGCAAGTGACCACTGATAACAAATTTGCACACAATGTGTAATCTACTGCTGGGGAAATGTGAATGCGGACGCCTTCGATCATTGTAAAGATTCATTCGGTATGTTTTTCCGAATTATTGATGCTGTTGGTAGCTGTAAGTTTTGGCAATTTGCTGTTAGCAGCGGGTTTGCTGATCTATAGCACAAAATGTTGTTGATGCTGCAGATAATTAGGTTTGTGCTCAAATTTCAGTTGAAATTAATGTGGTCAGAGATTCTTTAATAGCACCAACAACTTGTTTAGGTAATTTTTATACGATATTAAAATACTAATCACGCAGATCTCGAAACGCGTTTCGGCATCAGCTGCTACCCCAACAATGAAAGAGCTTCGAAAAAGAAGATCCTCCTCATCTTAAACACGAAATGGACCCTGATTTTATTATTATTCCCCATGAAATGAAGTCGATTATCTGACTCGGGTGTCGACAGTCATAAATGGCGTCATTATAGCAATGCAGATAGCGGTAGGATTGACTGGTTTCTGTTTTTCGTGTATCTCTGTGCTCTTGCTTGTGTTCAGATTACTGTAATGAGAGTTGTTTGTATAAGGTTAAGAGGGAGAAGATGTTGAAAACCTGTGCCAGCCGATTCAGGGCTTCACTTCCGAATAACACTACGGGGGTCGTCAAGTCTTACGGAAGAATCACCTGCATAGTGTCATGTTCCCTTTCTCCATAAACAGAAAGGAGTTATTTAGCATTTAACCCAGGCCTTTGCTACACATGTGTAGATAAGAAATTTTGCACTACCATCTCTTCTGCCCTGCTGAACAATTCCCGAGTAATAAAATTTCTACCACTACCGGCCAGAAACTACTTACTCCGATTCGAGCGGCTGAAACGGTCAGTGCCTTCTTGACCTCAGCCACGTGGTGTGCTATTCATGACACGTTCCATGAATGTTATTAATGCAATAATTTCATTTACACTTATGACGAAACCGAGCATACCGCCTTTGGGACAATAATCCCCGTTCGCGGTACGTAAGGCTTGCAGTAGAGCTGTACACATGCTATCTAAAGTTCATAGTACCTTTCTCGGACCACCACCAATCAAGATAGTCATTTATTAATTTTTTTTTCTCATGAGAAAGGTGACTGCTGTAATGGTTACCTTCTCTGGAGTACATATTTCACGAACGATAGAACTATGGAAAAACAGGAACAATACGTTTTGCAGTCAGATATTCAGTTCAATTCCCTACATAATGCCATCTTTAATAGCTAAGTGCATAAAAGTTAATCAGTCTTCCAATAAAAGTGAAGTGGTAGGCGCACTGAGTGTATATACCTATTGCTTCTTGCTCTCTCGCCAGCATAAAAACAATTTAAACTGCAAGTGAAGTGTGTTTCTGCAACAGATACAACAAAAGCTAGGTTGCCGACGTTCGTTTCCAGCTAGAGAAGATGATCTTTTGGGTTTTAAAACCGAGCTCTGTGAGTGGGCGGTAACGCTGTTGCCCTGGAATTCTGGAGGACGCGGGTTCCAATCCGCATCTAGCCACACAGTTTACGGTTTTTTGTAGTTTCCCGAAATCTCTCCAGGTAAATGTTGAGAGGGTTCCTTCAAAAGACTGGACGAATTCATATCTGTTCCTTGTCCTCAACATTCTCCTGCCTCTGATTACCTGGACGTCAACGAGTTGTAAAGCCCTAAGAAAAAATTTTGTCTGTAAAAATTTTTAATGTGCGCATCGATAAAGAAAATTTATCAGAACACTCAAACCGTTTGTCTAATACAATTACTGGGAAAGAAATTAGAGAAAACTTGCTTGTATGAAGAAGCAAAATTGGTGATATATTCCGTTGGAGAGATCATAATTTATGAACAAAATACTGTTTGAAATGTCGACGACCTTTAAGAACGAAGGAACGCCATTTATTTGTTTTGTAGGTAGTAATGTATTTGCAGAAAAGTCTAGTCAGGTCGGAGTATCCAGCCAGTAGCCTAACGAAAGCCGTCAGGGAAGTCCTTTGCTTAAATTCCAGTCCGGGTATAGAGACATTCGTAATGAGAAGTCGGCTGAGGATCTGAATTTTAGTACCGAATACAAGCTAAAGAAGGTAGCGTTTTTCGGTTCCAGTCATCTCTTTACCTACGAATCACAATGTGTCATTCATTGACATATGTGGCAACATTCGATTAAGTCGTTGGTTCTGATTTTTTTATGAGTCCAAGGCATAAGATATTACTTTCGATTGGGATCACAAAAGATGTAAGTGCAGCCAGATTCCTTTTAATATTTAGAAACTAACCATGGCTTCATTTTTCTTAACAATAATTATACTTTGTCAAACGGTCAAACCACTTCATAGATCAATGATCTTGTCTGATGTGTTTAACTATCGTTTTACTGGTTAAAAGTTAATGAGGATATACACAGACATGTAAAGCACATGCGTATACCGCATTTTAGTAGTGTATTCATGCACGATGCGTTACCTCAAGAAATGAAGATGAATGTGGGATTTTCAACTTGGACAATACTGAAAATGTTGGATCACACAGGGTGGCGCTAATGATCCCGCTGTCGACCCAGCCTAAAGCAACAACAACAACAACAACAACAACACAGGATGGCATACATCAAGTAAACGAACAGTTTCGGTGACTTATACCACCAACAAAATTACAACCAAACACTGAACAGTGTGTAACAACAACAGAACTTGGACATCCACGTGTGTGGACGTATTTAACGTTCCTGCACGAAAATGTTTTACCACAGTCTTTCATGAATCTTGGTGAGAGTAACACAAGTCAATGACACTCTGCTTGTCCAGTAACAGGTTAGTCTTGAGCTGTGCTTACTTTCCACGGATAGATGTGAGCCAGGGCATATATACAATTGGCTAGGTAGAATTTAAAATTTACAAGTCGATTCCGAACACAGACGAGTCAGACTGCTAATTTAATTACATGAAGAACAAGATGGTTGATATGTATGCTGCTGAAAACTTATTTTTTATTTCCCAGATAAAATGAGACGTATTGTTTTATATTTATCCCGTTTATATATAATCATAGTCCACTCCACTTCACATACTGGTAATTTCACCAAATTTACGCTACTGCAAATGTTGAGTAAACCTATACTTCACGTCTTCAAATACTAACAAATTTTTATTATAATTGATTTCCAGTTTTAACAGTGAATGATCTAGCGATGAACTGGATTGTATGTCACTACACTCAGATAAACATTATGAATGTACACACCGATTAGTTTTTGAGTCGAAGTAATGTAAAAATCAATAACACTATACCAGCTAACTTGTTCGAAAACACTTTACAGATGTTGGTAACCTGATGATACCATATCTTCCTAGTGGCCATGGGGTCAGGCACTGCAGGCTGCGTATCGAGCAGGTTTAGCCACGTTGATTCGAAGAAGAACACTCAGGCGGCTGGATCCGTATTGAGTTGGAAACATAAAGTTTTCGCCTGAGATACAGTCTGGCAAAACATTGTGTGCTTGTCGATTGGTACGCTCGTCCGATTATTATTACTAAATAAATCGGATACAACTTCCAATACCTGGATCAACATGGCCAAATCTTTATAGGATAACATGATTTTGCTGTATCAAACTTTTCCTAGTACCACCATAGGTTAAAAAGCATGTTTTGATAACAATACGAAAGTCAGACTTTTTTATAGTTTCTATTAAACTGATATTTTGACGCGAACAATTATACTTGTCGACCCATCTCAGCAAACTGACGAGTGCGACGTAGGAGGATCATACGATTACTATTTATCGGAGGTTAGGGGAGAAAGGGATGTGTCCTGCCAGCCAGGTTGGGTTGAGGAGTTAACATTCACATATCAAGAATTCGGTTGGACTGGTGGCATCCCATGTGAGCCCGGGGTTCATTTTGAGTCTAAGCGAAGGCCGGGTTGATTCCCACCAAAAAGACCATGTCCGAAATTCCATTTCATTCTTTGTCCTTATTCCTTTCCCACCTCTAATGATCTCGATGTTGACGAGGCGTAAAGCCACAAGGGAAAAAATACTATGCAATGAAACCATGCTTGCATATGAAGGTGAGCGTCTGTGGAGTCATGTCGATTGCCCTGATAATTGTTTTCATTTATATCATTTCATAGTTGAGTAGTAAAAAGTACGGGTTTACGGTATGGTAACATCTGTGAGATCTTCCTGATCAAGCTTGCTTCAGATATAGTCGTACACTATCATAACATAGATACACTGATAAGCCAAAACATTATGGCCATTGCTCACCGCGATACTGAATGCCATCTGGTAAATTACGGGGACGTCAGGCGGTAAGGAAAGTATGTAAGCTGAGCGAAATGCAAAGGAAGTCATCCTAGCGACAATACGTGTGGCAAACGGGAAAATCCACTGACATAAGTGGCTTTGACAAAGGGCGAATTGTTATGGTCCGGTGCCTGGAAACGAACATCTCCGATACGGTGACTCTAGTCGGCTGTTAGCATGCTACTGTAGTGAACATCTGTGGAAAGTGGTTGAAGGAGGTAGAAACTACGAGTAGGTGACAAGGTGTTGGACGTCTACGCCTAATCACGGAATGGATGTTGAAGGCTTGCAAGCTCTGTAAAGCGGGATTGGTGGCAGAGAGCAGTGCTGGTGTAGGCACAAGAATTGTGGAGCATACCTCTCAGCACATTATTGAACATGGGACTCCTCAGCAGACGGTCCATACGTGTTCCTATGTTGACACAACGACATTGTCATTTACAATTGTAGTGGACACGAGATCATCGATATTGGACCGTGGATCAATTGAGCCGTGTCGCCTAGTCGGTTGAATCATGTTTTGACGATGGTTGTGTCTGGATACGCCGTCTCCAAGGCTGCTCGAAACTTGTACCGCGCCATGGACGCAGGCTGGAGGAGGCAGTATTACGCTATGGGTGGCAATAACCGGCGCTTCCATGGGACCTACGGCAGTGATCGAAGGTACAATGGCATCCCATCATGCTATCATGTTTTTCACGACGCCGGTGGCATCTTCCAGCAGGATAACTGCCCGTGTCACAAGACTAGAATTGTGCTACAGTGTTTTGAGGAGCATGATAGTGGACTCCCGTTGATGTATTGGCCACCAAATTCGTCTTAGCTCAACCGGAACGAGCACATCAGGGAGGCTATCCAGCTCCGCGGTCACAGTCCACCAGCTCGTAATTTAAGGGAATTGTGATATCTATGCGTAGACATGTGGTGTCAGATACCTCCGGACACATACCAAGGACTTGTCGAATCGCGCCACGCTAAATGGCTGCTGTATTGTGTTCCAAAGGTGGACCAACACACTACTAAGCAGGTGGTTACAATGTTTTGTCTTATCAGTGTAAGTTGATGCAGATAACAACTGCCGTGTTGTATTTCTGATAAACCAAACTGGAATCACTTAAGTCTTCGGTACAGAGCATTTGATCAGAATTCATTGGTAATACATTGAAAGCAATAAAGTAATGTTGCGAAAAGTTTAGTTTGATAGGTCGACTGAAATTCTATTTCTAATATCAATAATGACGAAATTATAATGATAAAACCATGGGAACAGTCTTCATTAGTGAAACGCAACTTCATTAATTAAAATTTTAATCTCTGTTTATTAGCTTTATTTACTGTCAACTTTTTCTCACGATATTCTTTTACTGTTGTTAGATTTTTGTAAGATGAGGAAGACCGATAAGTATTTTGATTTATAATCAGCTGTACATTTCAGTCTTAAGGTTTTTTTCAATGATTAATTACTTTCACTAATTGACTCTGGTTAGTACAAAGTTAATTAATTTAGCTAAAATATCCATATCTTAAATGATATAACAGCTATAAAGGTACTACAATTCCGTAATATTTTAAAAGTTATACTTAGCGATTATGTAGCATTTTGGAGAAAGACATGTAAACCCAAATGGGCTTACTTTTTAGTGAAACATATTTTTTTAAAAAAATATCTTAATCCTCTTCTTGACGAGCTATGAACATCTATGGCACACAAGCCTTTAAAAAAAAACTATTTTTTGTGCCTTTAGCTCAAAGGTAATCTACTAGAAAGTAATTTTATAATTTTTTAAAATCCGATATTCAGTTTTAGGTATCGAAATACGTGGTGTGTGTAAATTTGAAATCTGAAACATATTTCGTTTAAGGCTAGGCATCTGTGACAGAGGGATAGGCAGCGAAGCGACAGTAATATGTTTCAGTTTTCTTTGGGTGCGGAACCCTAAGAAAGGAGTGAGAGGTAACGCTCTGGCCTCGAATTCGGGGGACGTGGGTTTGAATCTCCGTCCGAGGGTCCAAATTTGAGTTTTCAATGGTTTCCCCAAATCGCTCCAGGTGAATGGCGAGATGCTTCCTTAAAAAGGCTATGGCCGAATTCCTTCCCATTCTTTGTCCCAAGTCCTTTCCCGCTTCTAATGTAAGCGACGTTGACGAGGCCATAAGCAAAGAAAAAGCATAAAAAGGATAAAAGCAAATCTGACACCGACGAGGCAAGTGGCGCCCTCTGTGAGGCTTTACACTTTTGCCCCCATTCATGACAATTTCTTCCCGTTTTATAATACAGTGAACACGCAAGGTCTGGTTTCAGCTTATTGACGGATCTTCAGATTTAACTGTTTCCAGGCCCGGTTTTATGATAAACGCTAGCGAACAACACAATATTACAGAGCACTTGATATCGCTGCATCAATAACTTGTTGGACACATATATCTTTAATTCTTTTCCTATTACAAAACCGTTGACATAAACATGTTAATATTATCTAATCAAGTTAATTATGACCAAAGTTTATTAAATATATCTTTTTTGGTTTTGATTAATCTTGTAACAGCTAATATATGAAAAAAGAGTATTAAAATGAAATTAATGCTTGTGTAAGGCTTGTGATGTGAGATAATTCCAGTGACGTTCCAAATCTAGATTTTTTATCATTTGTGTTATTACCGAAGAACTCTGTCAGAAATCAGTTATTAGATTTCGATATGAGTCGAGACTCTTCCACCGAACATGTTGGGTGAGCGGCAACGCTCTGCCCTCCATTCTCGAGGACGTGGATTCGAATCCCCGTCCGGCCATCCAGATTTGGGTTTTCCATGGATTCCCCAAATCACTCCAGGTGGATGCCAGGATGGTTCCTACAAAAGGCCATGGTCGAATTCCTTCTCGTTCCGTGCCCCAAATCATTTTCTGCCTATGATGACGTCAACGAAGCCAGAAGCATAATAAAAAATTCTGCAGTAATATCTATACAGTATAAACTCCTTCTCTCTTTTCACTGAGTCAGGTGGCAGGACCAATTGGAAGATTTCTCAGTAATTATCAGCTCTGAAATAACCTCTAACCTACCATGGCCTTTCTTTCTCTGTCTGCTCGTGTCTGTACATGTGCATTCTAAAACTCGAGTAATGTGATATTATTTTCATCGGATATGACAATCTGCATTTTATGTATCGGTGTATTATACAACGATATTCATAAGCTCATTTGCAGTTCTACTTTGATATTAAATTTCATATTATGTTTGGATGGTATGGTGAATGTACACAACGTTTACATGTCCGTGGTATCCTCAGCGGGAAGAGCGTATTAGTGAGCTGGTGGGTGAGTGATAACGCACGATCCTGGAACTAGTGAGGTTGAGTGTTCAAATCTCAGTTCGGCAAACCACATTTCGGTTCTCCATGGTTTCCCCAAATCACTCCAGGGGAATGCTAGGATGGTTCCATCAAAAGGCAGAATTTCTACCCGTTCCGTGCCTTCAATTCTTTCCCGCCTCTAATGACCTCACCGTCAGAGAGGCGTAAAGCTATAGGGAAAATAAAATATAGTTTTGAGTATTGGTAAATTTACTCCGCGGGAGAAGTATTTAACTTCGGAAGATGAGTTTCGTTATACACTTGGGTACGTAAAATTAGAACCTTGTGGAGGAATGTTGGTTATATCTTGGGAACTATAGGATACTCGGACCACTTCCTGACAGACAAATGATTGGAATTACACGTTTAGTAGCAGTAGCTCTATCTGAAATGTCAAATCGGGATCAGAATTACAGTGACGCTTAGGAAGCACACAGTTAATAACTGTATAAGTGACTCCAGGATTGACTACGCCTCTTTGAAGGGGCAATTCTACCAAATATAAAAGTTTGAGCGCGGAATAATTACTCATCTGCGTATAGGTGGATTTTTGCGTCGCAACTTTGCTGCTTGTAAGTGGCAAAATGCCACTATAACGGTGACCATGTGGAGGCAGCGGATAGAAGTGAATCAGATGCATCGAAAATTTAGCAGCATGCCACGAAATGTGGTAACGGAACTGGATTTAAGCCATTTCTTAACGGATGTTAATAACCTAGACGTTAACGCGCCCTAAAGCCTACAGAACAACAACAACTAGTTCTTCACCATTCAACCTCGTCTGCTTCATGAGGAATGGTTACATCTATCACTTTGTGGCAAATTTCTTTCACACTGAACTTTCAACGCCTCAGCTTACGATGGATTCGTAATTATAGACAACAGGGAAAATGGTTTCGGCCAAGTGCCACTTTAGCGTGGATTGCAATGACGTTCATATAGGCATAAGAAATTTTATGGTGAGCATATAATTTTCAAATGAATTTTAGAGCGTCATACTGACCAAATGCCAGTTGCAATGATGTGTGACGCCGTTGGGTACATTTCGCGACCCCATGTACTACGAATTGAGGACAGCTTCGATAAGACCGATACATCAGTAACATTATACACGTAAAAGCCGTATCCCTTCTTCAGAATACTCCCATAAACGTGACCCAGTATAATTCTGTGTGGCCTTCTTTGCAACATATTGTCTCGCGACCTGCATGAGTGTAAGATATGTCACCTGCTGAACATGTCTGTGATACGGTCGCTTGGTAAATGGCCTGAGAAGTCGATACTAATCAGATGTTGACTAGCATACAACCGAGCGTGATGGGTGCGCGGTAACGCTCTGGCATCACAGTCAAGAGGACGCAGATTTCGGTTTTTCATCGTTTCCCGAAATCACTCCAAGTGAATACCGGGATGGTTCATTAAAAATTCCATGGACGAAATTCTACTCACCTGTAATGAACTCGCTGTTGTCGAGGCGTAAAGCCATGAAATGAAGACTAGTATACCACTAGTTCTCCTCCACACCACAACTCACTTTACATTCTGTACTACGCGTTTCATAAGCTCAATTAAAGCTTGAGGAAACGTAAAGATATTGATCTTTTTCATAAAGTTAAGCAAATATCAGTAATATGTGTCATAAATTTCATTCTTTCGTGTTGTTGCACTATTCAAAAAGACCTTTTTGAAGGAACCATCCCGGCCTTAGCCTGGAGTAATTTCGGGAAACCATGAGAAACCGAAATCTGAACTGCGGTACAAGGATTTGAACTCATCCTGCTGAATGCCTTTTGATTGCTACTACGTGGTAGTTAAAGGAACTTCATCTCCTTCAGGTAGTTTGTTCCAAAGGAGCGGCCATCATCTGGACCGGCCTTGTTAAATACATCAATAGTAACACGAATGACCAAAGAGATACGTGTATATATACCTTGGAGACTGCGAAACTAACCAACCTCTGAGTCACCTTACGAACGTAGTTCCCTATCATACACACCAATGAAACCGACTTCTAGTACAGGGCCTAATGCTGAGCCACTACCGTAGCACATTGAATACACATTCCATTCCATAAAGTTAACTATATAAATAAACATTTAGAAACGACGACCAAAGGTACAAGACACCAACATGTTATTATCATGGGAACTTACTTCGGAAAGTTATTGAAATTTTTTATCATACCTAATCTCATAGGCATAGGTGGGTGCCATGGTGGGCGTAATTTTGACTGTTGTGGTTTCCGGTAGCTTTTATTAATATGGTCTGTGTTATTAAGTGTTACTGTATATGTAGATGACCGTGTTTTAATTGAAGTACACTTATTTTTGCGAAAATTGAAAATCCATATGATTACAATGAAATTTATTCCACTAATTAGGGACTGACAATAAACAAATGATTAGAATTACAGAACTGTACAGGCACTCTGAGAATTCAGAATGAAGCCGCTACGTGCTGTAATCAGAGCCTCTAGAGATTGTGGAATGTTGCTAGGGAACGCACTGGCGGTTTGTAAGCGCTTCCACAAAGCATTGGCAGTGGTTGCACGAGGAAGAGAACGAACGAGTTGCCAACCGACGATATCCCAAACATGTTCCATTGGTGACGTGTCAGGCGAACCTGTAGGCTGGGAAAGCAGTGGTACCCGTCGTTCTTGGAAGAACGTTTGCACACAGCTCTTCACATGTGGCAGGGCATTGTCCTGCTGAAATATGGCATGTGGAGCTGCCTGTTAGAGGACCAGTGCCTTGGGCTCCAAATCCTCCCCAGTGTGGCCGTTGCTGTTCAGTTTACCCTCAGTTCTTAGGAGGCGATATCGTTTGTTATACCCAATGACATCCCAAACTATTACACTTGACGTTTGTCGCTCAACACTGCAGTCTGCCCGATTGCATTCGCCACGGTACTGTCTAACACGTTCACGACCATTTCTATACTACAACTTGAAGCAGGACTCATCAAAAAACATTAAATTTTGTAACTCAGCATGCCAGTGACGGTGTTCACGTGGCCATTTCAATCTGAGGCGTTGCTTGTTTCTGGTCAGTAGCCTGCCACCAGTCCAGTCCTCGGCGTTAAATTACCGACGCAGACATGTACACACTCGTTGCAGTGCGCCAACGTCGAGACAACACTGTGTACGAAGCTGTTCTGTCGGTTACGGTGATGCGGACAAGTTGGTGGTAATCCCGTGCCGTGGTCACATTGTGTGGTCCAGTACCTACAATTCGTTGTGTACCACCCTCTTCTATCCTCTGGTTTCACATGCGCATCACTGCTCTGTACGAGCCGCATTGTCACAATACGACATACCCCTTTCTTAGAGCCCAACCATCCTGCCACGTTCGAAGTCCTTCACACTCTGATATTGCGCCATTTAACGTCGACGAGGCATACCGGCCTTACTTGCACGTTTCCATTTCGTTTGATGGCTTTGCACCGACCGAGCGTAGCGTAACACTAACTTGTCTGGTCAAAAAAAGAAGGCGCTGTTGGGCCTAGGTTTACGATATTTTTCTGCAATCTTAATTACTTATCATGGTTTTACTGTTCTAATCATCCTCTGACTTTGAAACGATTCAAACCATGCCTTCTGGGTGTTCCAATTTTCACAAACAGTAATGTTTTTTGTTTGTATTTTGCATGTGAATTAAAGAAAAAGAAAGGACGAATTGCTGTGCCGGCCAATTCAAGCCTTCTTCTTCTTATGATCGTCTTGCCCATGTTTGGACGCAGATGGGTTGCGGTGGGAGAATATTTACCACACCATGACAACGTCTAGGAAAATGAACTGGAGAGGCTTCCCGCTACCTTCCCCATGGTGGCAGTGATCTTACGTGTTGTTGTAGCTATGGATGACTGTGGTAGTGCGTGTGTTCACTGTTGTTTGTGTTGCGGATTAGAGATGATAGAAGTGAAACCCGGTAGCGGCCCATACAGGCCTACCCTTCCGAAAGACACTTCTTCATTCCAGGGACATGTCACCATCAATAGCGTCGCATGCCCTCCATATAAACTGCGGAAAGGTTTAGGATTTAACCCAGGACTTTGATGCTCCACCAACTCTCCCACCCTGTCGGCCAAGTTCTGATGGTGAAAATTTCTTCCACCACCACCACGACTCAAACTAGCTAACCTGGTTCAGGTGCCGGGTACCATGACACTACCGCAAACAACTGAGGAAACGGGGAGGGTAAGAAACTTATAATGTAATCATCTTCATTACTAGTTCATTGTTACCATTTTACTGATGGTTTACTTATATCCCGAAGAAAAAAATACTATCGGAGGTAAATTGTGTCTGAAAGTTTTATTCATTATACAGTATAGAAGCTAACGTATGACAGCATTGTATTTAAGTCTTTAACAAATTTCTGATGGTTTCATATTCCCTGTTAAAATAAAGTCACTAAGAATGTCGTGCCTCTACTTCACTCATACCTGCCAAACTGAAATATGTTGCTACCTGTTACAGTACCAGTAATTCTACCATCTTCAACATTTGTTACTTTTATTAGAGCTTATACCGAAATGGTAATTTAAATTTGAACGACTTGGTACCCTGTTTCTTGTTTTACTCGTACAACCTGTGATCAACAATATTCCTATGATATGGAAGCAGTTTTGGCTTGTAATAGTGGCTACCATCTTGAAACCAGAATATTGTGTAATTCCAGAATTTTTGTGGGTAAAAATTATCAGTATGCCTAGCACCGATCGCAAGATCTGAAAGTTCGGCTGTCTTCTCGAGTCACATGGTGTGACTGAAAATTTCTCATCTCTTTCTCTAGACTGCTACATTATTCTGTGTTGTAATGATAAATAAATTTACAGGATGTCGTAAGTAACTTACTTTTGACTGTAGAAATTGACGTTTACAAAATTTTAGCGTAATTTCGAATGCATCAAACGCGCCGTGTTTATGCTAGAAAGGTCACTATGTAACATGATTAAACACATTGATTGGTATAGCTGGGTTGAAAATCTGCAATCATGGTGCTAAATTTAAAATTGCGTGTAAATTGTGTGGTTGCTATTAGAATTACTTTGTTTTGGATCTCTCTTTGACCTTGACTTTCCATAGATAGCAATCGGCATTATAACAAGCTATATACTCGTACGAATGGTTGCAATACTTAATGGAAATTGTACAACGAAAGCCAGAATGATATTTTTCTTAACTATTCGTAAGTATTGACCTAACAACTATTAAATGACGTACAAATAATACCAAGAGCCGTGACGTTAAAAGTGATCATTGTTTTAGTGCTATTGCCTCCAGTTTCAAACAGAATAACACAACAGATGTCAGTTTAAAACATAAACAGTTCGAAGATATGATGGAGGTCACTACGCTTTTTTATAACAGATCTTGTCTAAAATAATATAAATTGCAGTAACAAATTTTAATAACCATATTCTTTGGCTCATTTTCCTCAGTTTCAGGTAGTAAATTATATATATAATGAATTCCAATGCAACTGATTTTCATCCTTCGTTTGTTCTTTTCATTTTATTCTCAGAGGCATCTTCAGTGGTATGTTTATCTATGGAATACGTATACATGTCATTTCAGTGTTTACTGTTGCATTTTTATACAACGAAATCATTGTATAAGTATTGAATTACATACGGTAAAAAAAGTAATAACATGTATACACACTGAACAGATAAACAAACCGCTGAAGATGTTCTGAGAATGAAGTGAAAAGCGTTCGTTTAGTAAATAAACGAACGAAGGAAATCAATTGCTTTGGCAGGCATTGCTTTGGCAGGGATTGTTCGCCTGTTTATGAAATTGATCCGTGGGCCAGTAGTAGATCATTACATAGTGAAAGAGAAGAGCGGTACGCGAAACATGAGAGCAGTTACCTGTTTCACTACTGACAACACGTCGAGCGTAATCATTGTTTTCTAGTGACGTCCGTGCGCCTACCAGGTTAGGGGAATATCACTTTCAACTGCCGTATTAGTAAGTGAAACATTTCAGTCTGCTGAGTGGAAGCCCTAATAATGATACTGGCCACTAAGACGAGAATGATTCACATTAATACTATCCTAGATTAGTCAAATGAAGGTTTTATCAATATGCTCCGGCCTTAAAATTTTCTTTGGTTTTTGTTTGTTAGTCTTTCGGTCTTATTTTAGAGTTTTGTTACACCTTAACATCCGCGACTGAAAGGACAGCTCTCAAAGGACAGAGGTAGAAGTCGAATCAGAGACTTTCCGAGTGAATACGTACCCTAACCGCATTCCAACAACACGAAACGCGGTGACGACTGTTTAAGTATTCCAATTTTGACGAGTAATTTTTTTTTTATCTATTTTAATTTCAATTGCTATGGGGAGCACACGCTCAGGTGGCAACGTTGCTGCACCCCCATCTTCCCATGTCTTTTTTTTTTTTTTTTTTTTTTTGCTTACGCTTTACGCCTCGTTGACGTTGACGCCATTAGAAGCGGGAAAGGACGGGCGGGAGGGGGGGCAAGTAACGGGAAGGAATTCGGCCATGGCCTTTTTTAAAGGAAGCATTCGTCTGGAGTGATTTGGGGAAACCACGGAAAACCCAAATCTTGATGCCCCGACGAGGATTCGAACCGAAGTTCTCCCGAATGCGAGGCCAGAATCCTCCCATGTCACGTTTAAGAATTCCAACTTCTTCTGCGTCTATTGAATCCCATGACTATCTTACCTTTTTTTTAAAAATCAAGTGCCAGCGTATTTAGGGCGATCTTAATTGATTTACGGGCGGTGTTAAGTAATTGAAGACCAACAATTTCTGACCGAGTGTTGTGAACTTCGTTATTGGTAAAAAAAATATTAATTTTTTGAGGGTAGTATAGAAACCGTGCCCGCTCCCCAGGCTATATAGGTAAAACATTCGCGGATCCGTATCTCAAAGTTAATCGGCACGTCGGAGGCACCCGCGTAAATCAGGATACGTGAAGATGTGTACTTGTAGGCTTTCCCCGGCAGACACAGCTGCCGGAAGCCTGAAACCTGTTTCCGCCAGCATGCGCGGGCGCTGCGCTGCGCGGCGCGGGCGCACGAGCCAGATGTGCTGCCCAGCTGGCCACTGCCGACCAGCTGCCGCCCCAACCACCACCCGACACACACACACGTGCTTTCTATCACGATACTGTACTTAAAAAATAGTCATAAAGAGACTCTCCCTCGACTCGTTACACTATATTCTTCATCCAAATTGCATCTTCGTTTAACGAATAAACAGTATAAAATATCCTAAAACCATAAGAAAGGAAGTCAAGTTACAAGCTAACATGTTACCTCGGATCGAGTTCCATGTTGCTCATTTTTTAATTAATCATAATTATAGAAATGAATGCTGAAAAAATAATTCGATATTCCGGGAAACACTGCCAGGATAAAGAGATGGTGGGATTACCGCAGTAAAAAATTAATACATTTTACAGGTAACATAATGAAGTTTATTAAGACCGTTGTTTTTGCATTTTAGGGGTTACAGCTTTGTACACAACTAAGTCATTAAAGTCGTTCCAGTATCGCGAACCATGTAAAGTTGTGCAAGTGCTTTGCAATCAGTACGTTTTTCGGACTGCAAGAAGGCCCTTCGAGCATTCATTGAGATGATTATGGGAAATCGTCTGTACTCGTAATAAAGTAGAAGGGTGATTCATTCCACGCAGGAAACCCGACCATTTTTACAAGAAGCTTTTATAGTTTTTATCTCTACACACTTCGTTAACATTTAATTTGAAAATTAAAATAAAATTTCTCATCTGTAATTTTTTTTTTTTTTAACAGTTTAACGTCCCTTTTTAACAACGTGGTCTTTAGAGACGGGAAAGGATGGGGGCAAGGAATGGGAAGGAATTAGGCCATGGCATTTTGAAGGAAGCATCCCGGCATTCACCTGGAGTGATTTGGGGAAACCATGGAAAACCCAAATCTGGATGCCCGAACGGGGATTCGAACCGCCGTCCTCCCGAATGCGAGGCCAGAACGCTCATCTGTAATTCTTAAAGAGAAAGTAAGTAGCTGGATGGACGATAAAATTTAAAAAAAAAATTGCAGCAAATAAAGCACCAGAAATGATATAACATGATCTAAAGTTATATGGCGCTAATAATCCAGACGTTGGCGCGCCCTAAAACACCAATAATAACAACAACATCTAAAGTTATCAAACAAAGCAATTGAAGGTACATAAATAATAACTGGATTTACTAATTTTGTGTGTTGTGCAGGTGTGACCCAAAAGCAATGAAACTGAGATTGAACGCTACTGGACTCGGTAACCTACGATAGAATGTATGGCTTTTTTTTAAATTTATTATTTACATTTTTTTTAAAAAAAGTCAGTTGCACTGAGAGATTTAAAATAATGAAAGACGTCTTTTCATGGTAGCAATTCAGTTGTTATTTACGTACTTTGGTAGTATCTTACTACGCTGACAATAAGCAGGCTTACCAACCTACGGTCTTTTAAGAAAAATAAAAAATCATACATACCGATGGATATAAGACTAAAATAATACGCAAAAGTATTAATTTTTACCCACATGATCGGGATTCTCTTTGAAGCCAAAATAGAGAATTGCAGTTTATGTGAAAATGCATAAAAATAATCGGTTTCGTTTGGTATGTTGAAGAAACGGGAACTTCTTTTTATTTTCCTTTTTTACTGTGGCTTAATATCTTGTCGACGTCATTGGAGGCGGGAGAGGAGTGGGAGCAAGGTACGGTAAGGAATTCAGCCTTGTTCCTTTGAAGGAATCATCCCGGGATTCGCCTTGAGGGAAAACCGAATTCAGGACGGGGATCTGAAGCCGCATCCTTTCGTGGTTGGTACGAGAACTTCTGTAGTTGTACTTATTTAGGTACGTCTGATGCCGAGGCGCTTATTCGAGTATCGGCCTTACTGTTGATTTTTTTGCTTCTTTTCTAGAGTCTCAAAAATAAAAATACATATGCAGCATTCCATATGTAATACGATTTTCGTTGGGGAGGGAAAGCAATGCTGTTGAAGAAGATATGTGCTCCCAAGTGTCACCGGTTCTAGTCCGGCCTCACTTGTAGGTGTTTTTGATAAAGTCTAATATCATTCTTGAGTTTACTTTCACTTGTGTTTACGAATTGCATTAGGGCCATCATCATCATCATCAGTTTTCTGCCCTCGGGCAGGTTTTCACTTGGCTGCTCGTCTGTCTTCTGCCTTTCTCTTAAGGTCCATGTAGTTACCGTTTCCCTTGATGTTGAATGTAATTTTACACCTCCTTCTTCCTCTTATTCTCCTCCCACACACTAGACCTTCCTAGGTGTCTTTTATCAGTCACTCCCCTCTCAGCAAGTGTCCCATCCAGTTCTTCTTTCTCTCTTTTATGACTTGGAGTCTTTTTCTCCTTTCACTAACCCTATCCAGCACTTCAACATTACTTATTGTATCCACCCAGCTTATCCTCTCCATTCTCCTCCACATCCACATCTCAAACGCTTCTAACGTTTTTCATCTTCTCGCCTCAGTGTCCACGTCTCCGCCCCATAAGGAACCACACGCCATTCAAAACATTGTTCAAGTCTTTTCCTGAATGATTTGTCTATTTTCCCAGTTAGTATCCGCCTTTTCCTATTAAATATTTCCTTCGCTACGGCAATGCGAGTTTTTACCTCTTGGTGGCATTTCAAATCTTCGGTGATCGTACTCCCAAGATATTTGAATGATGTTACTTGACTGATATCAGCTCTTCCTAACTTAATATTTATTATTTTCCTCCCTTTTCCAATCACCATACTCTTAGTTTTTGCTGTATTGATTTAAATTCCAAACTCTTCACAAGGGTAAAAACACTTAGAGTTGGCTGAATGGTTATAAGGCCTAATGCCATTTAAAAGTACTAAAAAACTCAGATACTAATAAATCTAACGAATTTTTGTGAATTCCGTTTTATTATGTTAATAACAGCAGGTTACACAGTTGTTGTCCACCGAGTTAATTCAGTTGATTGCCGCACCTTGACGGTGTCCAATGCTGACACGGGGATACCTGGTTCGAGTCTGGTAGTAGAGGAAATTTTCATCAGGACTGTAGGGTAGGAGAAGTGGTGGTGTACAATTTCTAATTACCAGATTGTGAGTTCTGGGTTAAATCCAAAACCTCTGCGCAGTGTGTGTGGAGTTCGGTCATACGGCGCTGATGATGATGATT
This sequence comes from Vandiemenella viatica, assembly GCA_031002005.1. Taxonomy (NCBI): domain Eukaryota; kingdom Metazoa; phylum Arthropoda; class Insecta; order Orthoptera; family Morabidae; genus Vandiemenella; species Vandiemenella viatica. Next base: position 140,207,689 of record CM061921.1, on the reverse strand, counting down.
CATCCGTCAGATGGGAACGTTAAGCCTGGAGGTCAATATATGTGTTTCGGAAGACTAGGCCTGAATGGGCTGCCGCCAGATATCACCCTCTCAATTCTTCTCTCTCATTTTTTATACAATAAAAACAACATTATATACCGAACACACACAGACACAGTCTTCCATGCCTACAATAACAACGGGAAACTAGTTGGAGCACAACGTCTTGCACCGGCAACAGTTTGGGGGCATCCATAAATTACGCGAGGTGTTTTTCCAGATTTCCGGACCCCCCCCCCCCTTTTTTCTGGTGAGACTTCGTGAGATCGGGTACGGTGAGACCCCCCCCCCCCTACCCCTCCTAGGAGTCGCCCTCGCAATTTTTGAGACCTTTTTTTTAGCTCTACAGTCCAACAATAATATCCAAAACCTCACACGCGTGAGATTTCGCCGGACCCCCCCCCCAATTTCACCCCACGTAATTTATGAACTCCCCCTTTCACTATTATGGACCACTGTAGGGGAAGAAGGTCTGAATATTTCTTCAAGGGAGGTCTCAATATTTCTTCAAGGAACTTCGGATGACTTGGTCAGTCAACACCATGTCAGGTTGCTGCATTTCCCCGGGCAAAAGGGGTCCTACACGATATTATGAGGTATCCTATAACTTTTTTTTCTTATGGCTTTACGCCTCGTTGATCTCGAGGTCATTAGAGGCGGGAAAGGACTGGGGGCAAGGAACGGGAAGGAATTCGGCCATGGGCTTTTGAAGAAAGCTTCAAGGCATTCGCCTGGAATGATTTGGCGAAACCATGGAAAACCCAAATCTGGATGCCCGAACAGGGATTCGAACCTGTGTCCTCCCAAATGCGAGGCCAGAACGTTAATCATTCACACACCACGCTCGGTATCCCATAACTTTTGACACTTCAGTGTATAAGAAGTTTGTAATAAAAAGTTGTTTTTGAAGGTAAATACCGAACTTTTCCGATATTTTGATGATCCAATTTGGATCGTAAAGACAATTGTATCTCAATGTATTCTAGAATTTGTACATGATAATCAAAAGAACTTTATTTCCCGTTCACCACAATACGATCGCTACGTTGGTTATACAAGAAACTAAACATTCTCATCATTTGATTTTACAAATCTCTACCTTCAAGAAACATTACATGTAGGACTGGATGGGTACTTTCCAGAAAATTTTTAGTTGGCTGAGGGATTCATAATATTAGGAAGTCCAGAATGAATAGTATTATTTAGAAAATAAATGCTTTATGTGTATTTTTCTTTATTTGTAGCTCATACTTGAAGGTTAAAATAAATTTTTCCATGCAATCTTCAAGCAAAGAAAATTTCTAGGTGACACAGTGATTGCATTTCTTGTTTCGATTTCTGCCGTTAGTATCGCCAGTCTCTTCATATACGGAAGAATAAACAGAACATTATAACTGTGCAAAGTTTCTGTTTCGAGAAATCGACATCAATTTTTATACCTTCATATACTGATTATCCCATCTGGCATAACGATCAGAATTACCCACATCTAGATACTCGATTATAAATGTCCGAGACGATTTTGACTTTAAACGTCTTAATTAATTAACTTTGTTGAAGTGTCATGCTTTTACTGGCACTAATACATGGTGAACAGATCTGAGTACCAGAAGAAAGCTTCGTAAGAGTTCGTTGAAATGGATACAAAGTCCGATGGGTGACCAATAACGCACAGTTATGGCATTCGCGAGGACGCAGGTTCGAATCGCTGTCCGGAAATTCAGAATTCGTTTTACCATTGTTTCCGAAATCAATCCAGGTGAATGCCAGGATGGTTCCTGTAAAATACCATGGCCGAATTCCTACCCGTTCCTTGCACTAAAACTTCTCCCGCCTCTAATTACCTCGACGTCGACAAAGCGAAAAGCCCAAGTAAATCAATGTAAAAATGTTGAAACGAAGTTAACACTTGTTAAAAATAATTATTACAGCTGAACATAATAGTGAGCCTCTCAACTACGTTCCAGTTAGATTTTGGTGTATGCAAATTTAATTAATTTCCAGTTTGGTAACACAAGACTCGCACAGAGAATTTTGGATTTCCCGTTTATTTGCATACATCTTTGACCCATTTCTAAAAGATTGTGTGGACCCTCCTGCAGGAAGTGTATTCGGTTAATGTTCCGATCCATTGTGTGTATATCCCAGGTGTTGACTGAGATGACTGTTGTTTAGTGAAATGTATTGCATTTTCGTGTCGCGTAAATCAGGATTAAAGAAGGGGAATGGTCAAAACCGGTCTGGGCCCATTCATATCTACTGTCTGAAAACCAACGTCGGGCCTCCAAGTTTTACGTTTCCATTCAATGAACGAATCACCATCAACGCTGTCGTAAGCTATTACTCCATACCTACTGCGGAAATTTTTTGTTATTTAACCTCCATGTTCGTTACACAACAGGGTGATCGGAAGCTGTTCATCCAACACTTCTCCAACCCTGTTGGCAATATCCGGAATGATGAAATCTTTTTCCACGAACCACCATGACGAGCGCTCGACACAATCACGTTGTATCAGCGACCTAGGGTCTGTTTATGTACCAGAGATACAGTTTTCATGATCGGTTTGTTTTAGACATAAGATATATCAAAGATTATTTTCCACTATTCTGCAGAATGAATTGTTTTGATGTATCTGTAAGTATTCCGCAAAGACAAAATGTATAGAGACAGTATTATTTTATGGTCAGATTGTCAAGAACCAAGATTTGTTTTGGTTTTAATTTTTTCAAGCGTTATTTGATTGATTAAAACAAAATAATAAAAAGATTTAGTGTAGAATGAGAATGAATCTGAGGAAATCTTGTGATTAATTCTTTAATCTACCGGTATAATTATAATAAAACTGTAACCAGGAAAAGTATGTACATTTACGATTTTTTTTTTTTTTAAATGAACTTGGGGTACTATAAATAAGTTTCACAGAAAGAATCAACTGTTTATTTTTTTAAAAAATCGTCTCTCGGTCTGCAAGATCAAATGAGCGGGATTCATGCAAAAACTGCTGGTCGGATTTTGACAGTATTTCGATTAATGTACAGCCCGTGGTATCACGGGTGAAATAGGGTATGTTTCATATTAATATGATGTCGAAAGAATGATAAATTAAGGATAAAGTTTCCTTGAACGCGATTAACACCAATATTTCTGACAATATATTGATGGGGTTTTGATTACTGTACTTCTCTTGATGCCACATGAAAAAATATGAATGTATCAATTTGATGTGCCTTTATAAAACAATAAATTTAACTGTTTTTTTTTTTTTAAATAAACGCGATTCATGCTAAAACTACTGTTCGGATTTTGGAGTTTCTATAAATGGACTGCCCGTGGTCCTTCCGGTAAATAGGGTAAAGGAGCCAAATTCGGACCGCTATTTTGTTTTTTATGTGTCTAGTTTTTAATTTGAGGTACTTTTACTTGAATTCTAACGGAATACATTATTTGGTATCTTTCAAATAGTCTGTATGACAGATGTTAGTAAATATCTGATCATAGTCTTCAAATTAAATTTTTAGTAAAAGTAGCAAAAACGATCTCTGAGAGAAAGGTAGCCAAAGTCGGATCCCTGTTAAGAATGTACACACAATTATCACAAAAGTCCATTAAAATTAAAAATAATATGAAAGAGTTTTATTTTAACATTTAACCTTATGGTATAAACCATTTAGATTATTGGAAATTCATAATATTTGATAATTTACCATCTAAAAAAAAAGTTTAAGATTTCTACGCTTATAAGTTCTTTCACTAACGACAAATATCACAACTTTCTTTTTACCAAGTTTTCTGGCCTTCTGAAGCAGCATTTCAAATTAAGAAACTAACGAAATATGAATTATTGTGGCGATCCTACTCAGGGAACGACGAAGGGCCCTAGTTAGGGCGTCTATGGCTTTGAAGTTTCAGGCATTTAAGCAGAATGTTAGGTAGATATCAAAGTAAACAAATGACACAGTGATACAGAATAATATTTTCCAAAGACATTGCAATGAACACATTGTTTATTTCTCCATTTGGAACACTATAAAAACGCTTTTTAATCTACTTCTGCAAAAACTTTCACTTCTACTTAAAACATTAACAGCGTAACTCGTACTTCTCTCTGCCCAACCCTGTAAACTTCAAAACACATTATTTATTTCGATATCTACATGCTGAAATAAATTCCTCCAGAATGCAGAATAAGATGGGGGTCCGAATTAAGTAGCCGGGTCCGGGTTTGGTTACCTCCCTCTATTCTTATTTTGACATGGTATGGTAAAGCCGATAAACTAAAGATAATTTTCCCTTGAATGCGATCCACGGGAAAGCTACTGCTCGGGCTTTGATGAGGTTCCGATTAACGAACAGTCCATGGTACGGCGGATAAAATAGGGTATATTTCGTTATGACGCAATGCCGAAAAGCTGAGAAATTTCTGATAATATTTTTTTTTTTTTTTTTAATGACTAACCCAACAAATGTTGGTCGGATTTTGATGAAGTTCTGATTAACCTACAGCCCGTGGTACCGCGGTAAAAATAGGCCATGTTTGCTTTCGATGTGGCATTGTAAAGCCGATAAATTTAAATAAATTTTATGCTAAACGTAATTCACGTAATAACTGTAGATCAGATTTTGATGAGGCTTCGATCTAAAGGATTAAAATAAAATTGCTCACATATTAGTATCTATTTAATGCCAAGTTATTTCTGTCAGTCGAAATGTTTATCGTGATTTCAGCTTGTGAGTGGAATAGTATTATTTGGAGGAATGAAGTTACAGTTTATTGCAGACTGCCACTGAACGTGGTGGCTGAGCGTTAGCTCTGACCTCGCATTCGGGAGGACGCTTGTTCGAATCCCCGTCTGGGCATCCAGATTTGGGTTTTCCATGGTTTCCCAAATCACTCCAGGCGAATGTCGGGATGATTCCTTCAAAAGGGCCATGGCCAAATTCCTTCCCGTTCCTTGTCCTAGTCCCATCCCGCCTCTAATGACATCGACGTCAACGAGACGTCAAGCAATAAGTAAGAAAAAAAAGTAGACTCCCCTCATACAAAAAGAAGTTGCGATCAGTGAACTACAGGGGCCGTGGATCATATTGTTCTTGACCATTTAGGTTTAAGAGGGTGGTGTGCACTTCAACAGTCCACGCGAACGAAAGTGGGGGAAACTTTTAATATTATGAACAAGACAATATTCCATTCACGTGACGACAGGCGAAACAGCACAACCTTCGTGAAAGACGGGACGGTCAGCAACCTTAGAAAGTGCTAGTGACAAGGTCACAGCTGTGGGGATGCAGGCGTATTTCTTCTGACCCTAAGCGACGGATAGTCTTCCTAGCCACTGCCATGTACTCCACATACCGGCTTATATGAAACGCATAAGAACGAGCGTGTTGGATGGTTACAAGCCAATATGAAAACTTGACTCTGTTCGTGAAAATGTAGACCCAACACTAGTATTACAGCCGGTTAGAAACGAACGTTTCTCAGGAAAACGCCAACAGGCTATTTTTTACCAATGCGTAGGTTTCTCTTTATCGTTAACAATCTAATGAGTCATAATTCTTCATTTGCATGACCAACCATGAGAGAATGCTGTAACTGAGTGTAATGGGTGAGCGGTAACGTTCGGATCTGGCATTCGGGAGAACGCGGGTTCAAATCCCCGTCTGGCTACACAGAATTTGGCTTTCCATGGTTTCTCCAAATAACTCCCGGTGAATGCAGGGATTGTGCCTGCAAAAGCCCAAGGCCCAATTCCTTGGCATTCCTTGTCTTCAATCCTTTCCCGCCTCTAGTGACCTCGACGTCGACGAGGCATAAGCCTTAAGCAATCAATATATACATATATAAACACAGTCCCGGTGCAAACAATCCATTTGATGTCATTTCCTATCAATTGTTTAAGCATAATATCTTTTTTATTATTTTGTAAGGATTGGAGAGTATTTAAGTGACGATCAACATTAAATTCGATTTTATTACTCAATAGATGCAGCGATATAGAATTTTTTTAAATAATTTCAGTAATACCCTTAAAAATATAATACATTGCTGCTCGTTGTTATAAGCTAAATACATTTACGGTATTTCAGTAATTTTCTTGGTCTTTCCCCTTCTAAGCATAAAAGTGTACATTACCATCTGCCTTCTTCTTCCCAGAGTTTGCTTGGTATTTTACAGGGCCCGCTTTCACTATACAGCTGCAACGACTTTGTTTACGAGTCAACTTTTCGTTATATTTAGAGAGGAACTACGGAGCGTGGTGGGTGAGTGGGTGAGTGGACGCTTTGGCCTCGCATTCGGGAGAACGTGTGTTCGAATACCCGTGCAGCCATTCAGATTTCGGTTTTCCATGGTTTCCCCAAATTACTCCAGGCGTATGCTGGGATGGTTCCTTCAAAAGACCATTGCAGAATTCCTTCCCTTTCCTTGCTCCCTGTACTTTCCCATCTCTAGTGATCTTTATGTCAACGAGACGTAAAGCGAATAGCAAATATAAAAAATAAAAAAATAGGGAGGATCTTACATTACTTCACGTGTGCCGTTTCATAGTGTTTCTTGGTTACTTGTTATTTTTTTTTTTTTTTTTGCTAAATGTATTGTTTCTGAGGTGGATCTGGGAACATTCCCCAGATAATTAGAGAAATGGTCTAATACCCTAATAAGTATGCCTGTCCCGCCGTGATATTGTTTTCAACCTGGGCTTCGTGGGTAACTTATAAAGCCTGTATCGTTGCTAGCGATCTTGTTGCAAATGTTTTTAAATTGATACAGGGTTCCTCTTGTCATGGACTAACTGTCCACCGCTTTATGACTATGAGAACGCGCTGGTTGTAGCTTCTTCCACCCGCTTTGTTCCCGCGTGAATCTTCTGAACCACACCGATGGATCTATTGTTAGTAGGCTGTACCTACTATCCGCAGGAAAATGTGCTCGAGTAATCGGTTATAACGATCTAGCTGAGCAATAGTCCCTGCAACAAACTAATAATATTCAATATGGTGGACTGTTATGCAGAGAACCAACAGCGGAAAACCTATCTACCCGCTCTCACCTGGTGATCAGGACTTTCTTTTTTGTGCAATTATTTTATTTTTTTGACTTGAATACGTCTTTGAGGTCGATATTTGGTGCATCGCGTGTTCTAAAACTCGAGCACCACGAAAACAGTTTCAACTTGATTCGCATTTTCATCAGATAAGCCACCGAGCATGTCGTCTTTGGTGACATTGGATACAGAAAATATGAAAGTTTATTGAGAAATTTTTTGAAGCATTTGAAATGTGGTGTTACAGAAGAATGCTGAAAATTAAGTCCACAGACAAAGTACGAAATGAACGAGTTTTGGAAATGATGGGTGAGGAAAGAAGTTTGTGGAAGAAGCTTACAGAAAGAAGAGGCAGGCTGGTAGGTCATATTTTGAGACATGCTGGATTGGTTAATTTGTTAGTAGAGGGAACAGTCGAAGGTAAGAACTGTAGAGGAAGACAGAGATTAGAATATATGAGGCAGATAATTGAGGACGTGGGTTGTAAGGGATATGTAGAGATGAAGAGGTTAGCACAAGATAGGAAGGGATGGAGGATTGCATCAAACCAGTGGAAAGACTGATGACAGCCAAAAATAAATAAAAATATCTGTAGGTCTAAGTGTCGATGATAGTCAACGTGTATGGGCCACGGCTTACAGCCAGGTTGCATAATCATTCTAATAAGCCCCGAAGTTTCGGTAACTCTCTGAATTGTATCTGGGCGTTATGGATTATTTTCGTCAATTGTTGATAATATTAATAAATAAGTACAGCCTGTTCGTTCATAGCTTTCCGAACGCATTTCGCTTCTTAACTGAAGCTTGAAACGCGTTCGGAAAGTAAATAAAGGAACAGATATTCAATTGCTTAGGCTGTACTTATTTATTAATATCTGAATTGTGTTAGAATTCCTTTAAAATTCAGACAACATTTTGAAATCTCGTGGAGAAAGTTCTAAAAATCATAGAAACTGAAACAACTAAGACTTGAAAAAATAAGGTGCCACGCGAGTTAGGAACTTCAATTTGGCCTGCTGTGAACCCCCTCCTCCCACTACGTAGCTCGACGTGGCTTTTGCCTCTACCTCCCATTCCCCCTTGTAGCACCTAGATTTTTTTTGATGGCATAAGACATTTTGTACTGTTTTCTCTTGTCAGACTATTGTAAATTACATACGGAGATAATTAAATGAAGGAAATAAATATTCACATGCTGTTGTGTGTTTTATTTTAACTGTGAAAAATGATATTAATAGAAAGCTACGTGGCCTGGCTCGGAATCCCCCCCCCCCCCACGTAGCGCAGCGTAGCCTTCCAGCCAACCTCTCCCCCCCCCCCTCTAAACCGAGTCTTGTAGTTTATGGACGCTCCCTAAGTGAGTTGGCGTTTGTGCTGAATCACCCGGTGTAGTGTCCTGTATTCCGCACCCGCTGTGGCACCAAAATGGAGCCCGACACTGAACACAGTGTTTATTTCATGTCCGGTCGTGAAAAAAAAAAAATCATCACCGCAACTTGGCCGGTAGATTGTGAGAGGTTGTGTTGTACGATTTGTTATTACCAAACTGTGCACGACAAATCTGTTTGTAATTCCTCTTTTTTTTTTTTTTTTTTTTTTTTTTTTTTTTTAATGGCATTCGGTCCTGATAGCCATACAGCCAGCTCAATGTGTTTGTTTCTCTTACAAGGTACATATTTCTTATAAGTGTAATTATTTTCTCTCTTGTGTAAGGACGGCACAAGACGAACACAACACTCAATTAAAACCACCCATGCCCTAGGCCGGACTCGAACCGGCGACCCCTGTAACGAGAAGCAAGCACGCTGCCCCTACGCTGCCGGGGTCGGGTTTTTTGTAATTCCTAAACCTCTCCTCAGTTCTCATAGAGTAAGGGCAGAAGATACTGTTGGAGTCGAGTCTCAGCTCTCGTAGTGTAAACTTCCTTATACTCGCGGATCTGCGTTGTGTGCGGTTAAGTGCTTCGCGGTCTCCGGGCAGTGTTTTCCCGGAACTACGGACTAGTTCTCCGGGGATATTTTCCCACTCTCGAGGTGAAATAGTGCAATAGTTTATCAAGTACACACATCTGTTAATTCAATATAGCCTGCCGCCGTCATGTACGGCGGGGACTATGGCGAAGGCGGCCAGCTCCAGCTCCAGCCGTCGACACTCTGCCAGGCAAATGGTGAGACAATCATAGGCCCAGCAGACGAAGACAACATTAGTGGCAGCCATGTGCAGTTCCAATCGCAGAGCAATAGCGGTGATACGAGTGCAACGATGGACGCGGTCAGCTCTGGTCTCAATACTGTAAACACTCCACCAGCAATCTTCAATCCTACTTTAATCCAACGTGACCAGCAATCGAGAAGAGAAGATGAAGTGGTAGCACATATACCGCAGAAACGCCCCTTCGCCTCCGCAAACGACATCGGCACCGGCGCCAGCAGCGGAAGCAGCAAGGTTCTCCGTTCCTCACGGCATCCTCCGCCACCAGCTGACATGAGTATGGACGCATCGCAGCCGGAACATGCGCAGCGTCAGCAGCCAGCAACGGCCACAGAAAACAACATCCTACAGGTAAATGGGGCGGCGCCATCACATTATGAAAGTTATGATCTAGGTCCCTACCACGTGTATATAGAAAGTCAGGACAAAAACATTGGACGTATCCACCCAATGGCTATCGGCCGCATCATGTACTCCCTCAGCCAGGATATAGGTAACAACATAATCCAGATAGCCCCTGCTGGGCGAAATCGTGTCAAGATTGAAATGAGATCGGCAGCATCGGCCAACAGCCTGATCGCGAGTTCTGTTTGGGAGCGAAATGGCCTTAGGGCCTACATTCCGTTCTCTCTCATTACACAGCAAGGGATTATTAGAAATATCAGAGGAAGAAATAATGGAGGTTGTGAGGTGTGAATATCAAGTAGTGAAGGTCAAAAGGTTTATTAGAAAATCGAAAGAAAATGAGCAAATGAAGGAAATCCCGCTTCCGATATGTCTCCTAACTTTCAAAGCTCAGAGGCGCCCCAATTATGTCTATATACATGAAGTGAGATGTCCTGTAGAACCCTATATTAAGCCGGTAATGCAGTGCTTTAACTGTCTCCGCTTTGGGCACCCCAGCAATCAGTGCAGAAGCAGCAAACGATGCCCCTTTTGCACAAATCCACATGATGGAACAGAATGTGTGAACCAAAGGACCCCAATATGTGTCCACTGCAGCGGCGGTCACCCATCCTTTGACAGACAGTGCCCCGAATACGTCAAACAAAAGAAGATCAAACAGGTGATGGCCCAGGAAAATCTAAGCTATAAGCAAGCCCTAGAGAAAATCTCCATCCCATCGTACGCCAGTATGGCGGCGAGCCTAGGAAGAGCGAACATACAATTTCCATTCATGGCCACCCACGAAGGAATCTATGACCAAAGTGGTTGGAACATAGCACAGCATAATCCTACAACCGCCCCACCTAACGTCCCGATTTATCCTCCCCAACAGGCGCAGATACCACAGGCCACTCCTACGCTGGTAACACCCCCACTGACCTGGAGAACTCCCTACCATCCCTTCCTGTCAGGAACCAAGTTCACCCTCCTAGCTCCGAAAGTCAGAGAAAAGCGGGCAGAACCACAAGCAGTGCGGTAGACAGGTCCTACAAAAACTATTGGATTCCGTACAATAGGCACATCGAACCGATCGTCCGCAACCCATACCCTCCCCATCCGGTAAATAACCATTCTAACGTACCAGCTACGGAATCCTCGGTCAACAAAATGTTTGAAATAATAATGTGTGTGATAAATCAACTGGTAGGAAACCAGTTGCAAGATCCTTCCCTGTACGCCCCTAATGTAAAACAACTTCTGCTCCGTTCCCTGTCCATAAGCGGGATAGACAATGGCGGCTCCGGTTAGAAACATCGGAACAGCCCCGCATTGCGAGATCATCCTACAATGGAATGCAAGATCCATCAGGGCCAACAAAGAGAGTTTGCTGCAATACTCCTCAACGAATAAGGTGGCCGTCATGGCCATCAGTGAGACTTGGCTGAAGCCAGGCGAACGATTTTTATTCAAGGGGTATAATTCCATTAGATCAGATCGTCCTGATGGCTACGGGGGCTCTGCCATACTAATTAGAAACTCTATTTATTATGAACCAATACACCTCCGCACGGAAGATATGGAATTTAATACATGTGCGGCTAGAATCCGTCTCAGCAAGAAAGAGGTCACAATCGTATCAATGTACAGACCACCGAATAAGAAGTTATCGAAAGCAGCCATCACGAACCTCCTCAGACCCCTACCGAAACCGGTCCTTCTCTTAGGAGACCTTAACGCCCATAACATTCTATGGGGAAGTTCAAGTACAAACGAAATGGGTAACACTATAGCTACTATTTTAGAGGAAGAAGACATGGTTGTATTGAACAATGGCGAACCCACCAGGATCAATGCGCCAGGTCAGGGTCCTTCTGCAGTGGAATTTCTTGTGTATCGGCGAATATAGCGGTGGACATCTCTTGGGAAATAGTCGAAGACACGATGGGATCTGACCACCTACCCATCCTACTCCGCTTCAGTTCTGACACCTCAGCGCCACGGTTCATCTTCCCTACCAACAAATGGAAAATTCACCAGGCTGACTGGGAAAAATTTGAAATTGGCTTGGAACGACTCACATCATCTTGGGAGTGCGGAGCTGATGCTGCGTCGGATTACCGCCTTTTGATAAACGATATTAATCAAGCTGCTAACGCTTCCATTCCGCACAGAAACCTCTATACTTTCTGAAGAAAAACGGATACCTTGGTGGGACAACGAATGTAGGGAAGCGGTGCAACGACGCAGAGACACGCTACGTGTATTTAGAAGTTGTCCCACGCTGGACAACTACCTGGCCCACTGCAGAGCGCAGGCTATCGTCAAGAAGATAGTCAAGAGAAAGAAAAGAGATAAATGGAATGAGTTCTGCGAATCCTTCAACAAAGATACGCCCATACCTGAAATATGGCACAACTTGAGGAAATTAAAGCACTCAGCCTCCCCGGCAATTGGAACCGCTCCTATAACGAACGACATCCTGGAAAACATCCTCATCTCCTTAACCCCGGCTTGGGTGGAACCCAACCTTGAAGAACCCAAGGCGCCTGAGCCGCACTTCCTGCTGCACCCGTTCCGATTAAACGAACTCAACTCTGCTCTAAATCATGGATCTGACACAGCACCAGGTCCGGACAACATCCATTACGCCATGCTGAGGAACCTGCCGGTCTCAGCAAAAACAAAGTTGTGCAGTATTCTGAACAGGATCTGGGCGAATAGAATTCAAATTAAGGAGATGAAAACAGCGCGGGTGGTTCCCGTGAGGAAGCCAGGGAAACACGGCCACAGGGTGGACTCCTACAGACCCATAAACTTACTGTCGTGTACCAACAAAATCCTGGAACGCATGATCAAACAGAGATTGGAATGGTGGCTAGAGCATCACTCGCTCCTCCCTGAAACACAGTACGGATTCAGAAGAGGTAAAGGCACGGACAACGAAAATCCAGTCCTGCTTAACCAAAAACAAATTCATGATCGCCGCATACATCGATATAAACAGCGCATACGACCATGTATCTCTTCCGATCCTAGCTAAGAAACTTCGCCGCCTAGGGATCCCACAAGTCTTTGTGGGAAATCTATTGGCACTGCTTTCAGATAGGTGGCTTGTAGTATCGCGGGGAGGTTCCCCTGTGGCATCCAGGAAAACAAATCGAGGCCTGCCTCAGGGCTCCGTTCTTGCGCCGCTGCTATTTAACCTGTACACTTGTGACCTCCACCATACTATGAGTGGCAGTATCACCATCCTCCAATTCGCCGACGATCTTTGTATATTCATAATAGGAGACTCATGGGAAGAATGCCTCCGGAAGCTGTCGTCGGAAATGGATAAATTCAAACAATGGCTGTTCAACAATGGCTTTGACATATCACCTACGAAGTCGGCCGTATCCATATACACCCGTCATAGAATGCCCGCAAGGGTCGATATAAAATTAGGACCCTTCACGTTCCCCGTAAAAAGCACGGTGAAATATTTGGGCATATGGATCGACAACAAACTAAAATGGGGTACCCACATAAAAAACATAATCAAGAAATGCGATATGGCCACCAATCTCATTCGAGCAATAGCCAGCATCAAGTGGGGTGACCACCCCGCAATATTATTAAGGATATACAAATCCTTGGTGCGCCCTCACTTCGACTATGCATGTATATGCTATGGGTCAGCATCGGAAACCCTACTCAAAGAGCTGGACAAAGCCCAATATAAGGCTCTCCGGGCATGTGTAGGCGCAATGAAATCGACGCCAACGAACGCGCTCTTAGTCGAGGCACTCGAACCCCCGCTAAACATCCGCAGGAGCCTTCTTAGCTCGAAATTCCTCCTCAAACACAGCCAATATGCTGGTAGTAGTCTGATGAATGCAATTCACGATCTCGCAATGCAATGCCTTACTGCCAACTACTGGGTAAAGAAAAAAACGCCTCCAGTTGCGGCGGAATATTTAGAATCCTACAAGATATGTACGAGCATTTGACAAAACACAAAAATGCCATCCTATGAGGCCTCGTATTGGAGCACTGTCACAAACTTGGAAGTGTTTATAGATATGGAAGCGACGCTCCAGCCGGAAAGCCACAGAACAAATGTGTACCAATTTCTGTACAATCGTCCCCAAACGGAACACATATACATGGACGGATCTAAGCTCCCAGACGCGGCAGGATGTGCTTTCTTCACTCCAAAATTTGACGTAAAGGGACTATTCCAGCTTCCTGCGGAATGTTCCATCATGACTGCAGAACTAAGGGGCATACTTGAAGCACTCAATTACGCTAAAAACTCCTCAAGCACAGCCTTTGTAATCCTATCGGACTCTAGATCGGCCCTGATGTCACTAAAATACCACCACAGTAAATGGCACATTGATCAACGTGTGTACGACATCGTGAACGTAGTCCAAGAATTAAAACGCTCCAACAAATCAGTAGAATTCAAATGGGTCAAAGCTCACTGTAACCTCCGTGGAAACGAGATGGCGGACCGCTACGCAAAGCAAGCTGCACGTAGCGGTATAACAGACAGTAACAAGATTCCCTATCCTGACGCTGTATGTCTCATCAAAAACATTGCACTATCCAAGTGGAATATGGAGTGGAAGAAATCTATCACGACCAGAGGTCACCATTATGGCCTCATACACCCGGTGATTCCAACCAAGCAGTGGTACGAGAAGTATAAATGCACTCGCAGGTTTAGCACATGCATCGCCAGACTCAAATTCAACCACGGATGCTTCAAACAACATCTCCACCGTATTCACGTCATGGACACGCCCAATTGTATATGTGGCGGAATTGAGGATACAAATCACCTCCTGTTCGGTTGCAGTAGGAAGAAGACTGAGTCAGACCTCCTTCTACGATTCCTCACGAAAGCAGGAATCCCGTTACCCACATGCACTGCCACACTCCTATCAACAGAGAACTACGCGATCTACAAGATTTTATATCAACATATGAAAAGAATTGGTGTTACAATCTAATAGACACATTTATGTATCTGTAACATTATATAGACAGGTCTCTGTACAATGTTAATATTTATTGTGAGACATAAGCAAGGTTATAATATCAAGCGTGTTGTCCGGGTGATGACACTACACCCTAGGGCAGCAATGCTCCTTCACTGATGTTATGTATGAATTAGAGCTAATTATAAGTTATGTGTATTGTAAACAACCCCAGTTTGTATCATTATGGATAAGGCAAAGTAGCCTACGCAGATGTCAAAGCTAACTGTAATATCTTACCTCTGTACATGTCGAACCACTTCCTATAAAATATCTAGATTTAATTAGAGGATAATACTCTCACTGCAGCTGATCTTGTATGATTATGTATATGGACTGTACCATCACATTGTAGTATCCATGTAACCTGTACATGGCTGTATGGGTGCGCAGCCCAAATGCCAATAAAAAAAATAAAAAAAATAAAAAAAAAGATACTGTTGATGGTGACTCATCCGTTGAATGGGGAAGTTAAACTTGCTAACTTTCCTTGAATATTTCGAAAGAGTAGACTTGAATGAGAGGGCACCGGGTGTTTCCCTTCCGTCATAATTTCATTCACGACTGAAACACCACATTACACTGAACACAGAAACATCGCCCACAAAAAATAACAGTTACAGCCACTTCCTTCACTAGGGAAGTCAAGTGGAAATCACCACAGTTAGTTTTCCCAAGACAGTTGTCATAGCGAGGTGATATTCGGTAACGCCGGATATTGTGCTTCGGAGAAGAGGGCATTGCATAGTCCCAGAAATCGCTGCATTGAAGGCTCAACACGATTACGACACAGGATGGAAACATAGGAATCGGTTCTTCGAAAAGAGAATTAATCTGATAGGAAATACACCATGTGCGATCGCCTTTCGTCGAAATAGGCAATTACGTCTCATATCAAGGGTTTCACTTGCGTCACGGGTTACGACAGTAAAAGGAATGAGGACGTGGTTTACACCAGCTACTTCATAGTATCGTAAAATGCAGATCAATAGTGCGTGTAGAGAACTTTCCAGCACTCAAGTTGTTGTTGTTGCTTTAGGGCGCGTCGACAGCGGGGTCATTAGCGTCCAGCACTCAATGGACAGGAGACTTGGTAGGCAACGTTACTGTAGGCTAGTAAAAAACTCATAGTGGGAATCGTCCACAGTTAGTCCATAAATTTTACAAGAAACTGTCAATGCATAAAGTTTTAAATGTTAGGCGCTTACTCTAAAGACTGAAACCGTGTTTTTCTTTTTTATGGCTTTCCGCCTCGTCGGCGTCGAGGTTATTAGAGGCAGGAAAGGATAGGGGGGGGAGGGCAAGGAATGGTCTTTTGAAGGAACCAGCCCAGTATTCGCGTGACTTCGCAAAAAACATGGAAAATCAAACCCAGGATGGCCGGTTGGAGATTCGAACCAGTGCCCTCCAGAATGCGAGATCAGAGCGTTACCGCTCACCCACCACGCGGGATGATATGAATCTTACAACTATATTCCGATTCTAGTGAACGAGGTCTTTAACACGGACATCATTAAAGGCAAATCACTTGTTATTTTTATGAAACCTAATTTCAGCTTGAACTGAACGAGACCCGAAAATTCTACTGTGGGAATATGTGTATTGATATGAAGTTTACTGGTTACGTTTCTGTTCAGAGTTTACCCTACATATGTTATTTCTCTTATTATCGGCCTGCATTGAATAATATGCTCAACTGAGCCTCTAGATTAATTAGTTTTGTCCTGTGTGTATGTGTGGTTGGGGGAGGAACAGTATACAAAACCGTGGAATGCAGAAATAAGTATTGATATTTTTCAGACTTTTGGTTAGACAGCGAAGGTTTATTATCTATTTAATATTTCTTCGGAATCTGCATGTTTTAAATTTACAAGAATTGTGCATTTTAGAAAGTTGCTGCAAATGAAATTTTCACAGTGTGTAATGGAACTCTTGAATTTCACGTTCCCTTGTTGTGAGTAAAAATATTTTGTTAAAGAATATATTTTGGTTTTGCCGAAGCTCTCAGCTTGCTTACATAGCAGTCAGTATGGCGAGCGGAACTGACACTAAGGTGTCAGGAAGATCGGTCATTCCTGAATACCGAGAGGAAGTACGATCTCGGCCTTATGGAGGACAGTACGAAAATGCTTGGAGATTTGCAACTATTTCTTTTCTATCGAATACCCTTGCTACAAAACCAAGAGTTATCTTACGTGTGACATCAGTGGTTCTGCAAAACAAATTGTGCAATACTTAGCCCAAGGGACACGACTATGTTAAATGTAAGACTTGTCAGAATACATAAAATTACTGACACTAAGCGGTATGTCTATTCAGCGATGTCAAAATGACATAAGTATTTTGATAATGGGAATCGTCATAATGAAATGCGTCATAATATTTCGCTTAGTATCTAATAGAAAATGATCACTTAGCAAGACATTAATACAGACTTGAAAATATTCACAATCAACAATCACAGACACAATACCCTCACTCTACAAGAGAACTACCAAATACAAAAAGCAATAAAAATGGCAAGCAGGTTCTGAATCACCACATAAACTTAACAAACCAAATACTGTTCAAACTGTTAAACATACAATAAAGCTACAGTAAAGAAATAAACCTAACAGATACATGCACTCACACATTCACATAAAATTGGAAACAAAATAACAAAACATCAATCTCCCATGCAATTTCAAAACTGGCGCCGTCAGCGCACCACCACCTTCGACATTAAGAAAGCAAGATGGCCACCGAAAACAAGTGAGTTGTAGTAGACACAATGTGTACATCCTGTACACAGCAGCAAAGACAAATGGCTGTAATGGAAACATGCTTTGGAGAAAAAGCGGAGATGTGTGGTTACGAACCTGAAAACCACAAATGTAAATAGTAAGTGTAGTTAAATAATCCGAAAATGTATCAATTTGGAATTATTTCGAACATCAGACAGATTTATAAGTTAATAAACCCAATGTAAATTTTAAAATAGATTCGTCGCTGATGATGCCTCGACGAGAGGCGAAACGCGTACGGCAATAAAGTTACAAATACAGTTGCATTGGCGTCATTTTATCATTTAATATATAAAATGATTTGCAGAATGTTAGAGTTGACAGCAGCGTATGTAAATAAGCAGTTCGATTCTTGTACCAGACCTCATTCACCAACACATAATGACGATAGATATATCAGGATGAATTGTATAGTTACGTGAAACTGGTATAGTTAATTTAATATGCGAGGGATGCGGAGCAAATAGGCAAGCAACAGTTACCGTTCGTTTATGGAAATCATTTATTGCGAAGCGTGTTGTTAGAAAGCTGGCAAGGAGCAGGTTCGCATTATATAGCTCTAGGAGAATGCGATGGTTATTCCATAGAAGAGCTTTCGTAAAATTAACGGATAAATGCAAGCTTCTGACATGCAGTAACCTCAGTTCTGAAGAAGCGGTAACTACTATACTCATATACTCGTATTCCCGTCATCCAACATGCGGGCAAACAATGGGGTCTAATGAGTACGCTCGTAGAGTTGAATCTGCTAAATGATTGTCCAGTACTGTGATACTGAATTGGTATTCTCACTGTTTTTATTGTCCGCTGTTAAGGTAATTACGTTATAACCTGCCACGGTTATTACGCACGTAATAACGAAAATCCTCATACCACCTTCTTATCCGACACCAAGGAAATCATTCCTGTGTAAATCACTGGGATGACATAGTCCAAGAACAAGTACCATGGCGTTATCTCTTAACCAACTTGTCGTTCCTGTTACAGAAGCAAGTAACACGAAGTGGCACCATTCCAGTCAGTCTTCTGTTAGTTCTGTTATCGTACTGCTTGCGTTGGAGTCACAGTTCATCGCCACGGTAGTCACCAAACCTACCAATGGATATTTTTCCGGGGCTTCGAAAATGCATTAGAAACACAGAAAGAAGTGATTTCTACGATCCTAACTTCCTATCTCATCGGCAGCAGAACAGAAGAACATTTTGAAAGTTACGGGAAACTTTACTACGTCGGTGGGCATATCGTCAGTTTAAATAAACCGAGAGTGGTGGGTGAACGGTTAACGTTCTGGCCTCGCATTCGGGAGGACGCCGCGCCGGTTCGAATCCCCGTCCGAGCATGCATATTTGGGTTTTCCATGGTTTCCCCAAATCACTCCAGGCGAATGCCGGGATGCTTCCTTCAAAAAGGCCATGGCCAAATTCCTTCCCGTTCCTTGTCTCCACTTCCATCCCGCCTCTAATGATCTCGACGTCGACTAGGCGTAAAGCCATAAGTAAAAAAAAAAGTTTCAATAAACATTGAATTATTGCAAACAAAAGAGTATACAGAAATAACGGTGCAAGACGTTATTACAGAAGCTCGGTAACGCTCTGGCCTCGGCAGGACGCGGGTTCGAATTCCCGTCCGGGCATCCTGATTTGGTTTTTCCATAGTTTCCCCAAATCACTCCAAGCGAAAGCCGGGATGCTTCCTTCAAAAGGCCATGGTAGAATTCCTTCCCGTTCATTGTACCCAGTTCATTCCCGCCTCTAATGAACTCGACGTCGACGAGGCATAAAGCCATAAGCACTAAATTCTAGCAGCACTTTCAATAGTCATTGATGACTATGTCTTCTTTACTTCAAAATGGTCACTTCAGCTCCTTCCACCACAGTTGATCTCAGGCCTGTGTACTATGATGTGTACTTACCACTTAGTCACTGCTATATCTGGACATTTCTCCGTTCTGTAGAAATTAACCAAACTGTGTTTCTACCGTAGTCGGATTGTTTTCTATCATCATATTTCGCATTCATAGGCAACCGCATTTATTCACAGATACCGAAAAAGCACCTGCATCATTAGAGATAAGTAAGAAACTAAGATTGGTTATAACATTATTATCTCCTGTCAGGTGTAAAAACAGTTTTATTGGTGTATTGATCTTAAGCTGTAGGAAAGCGAAGTGTTCTCTGGTTTCTGTCACATTTGAACTCGGCTCGTGTTGTAACCTGATACGCTGAGCGAAGAATGAAATTCGAGCCAAGAACAAATTAGCAGTCTCAAGAAAGGAAAAAAGTTAACGAACGATACATATTATAGAGTATCACCTTTCAGACTCAGTCGGTAAAAATGTCAACGAATTTAAGAACGAACACATATGGACATCTGCATAAAATATGGGTCCTTACTATGACTCTCATGAAAGTTTTGATTGTAAAATGAATTTATGTCAAATACATACAGTAAGTGTTAAACTGACGATTCTTTTTATTAACGAGTTAGAGAAAATCGAAAAAAGTGCTTGAATTAATCTAGAACCTTTAATAACTTATTAACGTCGAAATATAACAGTAAGATAACTTGCGATATCACCGGTAAATATGAAATTTTTATGAAAGTTTGTTTAGTAACTTCCAAAAGCTATCATTGTATACACCTAGCGGCAGCATCAAACCGAGCGTGGTGGATGAGCGCTAACGATCTGGCTCCCATTAGAGAGGACGCGGTTTCGAATCCCCGTCCGGACGTCCAGATTTGGGTTTTACATGGTTTCCCCAAATCATTCTGGGCGAATGCCGCGAGGTTTAGAAGGCCATGGCCAAACTCTTTCCCGTTCCTTGTCCCCAGTCCTTTCCCGCCTCTAAAGACCTCGACGTCGATCAATAAGAAAAATAAAATGACAGCATCAAGTTCTAACTTCAATGGATCCTAATACGCATCTACCAGCGCAGTTTCAAATCGCTAAATACGTTAATCAAACCGAGCGTGGTGTGTGAGAGGTAAAGCTCTGGCCTCGCATTGGGGAGGTCGTAGGTTAAAATCCCCGTCCGGCCAACCTGATTTCGGATTTCTATGGTTTCCCAAAATTACTCCAGGCGAATGCCAGAATGGTTCCTTTGAAAGGCCATGACCAAATTACTTCCCGTCCCTTGTTCCCAGTTCTTTACCACTTCCATCTGCCTCGACGTCGACGAGACGTAAAGCCATAAGAAGAAAAAATCTAATGACCTTAATCTCGACGAAGAGTAAAGATATAATGAGAAAAAAGAGTACTTATTAAGATCGTTTTCAGCACAGAATTGCCTTAAAATAGGAGTATAAATACAAATATCTAATCTTCCTGAAGACAGTGACTGCGATGGTGCGACCCATTGCAAATTCTACAGACATACTTTCCTGAAATCTCTGGATAACTCACACAATTTCTATATTTTGGTATTTAAGTCTTGTTACTTTACTGAGCTAATTTTTCAGGTGCAGGAAGGATTCAGGTAAGATACGCAGGATTTAGTATGGAGTGATAATTTTCTGAAATCACTATGACTAGGATATTAATCATCTAATTATCAGATTATTTACTGTTACCACAGGCATCTAATATTTCCTAATGCTTCATGGTGAGATATTTCTGCCGACATGAAGTTGACAACATCACGCATGCAGCAGCGGGGAAATTATTACCCTGATTTTTTTTTTTACTTATAGCTTTACGCCTCGTCGACGTCGAGGTTATTAGAGGCGAGATTGGACAGGGGACAAGGAACGGGAAGGAATTCGGCCATGGCCTTTTGAAGAAAGCATCCCGGCATTCGCCTGATGTGATTTGGGGAAACCATGGAAAACCCAAATCTGGATGTCCGGACGGGGATTCGAACCGCCGTCCTCCCGAATGCAAGGCCAGAGCGTTAACCACTCACCCACCACGCTGGTTGTGAAATTTTTAAATAAAATCTCAGGTTGTTTTGGATCGTCTGAGATGCTATATATTGTATTTGTTTCCGTGATAAATAAATTTAAAGACGCAACATAAACCAAAACAGTGTATATATTACGTACAATTAACTCACACTGTTGCAAAAAGAAGCTGTTACCTTGGACGAACATGAGATTCTGAATTAATACGTCAGTTCTGTTGCAACTTATGAAAATTAGTTCATATCATTTATGGAATGTGCTAAGACTTATCTTCAGACGGTTCTCAACAACTATTAGGAACAACTGTTTACTCGAAAACGATTTTAATAATCGTAACATGCAGTCTCTCAGCAACAGCTTTAGACGATATTTGACTGAAAACGCCGCTTAGAAACCACCAAGGAGACAAAAATATTGTGTTCAATCTGCGGTCACTTATAGGCACAGTGGTTGGTTTGTACATTGCCCGTTCAACAATTGTAAATGAAAACGCCGCCTGTTAGCAGCTGGTTTTTAATTCATATAGATTCAAACTGAACGTTTCGCCCTTGTGGAACGGTCAGTGACTGTGAATGTACATGCAGGGTGGTGTTAAGAAATTTGCAATATTAATATACATAGCTAACTAATAACAAAATATGCTCTACTTACAAATTATGGTTAAGACAGTTACATGCTGGTCGGGAGCAGCTGTATCTGCGCTTTTTTCAACCAGATCTGATGCTGTGGTTCCACGTAACTACTGTTACCTTTTTGAAAGTGTTAAAATTTGTCGAAATTTAAACTTTGTTTTTGTGACGCGACGCACAGCAATAACTTTCTTCTATACATACGTGTGCGGTGATGCCAACCTAATGTTTTTTGCTTGCGTTATAATATCTGTATCTATGTTTTATTAAAATATATCTGTTTGTGTATTGGTGTCAGTGTTGTAATTTACTGTTGTGCGTATTATATTCCTGTGTCCTGGTTATTCTTTAATGTTTTGAAAAGTGTTTCATTTGTTAAATGAGTGAATTCATTAAGTACAGTTTATTTTGATGTAATCACTTTATGAATGTGGTAACTTTTCTGGACTGTAAGTAGTCGTTTCTTGTGACTGGTAATTTTCAGTAATTTCATTTCTGTCTGTATTGTGGTGGAATGATGGTTGCGGTCTGATAAGTGTTCCGTAAATGATGAGATATTTCTACATTTAATGGCCCTGATATGTTCTTTGTATCTTTTAGTAAAGTTGCTTGACATTGTTGGCAAGTCAGTTCATGTATTCCTGATTTCTGATACTGATCTATTTTATTGTTGTTGTTTAGGTGCTTCTGTACCGCGTTGTTTGTGTGAAATGCAATTTTTAATCCTTGTATTCTGAATATGTTACTATTTCTGTGAATGTGTTCGTTGATGTAGCTCATTCTGTACCATTGTTTTTTAGTTTAGTTCAGTGTGTTGGTGTGTGTGATGTTGAGTGGGGTCTGTTTTTTTCCCCCCTGGATTTTGGTGTTGAGCTGTGCAATAAGTTGTTCCGTGTACCCTTGTTCTTTACAATTTATGTGATGATGTTTTATTCTTTTTCATAATTGTTCTTGGATAGTGGTGTCGTATTTAAACTGTTTAACGCGTGCTTGAGTGCTGCCTGTTTGTGGTTTTCAGGATGGTTAGATGTTTCGTGTAATATTATGCCTGTGGGGGTAGGTTTTCTGTATATGTTGAATGAGAGGAGTGACTCATTCCTAGTTATTGTTATATCAAGTCCAGTTGTTTATTTGTTTCCATTTCAATGGTAAATTGTATGTTGTTGTGGCTGATTTTTAATTCACTATGGAACTAGGTGATTTTATGTTCTGGTTCATCAATCAAACAAACAACATTATCTACGTATCGGTGCCAAAAGATTATATTGTAGTTTGTGTTTATAAATATGTGTTGCTCTATATGATCCATAAAGATGTTTCACTTAATGCCTGAGATAGGTGAGCCCATAGGTTGTCCTACGTTTTGAATGTAATATCTGTTGTTGAAGTTGAAATAGTTTTGTGGCGTGACAATATGTAAAATCTCTATTATCTCCTTGATATGTGTGCTGGGAACTTTGTGATGTGTAGAGAGGTTATGTATGATATTGTTAGTTGCATTGAATGGAATTACAGAAAACATATTTACTACATCAAATGATAGGAGTTTAGCTGTGGGGGGGATTTGTGTTGCCTTTATTTTGTGTACCAACTGCACTGTGTTCTGGATAGTTCTGTTATTGAGATATGTCATTTTCATTGAGAAACTCATGTGTGAATCTTCTTACTTTGTTTGATGGTGCATTTCTAAAGTTTTTTCACATTGGTTATGGTGTTATGAAAATTTATCTATTGTGTTACGTGCAACAATATCGCCTTTTCTACAAGGATTTTTCGTTCCCGTGAAATAATAAACGAGTATACAATGTTTACAGTTAACTTTTGAAACCCTTTGATGATGACGACTGTCATTTGTGGGTAGGGTAATTGCTAGTGCTACCATTTTATTTGCAAATTTTTGAAGATCCTACTACGTTCGAAGTACATTGGAGTAAACAGAAAATATAAGGAAGGCGACTATTTATAATGATGTTTGCTGCATAGGATCATTTTGAATGACAGTACAAGTAGATTCGTTTACATTAAATGTTGGTCTGTATTCAGATAGGAATTTCACCTCACAGAAAGATATCTTTCAAAGATTCTTTATATAGTAGTACGCTTTTATAAAATCCTCTTCACATTCGTGAAGTTAATACAGTATAAAAGACATGATTTTATAATTATTATTATTATAAGAAAGACTATATGTCTTTAGAATTATACATGAATTTTTATATTCGAAATTCATTCCATATTATAACACTATTTTTGTGGATATAAATCTTTTAGCACTATACAGAAAAATTATTCGGAAATAAAAAAAACGATGTTTAACTCAAGCATAAATCATAACGCTCTCGAAAACAACCCCAAAAATAACTACAGCGTAACTAAAATGCACTTCTTTTATAAAGACTCGACAACTTCAATTTCATACCAGTGATATTCATATTCATGCTGTGATTAGTGACTTAAAACTATATGAAGGACGATTTATTTTGAAGTATGTGAAACCGAATAACGCAAAATATGTACCATTACTTGGAGCACGTCTTTAGGAACCGCCGAAAGGGATTGAAAATTACATCTCATAACAATGTCCACACAAACATGATTAACATTACTAATAAAACACCCAGTGTTTTGTTGGTATCGATCATATTTTAGTTACAGTATCCGCATGACGCATTCGCGAAAAAAAAAAAAACAACAGCAGCAGATTCATCATACATCGGCAGGTAACAAGAAATATTGAGAAAATATTTTGTAAAGTACGTCGTAGTGATGAAAAGGAAGGAAAAAGGGCGGAGGCAGCGCTTTTAAAATAATTGCAGGCAGCGTCGCCGGAAACTGGCCTTGCCGCATTCTGGCATCCGGGACAGATGTAAGATAGCAATCCAATATCATCTGTCGGACCCTATTTGATCTCCGGACTGGATAGTTAACAAGTCGCCCAACAATGGTCAACTTCGCTTTCCGCATCGGATGACGCAGCTAAATTGACATAGGGCGTACCGAAAAAGTCTCGATATAATCGCTGACCCTCGTCCTAAGATACGGCGAGCTGATCCTGGCTACGTCTTCTATACATGTAACTACAATGTTCGTTTTGATCTCAAATCTTAACGTCTACCAAGCATTTATCACAGGTTTTTGAAGATGTTGTAACAATTTAATACTAAATTGTTCAATGTTATAACAGAAATAAGCCTGACTGACAAATTGAGCTACACCTTTTAGTAAGTTGTACAATGTTATCTGCCCATGATCCTTCCTGCCTTCATACACAGCAGATTAACTCACTAAACATATTGTTACTTATTGTTACCAAATGCATTTACCAAGTTGGCTCTGAAACCAAAACAGGTATATTGGGCTATCATTGCAGTTAATGGTCGAGTCATCGGAAAGTATTAACATCAGCACGCAGTTTCCTGGAGTCAGTCCCATTGTGGCATGAGAATTGTATTGTTTAATTTTACTTCACGCGAATCTGCCACAATGGGATTCTGCAACCCATCCCCTGTAAAGTAGTTTGCTTCTAACTGAAGAGGCAGACAAGACCACACCTGTTTCAGTTCTTTATAGTGCGATCGTGCTGAGTGGTCCGTTACCGTCAGTCCTTTAACGGCAGTCAGTAATCCATCATTTCTATGTCCCACACAGAATTTCCGATTCAGTACCGGCACACTGTGTCCAAATATGCGTCGGCTTTGCGGCGTTATATCCCTGTTCCAAAATCCAACTTCACGAAGAAACAATTCTCCCTCGTTCATTCTGAACAGACATTAATTACAGTTGTAAGTTTCATAATAATTGACCAAATGGCATCTCTATAGCTTTTCTCGAACGTAATAGCACTTAAAGTAACGATCCAGATTTAGAGCATGGTTACCAGTTAATTAAATAAAACTTATTAGAGGAATAAATTACTGGTTTCTGTCTGTTTATTCAGGAAGGGCTCGTTCAAGAAGAAGAGATGGAATTGGCAGCTAGAACTAATTACTCAGGTTAGTTACAAAGATGTCTACCGATTTTTTATTTTTATTTTTTGCTTATGGCTTTACGCCTCGTCGACGTCGAGGTCATTAGAGGCGGGAAAGGACTGGGGGCAAGGAACGGGAAGGAATTCGGCCGTAACCTTTTAGAGAAGCATCCCGGAATTCGCCCGGGATGATTTGGGTAAACCATGCAAAACCCAAATCTGGATGTCCGGACGGGGATTCGAACCCGAGTCCTCCCGAATGCGAGGCCAGAACGCTACCGATCAGTCACCACGCTCGGTATGTCTGCCAAAATGGTACGGCGAATATTCTGTCGTTATTTTGGCGATTGGCAATAATCTTGAAAGCTATGAGCCTTCCTAACAAGATCAATTCATACTACAGTACATCGTTGATACGACAATCTCTGGTCTACTGGAAGAGCTGAATGATAGGTCAGAGGATCGGACAAATGGGGAATGAGGAAAGATGACAAAGCTCCCCTAGCAGAATTTATTAAATTAATCTAACTATACAACGATAGCCGGCCTCGGTAGCGTAGGGGCTAGAGTGCTAGCTCCGCGTGCCGAAGGCCGCCGGCTCGAATCCGGCCGCGGGCATGGATGTTAAGTGTTGTGTGTCTGTGTGAATGTCCTGTCCGTCCTGTGGCGTCCATACACTGAAAGCAATTAAATTACCTTGAGCTGGCTGTATGGCCTCCGTTGCCAAATGCCATTAAAAAAAAAAAAAAAAAAAACTATACAACGCAGAATTGAATGAAAATACTCCAATAGTCTGCAGCAATTAAATTGAACTCGAATGCATCAACGATTTCTAGGTAATAATTGAAACCAGATTTGAGCTCTGTTGAATATACGAAATATAAACTTAAACGTTTTGGTGTTGGAAATTTCTACATTATCGAGTGAAACGCAGTAGTCGACGTGGTGTCAATTGTAATTGGGAAAACGTGTGAGCCAAACTGCTTGTGAAAACAGCTTGTACGAAGCCTCTAATTGGTTTCTTTCACTTATGACGCAGAATAAGTTAAAAAAAAAAAACATTCAGGAAAATTGTAGATGATGTTTGTCTCTCCTTAGTCGTCGGGG
Source organism: Vandiemenella viatica (assembly GCA_031002005.1). NCBI lineage: Eukaryota > Metazoa > Arthropoda > Insecta > Orthoptera > Morabidae > Vandiemenella > Vandiemenella viatica. The sequence goes on along the minus strand of CM061921.1, from coordinate 140,180,594 downwards.
AACTGACGGCGATCTAGCTGTCCAGGCTCTGAGAAGTTTGGGTGTGCGACCTAGGCCACTGACCTGCTAGTTGGCGAGACAGACTGTTACAAAGATTACAGAGTCAATTCAGGCGTGATAACGTTATCCAGTAAGGAATAAGTTACTAGGTGGTCTTGCAGGCAGAAAGATAGCAAGGTCAGCGGCCTGTTAAGTGGTACGTAGCGAATGTGAACTGCCTCATTTCTCAACCGTTCCCGGATTAGTTCGTACCTGAATTAATACTGAATGCAAAATTTTGCCTCGTTTACCCATATAGAAAGCTGTCGCGGTTAGTTACAGATTACATCTGAGCTGGGGCTTAACGCATAAAAGAACTCAGCATAGCTGAAGAAGCAGAGGATCGGATGATCCGAGAACCTTTGCAAGGTGCTTGGTTCCTTGTACTCTTCAGTGGAACATTTTTAAGGGTTCCTAGGCATTCTTTTGGTAAAATTTTAGAGGAAATTTGTGCCTTTCACGTTGACCGTCAGTCTCTCAACCACGGATTAAGACCTGGACTATGTTCCAATACACACGCAATTTACGGGGAAAATTATGTATTTAAATTTGATTTTTTTTTTTTTTTTTTGCTTCTGGCCTTACACCTCGTCGATGTCGAGATCATTAGAGGCGAGAAAGGACTGGGAGCAAGAAATGGAGAGGAATTTGGCCATTTCTTTGGAAGGAACCATCCCGGCATTAGCCTGTAGTGATTTTGGGAAACCATTCAAAACCTAAATCAGGATAGCCGGATGGTGTTTCGAACCCACGTTCGCCCGAATGCGAGACCACCGCGTTACCACGTTCGGTTTGAAACTGGACGTAAAATTAACTATACCTTTTATGGTTATTACTATCTTCTTCTTCATCTAAAAAATTGACACCGTGAATGTGGTAGTGGAAGTGAAAGTTATTCCATGATTGCAAGAAAAGTAAAACGGCAAGGACTGTATACACATTAGAAAAAGCTTCGAAGAACTCCTGGCAGAAGATAGTTGCTTTGAAATATTTCCAGCAGACGTAAAAGTGGCACTGCTTGTGAGAAAAATAAAAAAAGTATCTGACGACAATTCGTATAGCCATAAAATTACATACTGAGATACAAATCCCTGATAATAGAAGTCTGTCTAAAAACCATAGCTCGTGAGTGTACCAGTGAGTGTACAGATTGGTATGAAATTTTTCTTCCGCCAAGACATTTGTTTCACACAGATGAGGGACATCGATTTTGAGGAATAAAATACCACTACACCAAGTTTAAGTATGTCTTTGTCTTTGCATTAGAATAAGCGGTTGGGGCTTTATTGCCGGAAGACGTCATCCTATGCTGTGCATTGGTCTGTTAATTGCAAAGAAGAAACGAGTAGAAGTAGATATAGAGACGGAAATGCTACCACTGGCTAAACAGAATGTTTGTGTGTTTAGTTGTTATTAACTGTTTAGGAGTTTAGATTAAAGATGCCAGCTTTTTCACAAAATACCTAATTAGCAGCAAATTAAAATACATACGTAACATATTGTCGGTTACGTAATAGTTCTTTCTTAAAGCTATTTAAATGAACTATTTCGTTATGCTCCTGATTGTAGAGAAAATTAAACGCGAGTCTACTGGAGCTTGGAGCTCCACGACATATGTAATTCCGATATTTGAGAATCCTGTGATAAAATATTTCTTTTAAATACTTGCCAATGTCTTTGAATTCAGTATCCTTTTTCTTATTATTATTTATGGCTTTACACCTCACCGACGTCGAGGTCATTAGAGGCGGAATGTGACTGGGGACAGAAGGAATTCAGCCATGAACCTTTTGAAGGAAGCATTCCGGAATTCGTCTGGAGTGATTTAGGGAAACCATGGAAAACCAAAATCTGGATGCCCGGACAGGGTTTCGAACTGCCGTCCTCCCGAATGCGAGGCCAGAGCGCTAAACACTCACCCATTACGCTCGGTGAATTCATTATCACCGTATCAAAATTAAAATTACCCGAAGAGATTGATTATTTAGCAGATACAGTACTGAGAACCATTTTAAAAAAATATACAGTTTTTTTTTTTGTAACTGCTTTACGTCTCTTTTTAACATCGAGGTCTTTAGAGACGGGAAAGGATGGGGGGCAAGGATGGGGGCAAGGAATGGGAAGGAATTCGGCCATGGCCTTTTTTGAAGGAAGCATCCCGGCATTTGCCTGGAGTGATTTGGGGAAACCATGGAAAACCCAAATCTGGATGCCCGGACGGGGATTCGAACCGCTGTCCTCCCGAATGCGAGGCGAGAACTCTAACCGTTACACCGCCCCGCTCGGTAATATACAGTTGCTTGAACAGCACGGTTAAAAAATATTCTGCAATGATAGGACACAAAAACACCACGTTGACGAGTTAGAATTAAAATTAAATATTAGCAATAAATTGGTGATAAATAGAAATTCGTTTCCAAAATCTGAACGTAACTCAAAGACTTCATTAACCGAACGTAGAATAACTATACACGTTTAAGATAAAATATTATTTTTGCGTGTTAGTATGTATCTTGACATTAATTTCCATACATTTAAGATGGTACTCAAAGAGGAAACAATGTGGAAACTAAACAGTTCCGCCGACTCTGGTATTATTTAATTCAGTTTGATAAATGATTTTATTTTTCAATTTTTAACCAACAATGCTTTGTCAGCGTGATAACCATTAAAGGCGTTTATGTGACTAGTACAATTGTTGGTATTTACTAAGCTGCAGGATTTTAACTTCATACCCTGCAGACATAAGTAATCGTCTTCTACAGAAAAAGCTTTGAAGCACGAGCTTAATAGGTTTTAGTGTCGTTTTCTAACAGTTTGTATAGTGCTCTTGAGCGAAACTAATCTTTGAACATACCGTACGACTGGTAATCCGCTATGCATTGCCTAAATTCCAACCATTTTTTTTGTTTTATATTTGACTGAATTGCTCTGCAGGCGTATTAACCAGAACCAATGAATCAGTTTGGCTTACAAATACGAAAGATTGTAGGCCCATTTATCGATATACCAGTAAGATTTATTCCAGTCTACTGTACCATGGTTAGAAAGGCTGCTCGAATCTCTGTAAAAACGAAAGTTTAAAAAAAAAAATTCGCGGGAATCATGTTCCTGCAAACGTTAGCTCCACTGTAAAATACCAGCTAAGATCCGCGACCTAAGCTTGGAGTAATATATGTACATGGAGCAACAAGTGATATAGCTACATTAATGACAGAATGGCAACCAATCGAACAGACCGAGCGTGTTGGGTGAGCGGTTAACGCTCTGGTCTCGCATTCGGGAGGACGCCGGTTCGAATCCCCGGTTTTCTATGGTTTCCCCAAATCATTACAGGCGAATGCCGGAATGCTTCCTTCAAAATGCCATGCCCAATCCCGTTCCTTGTCCCCAGTCTCATCCCGCCTCTAATGACCTCGATGTCGACGAGACGTAAAGCCATAAGTAAAAAAAAAGCAACAATCGAACAGGTAAACTGTTATAAATAAAACAGCAAGCTCAGTGGGTGAGCGGTAACGCTCAGGACTCGCATTCTGGAGGACGCTGTTTCAAATCCCCGCCCAGCTATCCAGATTTCGGTTTTGCGTGGTTTCCCCAAATCACTCCAGGCAGCTACCAGGATGGTTCCTGCAAAAGGGCATGGTTCAATTCCTTCCCGTTCCTTCCTCCTATCCTCTACCACCTCTAACAACCTCGACGTCAACGAGGCGTAAAGCCTAAAATAAAAAAAGGAAATGACGGTATCACTGACAAGCGTTTGCGTTTTAAGTAATTACTTACAAATTTCCAATTGGGAAGAAGCAGTAATTTTTATTTTATCTTAGTCTGCTAGCAAAATAAAAAGATTACACTAAACTATAATCTTTCCCAACTATATTCCTTTGCTTTAAAATACGTAACTGCAATATCTGAGGTTCCTTTTAATTTCTTCTATCGAGAGAAACCTTAGGGGAATGAGAGAAAAACATAAAGACGGATAGTTGGTAACAGTGAGGTTGAGTAGCCTTTTCTGGTTTTAAGTGTTCTGTTGCCTATAATTAGATATCTAACTGTCCCATACTTTCATACCACATTAAATATTTGTTTGTGAATTGAAAGTAATCATTCACACCATCCACTAGCGCTAGTAGTATCTAATAGCTTTAAATGACGTCATTAACACCAAAACCTAGGCAAATAGATGAACTGAGATGTAGATGGTAAACATAAAACTATACCGGGCGTGTGTAAAGCTGCGATTAGTGACTATTAATTAAAAGTACTCCATAACCTTGGCTGAGCCAGTTATTGCAGGACACGGGCAAATTTCATTTGGATTTACGTGATATTTCAATGTAGTTATTACAGAAGTATCGACGAAGGCTCTAAATAATTGCTCTCAAACACGAAAATAACAAAAATCAAGCACTCAAGTTATCAAAAAGAAACCAATTACAATGGGTATAAAAAAATATTACCGGTTCTCATGTGGCGCGATTTATGGGAAATGTGAAAAATCAGTACCAACGGCGTGGCGAATTTTATATTATCTCGGTTAATAGTACTGGTTTGAAGCTGTTATCGTTGTGTGATTAAAGAACCATGACAAACGTACCAGAAAATCTGTTGCCGTTTTTTCGTAACCTTATACAAAAATTCTGAAATGGTATCCCATTTCCAGTTCAAAAATAATTGTTTTACAAAGAGAGCAACACAATATTACGCTAATACTAATCTTAAACTATTCTCAATTAAATTCCAACGCTCAACACCCTACGGAAAAAAGGAAAAACACTATTACTGTTGATAAAGTCTACTAACGTTCTCCTATTTTACTCTAAAACAAATCGTTTAGGAGCATTCTATTTGTCGGTAACTGCCAATACACAGTTTTGTTCTTTGTTAGCATAGGAAGACTAAATTATATGCCAAGATTGACGCATTATTACTTTGAGACAACCGAAGAAAATGAAGAGAGACGAATAGGAAATGTACTACAGCAGGAATCGTCGGTGCGGAACCAAGGGTGAGAGAGCGGCCAGGCGGTCCCCCGGCCCTCATGACTCACCCCGCGCCATTCATTACACCCCACCACACACGCAGGTATTACTGCCCGCTTCACACGTTGCTGGTGCTATCCACTCTTTACAAGCTTAACTGAGATATCACTCCCTAACTGTGTAATGCTCGACAGACGGAAACAATGTGGCTGATGTTTACTCGCTCGCAGGAACCACTCTGCAGAATTCGTTTGTACAGATAAAATTCCTGAATTAAGATTGACAAACTATCTCTTATTTTTCCTTAAAAGCAACGTTATTATCTTGCCCTATATTTGATCAGGACTTCCAGGCTTTTTCTCAAAGAAATCCAGGCTTTCGACACAGAAAACAAGTATTTCTTTAAAGATGTTTGAATACTAAGTACATCTTATTGTTTCCAGGCATTGTGGCTGCGCGTAAAGAGCCGTTTCAGGCGGGGTACTCAGTGTACCGACACTGAATTTTTAGACACAAGCCACCGGAATCTGACGCGGCCACTTCAGAGCCACTCGGTGTCCCTTACGTCAGAGACACAGACAGCTCCCACTTCCCTCATCGACAAAGAACGTGATTGTAGTAATTGGTATTGGTACTAGTTTTATTCAGAATGTTGGAACCTGAGGAGTTGGCCGCATTGTAAATAATCTCAAAAATAAGAAAAGGAACAGAACGTCGAGATTAGAAAGTGGGGTATTTTATACGTTGTTTAGGAGAAATCTTATAGTTTCAAATATTGATCTAGGAATTAGAAAGAACTTTTGAAAACTCTACGAGTGGAGCACAGCACTTTATGGTAGCGAAACATGGACTTTAGGAATACCAGAAAAAAAAGAAATTTGAAGCATGTGAAATGTCGTGCTAAAGACGAATGCTGAAAATTAAGTCCACAGACAAAGTATGAATTGAACGAGTTTTGGAAATAATAGGTGAGGAAAGAAGTTTGTGGAAGAAGCTTACAGAAAGAAGAGACAGGTTGGTAGGTCATATTTTGAGACATGCTGGATTGGTTAATTTGCTGGTGGAGGGAACAGTCGAAGGTAAGGACTGTAGAGGAAGGCAGAGATTAGAATATATGAAGCAGATAATTTGAGGACGTGGGTTGTGGCAGATGATAGAAAGTTCTTCATTTATTTCAGGACGTCACAGCCGACATTTCACGAACTACATGAAATTTTTTTTTTGGATTTCATGTTAAAAGATTCCTTCTCGTGTGAAGGATTCATTGGTTTCAATGAAGTCAACAATCTAACAGCAAAAGAAAACAGAGATCCAGGTGCAAACGTTTTTTTATAGGGGAAGCAAATATTCTTTTTTTTTTTTTACAGAATCAATATAGTTGATTGTAATTAGTTACTAAAATATTTTGTGAAAAATTGTAAAACTTTAAATTTACAATGAAAAATAAATTGTAAAATTTTAATTACTTTCCTTTTCTTCATCTAGCAGTTTCTTGAAATCTGGCACCATTAAACAAAATATGTCATTCCAAAACATTTGTTTTTCTATTTTGTTTGAATACTCCACAGTTTGCACATCCGTCACTGTGCGGTATACCCAATCGCGACATCGATATAAAGGTATTTGCATCACACGGGCTACCGTGCGGGCTTCACGTTTCCAATGTTGCCGGTTCGAGTACGGCCAAGGGCATGAATGGTCATATTCAAGGATTGTCTTCGTGTTGCATTGTCCTTAATGTGGTGTAATTCTTAGCACAGTTGTTGGTTTAATACAAATACTGAGAGTGGAATTCATCGTAGAATGTCTGATTTGTAATAAAAAGTTATTTTTTACCAAGCGTGATGGATAAACGGATAATTTTCTGGCCTCGCATTCGGGAGGACGCGGGTTCGAATCCCCGTTCGGGCATCCAGATTATGGTATCCATGGTTTCCCCTTATCACTCCAGGCGAATGCCGGGATGCTTCCTTCAAAAAGGCCACGACCAAATTCCTTCGCGTTCCTTCTCCCCAGTCCCATCCCGCCTCTAATGACCTTAGCCGTCGACGAGGCGTAAAGCCGAAGAAAAAAAAAGTGATTAAATTATTCGAATTTGTATAAAACGTTTTTAATCTTTAGAGAAAATTTTGTGTTAACTTTTGTGCTAGCACAACCTTTGAGCAAAAGCGCTGTCTTGATACTTAGTTTGAAAAGTCTCGGATATCAATATTTATAGCCATTAGTGGTTCCCCTGAAGTGGATAATATTTATTATAATAAGAAACAATTCAGTTAGAAAAGTATAATCTGGTGTGGGAAGTGCATGTGTTTGGATTAAAATGTATACCGAGCGTGGTGGGTGAGTGTTAGCGGTCTGACCTTGCATTAAGGGGATACATGGTTTCAAATCACTGTCCGGTCTACCAGATTTCTGTTTTCCATAGTATCCTGAAACCACTCCAGGCAAATGCCGGTATAGTTCCTGCAAAAGGCCATGGAGGAATTCGTTCCTGTTCCTTGTAATGACCATGGCGTTGACGAGGCGTAAAAAGAAAAGTATTTACAACACGTTTCGAGCCCGCATACCGGCTGCTCTGATTACAATTTTTAGAAGGTTTTCCGTGGTCACGGTCCTCAATTTGCAACTCAAAACCTGTCATGCAAAAGTTAACATGTGGAAAACAAAACAAAACTTGACTGTTCACGGATAGGACGGGACTTAGCAACCATAGTGCTAGGCGGTGCACCGTACCGGGCCCCCCACGCTCAGGGGGCCCCTACCAGCAACTTGGCAGAGCTAAAAAAAAAAAAGTTGCCTGAAGGCCAAAAATATATATTTTTTTTTTTTTGCACCGGGGCCCTTGTTGACCTAGCTACGCCACTGCAGATAGGTGACGTCCCCCCACGTTGGTACCAGCGTTAGGTTCCTGAGATAAGCCGGTTGATAAACAGAACTGTTCCATTCCAAAGAAAAGCGGATTCTGCCAAAATGTGGGGATAACGCTAGGATGAAGAAGAGATTTGGTGTAGCAGTACAAATTCCTAACACTCCCGAAAATATTTATGGGCGTAGTACATTGTTTAGGGTGCAGCGTAACGGACTTGGACTACTGTGGCTCAGAGTAATCTAAGTGTGTAATGTAATATGCCGGGGTGTGCTGGAGTGAAACATTCGAGGTATTCATCCGAGCCACAACCCGTACAAAATTTAAACTAAAATTGTTCAGCGTTATGCCACAGGCTCAGTGGGAAGCAACGTTCTGCTTAGTTTGAGCAGTTGGAGCGGAAATAGGTAAATCCGTATTGCGCAGCAGCTGTCTAGCACCAAGGAATACTGCTCGTAGCTAATATCTATGAAAGCCCCATGCTGAAACTTCCGGTAGGGCATTTGATCAGTCGGAAACATTTTACAAGGCTTGAAACTTAAACATTGACAACATTGCTTTAGATACGCCATGCAACGAAACTAAATATTTCCACTTATACCGCACCTAAGTTACATACCTACCCTACCTCAGATCAAATGGACTATCACTTTCGACATCACCTGCATGGCCAGTGACGAGAAGAACAGAGCCTTATGTTAGCTAACGGTGTTGTGACGATGTTTTTGAAACAGGACAGCAGAGTTGGATAAACACACGACAGTGTCGTCAAGGTCTATAAGAATCTTGCGGACAATCTGTATTGCCTTACAGAACAATGCTAATATGGGAAAAAGCCTTCAGCGAAATTCTCGACCCATGTTTTCACTGTTTTGTAAGGCAATGCAGATTATCCGCAAGTCTCTTTGTCCAACACCGATGTTGCTGTTTCAAAAACATCTTTCCAACACTATACTAGATCGCCAGCTAAGAGGAGGCGCTGTTCTTTTCGTCACTGATCAGGCGGGTTATGTGGTAAAGAGAGTCCATTTGATCTGAGGTAAGGTAGGTGTGTAACTAACGTGTGGCACAAGCGACATTATTTTGATCCAATACATTGCTTCTCTACAGCAGTGTTGTCACTATTTAAGTTTCAACCCTTGTAGTTTTGATGCGGTGTGACAAAATATTGTACCTCATTTGTTACAGAATTAGTTGTTTTTCTGGATCAATTGTGATCTCTGGAAGGGATGTTTACATTTTATTGTTATTTTCATTTTTTATGCATTTTCTGCGTGAAAGACGAATAATTTTGATTGATTTTGCTTTTAATACGTAAATAAAGAAAAAAATTATTTTCGTCAGTACTTTTGAATAATTTTAGTTTGAAATAAATTTCATAGCAGTTTTTACTAATACCGTCATAATTCTATGAAAAAAAAAATCCAACTTGGCAGCCAAGTCAATTGTGTACAGTGTCCTTGGATATCTCTGAGCTAGACTCATGTCTCTTAGATGTGTGCTAGAAACATGTGAAAAAGCAGCTATTTCTTTTTTAGCATTCTCTATTCTGATATTAAAATTCTACAATGTGATGGACTAACATCGGATGGAAGATGTTTAGAGACGTACCTTTTGTGAGCTTGATTGTTTCATTAGTCACAAAAATGTTTGTTTTGTAATGGACTACACGGAAGTCACAATGGACTCAGCCGATGGCGAGGTTATGACTAACACACATTAACTTGTGCCGTGGTCTGACACAGCATTACTCGTAATATTTATGCTGCATAAATAAAAACTGCTTTGTGCAAGATCATGTGAGATGGCATGGCTCATAAAGTCACTCTATTAACAATCTGGAGGCCATTAGAATTTCTGTTCTTCCCACTTTCCCTGTAATTATCTATGGGCATGTCATAATGTTACCTTAGCATAAACCCGTCAATTTGGACTCTGCAGATACAACGGGCTTACATTCACGTCTCGGGCATGGTGAACCGGTCTCTCCGAATATGGTTTTAGACGCTTTCGCGCAATCACCTAGGCAAAAACTGCGATGGAGCCCAATCTCTGCCTCGTAGATCACACGTTCCGCAAACAAGACATACACTCATCATACAGAACATAGATTACGCATGTCAAACTGATGGCGAAACTTCGTTTCCTCCACTAGTATACTGGTAGTATTCATGGCAAAGGCGGAAGACGCGGGCAATGAAAGCTGTCTTCAGGCTGCTGAACAATCTACACCGAGGTTTCCCAGCCAGATAAGACAAAAAATTCCCCTTAATACAGCTTTCTAGTCGACTATTGTGATAGCTACCCATTTCTCGCCTCTGCATAAAAATGAAGTACGGCTGAAAATAGAAAGGACAAATTTGACGAAAGATAAATAGCAGTTGCATCTATTAATGAAGAAAAGACGTAGCTCATAATCGCAGTGATACTGCTCCACTGTAATGAGATAGAGTAAGCTGCAACACGGAATCGGGCAATACATGACAGTGAAATCCCCAAAGTCACTTTCTATATAGTTACTGTTTTTCGAGGGGAAAATGAAACAGGTTCCTTAATCATTAGGAGCTGATGGATAATATTAGCGCCCACTGAAAAGTTTCATTGAATCAAACCATTTACACAACGAAATATCCCATGCTATGAAATCGACGGAACAAAAATATCTAACAGATGCTCTGTTATAATGGAACGAAAATGAGCCAAGAGAAATATGTCAAGACGTTCAGATGAAATGCTAAATTGCTGGGAACGTCACTGGCTTGAAATCTAACAAAAACCGTTATTTTAGGTACCCGGTGCTAAATTGAAAATGTCTACGATTCAAACGTTTTTATATGTCACATGAATTAAGCAGTCAAAAAATTAAAAAAAAAAACAAGAATTGCATCTATGTCTACACGAATGTTACTTAAGAACATTTCAATAATTTTTTTTGTGATACAGAATAATTTCCATATAGTATCAAATCAAAATTATACCTTAATAAATAATTTTTCACTTACTTTTAATATCAGTCATAATTTTATGTTGATAGATGTGTATAAACTTGTCAGTTTGTTAAGATAAATGGCTGAATAAGTTAAAGAACTGTTTATGAGTGCGTGCAGCATCTTGGTTGCCTCCTATTGTTAAACAAGTTGTGTTTAGATAAGAAAAAAATGAACAAAACTTATATATATATATGTGTGTGTGTGTGTGTGAGTGGTGTTTCTGAGGTTATAATTTCTAAATCACTGATTCGCTTGGACAGCTGTATAAACGCGGATTTTTTTTTTAAATTGTGAGGTATACCCTAAATGGTATAGTCGTGATTTTGCTTGTCTAATGTATAAGATTGAAAGAGACTGCAGAAACCTCATCTAAAACTGTTAAGGAAAGCTTGCCTGTGCTCTGTCATTAAGGACGCGTCTCCTCAATTCCAGGGTGGTAACGCGCGAACATTTCGCCCTCAGAGTGTTCTCTGAGGCGAATCCAGTTAATAAAAACAATTATATAAAACTATAGTCTTGTTCTATCGTTAGTGCAGAAATATTTTTCCTCTTATTGTTAAAATAAGGAGTGCTAGGACAATTTATCCAATTGCCATGTAATTCTGAAAAGTAAATATGGAGTTTTGGCTGTTTTACTTTCCTATAAGGATAGTCACGTAGTAGAGGTGAATGCCTAACAATTGTTGTAACAATATTGTTAAACATTTGTTGACAGTAAAACAATTCCAAATTCGGTACGTTCGTAAGGAATTGTTACGGTATTACTAAAAACAAAACAAACAAAAATACTTTTTTCCCAAATGTATCTAGTTAACTTTCGCTACTTTTGTATACTTCCTTCCGCTACGCACATAATACTAGATCATATCTTTACTTACAACACTCTAGTAATTATTGCTAGTCAATATCAATTCGTATTGAAGACCGTTCATTTGTGGACAGACAGAGCTTAGAGAAGGAAAAGTTGACGTAGCCTTACAAATATTTCGGATATTCAAATAATTGTTTCAACAACAGGTACTTCCGATATTCATCACAATTTATTGCAGGGTAATAAAGGTTACGATTTACACAGATTATGCATCCGGCCATCCCGATATAAATATTCAACATACTTCACAATAGTCTGATTCCGGAAAATATATAGAATTCCACCAAATTTACCATCCAGTACGTCTTTCAATTAAACATTTACACTTGATAGCTAGTTGCGAGTCTAATCTAGAAGACTGGGTTATAATAATCACAATGACGCCTACTGCATTGAGTGCAGAATTAGTCGCATGTGGCGAGAAATTGTAAAGCCTTATTTTGTCTCTGTTATCTTAGTACAACTTGACGAATGCACATAAACATGTGCGTCTCGTGCAGGATCTGAATGGTGGCACGAGCAAAGCACGGCTGCCGTACTGCCTGTAGCAATAAGTGGTGATTGGTGTTTCCGCTATTGTGCAATGTGACAGCTAATTTGGGTGCTCGGGTTTTCATTATTACTGTAGTCCCTTCTGGCCGTTCACATGCGAGACAGAAGCGCCGGGTGGCTATGACGAGAGCTGGTTCATTTCGACATTATTTACCGAGATACTAAAGACCTTCCAACTCCTAAAAACGATTAATAAGTGCCGTTTACCATCATCTAAATCTTTCTCTTCGTTGTACTACAAGACAACTTTCTTCCTGACTTTCTGCTCTGATGATAACGTTTTAGGTTATTGGAACTTCAAAGCGACTACATCTTAAAATACGCCACATACTTAAAAATAATGTGTTGGGGAGAATTTTAAAGACTGTTGTTCTTCAGAAGAATAATGTGTTTCACACTGGGCAGGAAAATTAAGAAAATGATATTCCTCATTAAAGCGTACGTTAGTAAAACGCAAACATAATTATTGCAGCACAGAAACTACTCATTCTTTTAAGTTTTTAGTTTAATATGATGCCGCCTTTCTTTTACATTCTTTATAAGCAAGTTTATTTGAATGTTTCGCCAATAAGACAGCGCAGATATTAATAAAATTTCACTATTAAAACCGTTTTTTCCAAGTACTGTAACCAATAATATTGTCAGTTTTTAAGTCTATTAAGACTTGTTTCTACTGATTTCGTTTACTATAAAACTGGGATTTAAATCATTTACGGAATTACCATCCCATAGAGGGGAAATAGTTGTGGGTAAACAATTTTTATTCCATAACTCAAGTTTTTATTCCAAGTCAGTTCGGTAGTTTCAAACGGCCTTTTTCAAAACCATAATTTACGCAAATATATACAGTTATTTATAAGTGCAAAAATTTTAAAGGAAATGGTGTTATAATCGTAGCGAAGTATTAATGTCATTACGACGTCATTAAGTCATCTGAGGATGGAAAGGTGTGTTGGTTGAATTATATCGTCTCAATTCAAGTTTGCTAAATATCATACTAGTATATCACAGTGGAAGCTAACAAATCCTTAGGTGCAGAAAGCATTACGTTGTTTCTAAGAACACTTCTGTGATAATTTTCTGGAATCGTAAGTTATCGTTGAAGACACTCGTGTAACATGACAAAACGACCTCTTGGCTATTAAACCAGACGCTCAGTACATCACCGAATATAAATGAAACCTTAACACAAGCACCGCATGAAATTTTTGTTTTAATAGAATCTGAGGTGTTATTTTAAATGATTTTTCCCGTCTTATACTGAACTAGGTCTTCTGTATTTTTCGTAAGCGATCTCGGTTCTAGTCGTTAACAACATCACAGAAAACAAATTAGCTCCTATATTTTCAGCCCCATTGTTAATATTCTTCAAAGCCTATAGTTATTTACAGCTAAGAAGTGATACTGACTTAACATTCCCACAGATATACTTACTTATTTGAAAAAGAATTACTAACTACGAAGAAAACACAGCAGTTATATTAATCTTACTAATTAACTAATAGTGATATTTTGCTACATCCAAGTAATAAATGAGCATTTGAGCATTCTGGTTTGTTTCATTAGAGGACGGAGGTTTTTTTCGTATTTAATTTGGTAGTAATTTCTTCCATTCTATTTCCCGATGGCACGCCGAAAATACTGTTATTAGTATCAAAGACAACACTGTTAATTAGAAAAGGAATGTTACTAACAGGAAAATGGTCATTCAAACCATTAATTTTTATTTTGTTCATTACTGCATTCACAGAGAACAAAGTCTGCTACCTTTTTTGATTAGGAATTATGTTTTACAAAATGAAACAGGGAGACTAAGTGCTTATAAGATGCGTTACACGCGAGAAAATATTGTCACCAATCAAAATTCTCAGTTACCATCACCAAGGAAGTAAAAAAGAAAAATCTTCTCAAAAGTCGGACAGATTAAGAGACTGCGGCAACTGAGCATGGCACGCGATTTCTCCACCGAGTTTAAGCGTTACAAACACATTAAAATCTAATCGCCTTCACCTGGTAGGTCACTATAAAATTTCCAAAAAACGCTCCCTTAGTTGTTTAGGAAAATAATTATAGAACTTATTATTTTTCACATTACTGGAGTAATGTCGTCGCGACCACCGATTTCTAGTCCGAATAGGGCTGTTTTTTACCATTTATGGTAAGTTTTATTCTTGCCTTACTTCTCATATTATCATTTGTACCAACGGAGAATTACTGGTTTACCGACGATCCTGATTGCAATTTTTAGAAGGTTTACTGTAATAATCTTTGCGAATGGTGGAATGGCTGCCGCGTTCTTATTTCAAAAACAGAACATTCTCTAATATAACAAAACACACAAGAAGCATTTCAAAACAGACCTTACTATTAGAAAGTAAAACAAGCAATATACACGAATATTACTACAAAAACAGTAAAATTCTAGCTTTTACTGTGCCTGCAGGAATAATTTCGGTTTATTACAACGTCTTAAAACAACTGTTAGTCATTAACGTTCTACAAACGCCAGATTATTGAAAACATTGTTTTAAACCCTTAAAATCATGTGCATTTAAGAGGGGAAAAGTTTTCTGCCAATTCCTTCCTTGATTGCACTGCGTGTTATGGGACTTATACTATTTTCAATCAACTGATCTAATAAAGCGAAAATGAACACTGATACGCTGCTACTTTTCCGTCTGTTTGTAGGTGAGATGGTGTGGATCACTAATTCTACAGTTCAGCGAATGCTTTGGATGGAAAATGTTGCATAGAAGGAACAACTGAGAGATAACACATTAGGGTGCGTTGTTGATACATATTGGCAGATAGCTAGACTAAGTTGATGATTGATACTCATAATACGTTATTGCGGGATGGACTTAACATAGCATCTTGCAGGGACGCCAGCTTGTTATATCACTCTTCGAACAGCTTTGTTTGAGGAAATGACCAAGCAGTAAAAGCAGTTGGAAGGGTGGATAGCTATTTTTCAGCACGCATGTCGTACTAAAGTTGCCGACGGGCGTTAGAGCTTGCAGAAGACTTAGACCACAGCTAAATAAGAGGAATTGTCGTCTGGTAAGCTCCTTCGGATGGTTTGGCTTGTAATATCACGAGCCTGACAACGGAAACCATCTTCAGGCTTCCGCTACGACAATACCATCGTTGACAAAGACTGCAGTGGTGTATGTAGTACCTAGCATTTAGTATGAATGGTAGCTAGGATCTTCAGTGACCAAAATCACTTTTGTTTTCACTTCTCACTTTTAGGAGGGAGGGATGTCTTTGTTTGGGATCCCATATCGTGCAATGCTACTTTTTTCATTACAGGAAACAGCGACCCAACACATCTGCCCGTTGTTGAACTCTCTCCTTGGCGCAGTTTTCCATCTTGATAATATTTTGCAGCATAATAACGCTACACGGGAAATAGGTCTTCAGTGTGCGAAACTGCGTATGATGACTGACTATCAAATTATGGTTTAAAATCTATGGGAATAACTTCGTGCAGGTTATCTTAAACCTACATCGTAAACACGTGTATATGGTCAGATAGATGAAGTAATGACATACTTAGATACAGTAGCCGCTTGTCTAACTCAATAAATAATTAATAAATAATTAATAATTAATAACTAATAAATAATTAATAATTAATAAATAATTAATCATTTATTACCACTGTTAATACCCATCTTTATTCCAAATTTCTCTATTATCAGATTCCTTAATGCAGCGAATGTTTGTTAAAGTGATTCTTTGCTGAGCATTTACATAAGGAAAGCTAGTCAGGAAGTTGTACTATCACTTCACGAACATGTCTATATAATGATTCATTGTAACGTTGTGGCAGATATAATGACTTTATAAACAAGGAACACAGAGTAATTTAGAATTTTTATTATTAAATTCGTACATGTCGTTCTGATTTTTGTAGGTTCTCATATACTACCTTTCCTCGAACCAAGGTGCAAAAATTGCTTTTCTGGTAATTCTAGAACGATTTTTTGCAGAAGTGTTTAAGGAATACTACGTTTTACACTCTAAGACTAGCGTCTATTTATAAAATTATAAAACTGAAACTAAGAATGCGACAAAGTAGCGTAAACTGATTTTTCATCCCCCTCGATCTGGCAATCTGAGGACTACGTGCCACCGGCACCTTATTACATACAGGTGGCCAATGTGAATCATGAGAGGGGGAAAGGACTTGTGTCTTGTCTGAATTCAAACTGAATTTGTTAGACCCGGCTCACTTAACGTGTTGGAAGAAAATATGTGTTGCCATCTGTTTCCGAAACATGTAATATTAGTGCTGTGTATAATAAGCGCATTTTTGTCCGTTAAATGTGTAGTTTTTGAGGTGGAAATTGATGATTGCGGGAAAATTTCTGAAACCGCAGTCTGGGTGGCCGGTACATGGGGATCAGGATCGGAACCTGATCCACACTGACGGGCCCTTAATTGAACAATAATTGTTAAAATATTATTTTTACCCCGTGTTTTCTAACATTTAATGATTCCGTTTTTGTATCGTATATTCTTCCAAATTATGCAGTAGATGTCTTTATAAAACTAATGCTGCTTTACAATTCAATACAGTTTCGTTTTAATTTTCTTACAAAAGGAGTCTGACAATGTCCGCTGAAGCTTTCGTTGCCTTAAGTCTGATTTTACTCACATTGTTACCTCGTATTAAAAAGGTGACCGGTTTGGGTACTATCAGAACAGTCCCTTATCACAATTTACACACTTCATTATCTCTGCCCGAAGTCACGTTCTGATAACTTTTTGTCTCCGGCTCCACATTTAACGCTACGACTTTTCTACAGCGAGTTAAATACAACTTGTCACCATACTTCTGTTATAACTTCTTGTAAAACGTCAACGTTATCTTCGGCGGATGGTGTAATACAGTAAGAAGCATCTTATAACTACTAAAACCATTCATTCATTTGAATTAACTTCAGCCGTTTTGCGCTCGTTTATTCGAAAAATAAGTGTATGGGTCCATTAAGAAAACTGATTTTTGTCCTTGTATGTCTTAATACAAAAGGGAAAATAATCCCGCATCGTGTTAAAACTCAAAGAGATTTCTGCACGCAAGAACGAATACTCGTGAACCGTTAGATTTTTAGCAATATGCCTACAATTGTTCATTACTAAATGAAATTACAGAGCTTATTGTACGAAAGACAAATTATAACTTTGAATTGTTTTGATATACAATGGATTATATTGTTCGTTCATTTATTTCCCAAAAGCAAATATTAGTCAAGGGGTATGCAACACCATCCTCGGTACTATATAAAAGTTTTTGTTAGTATTTTCTTCGAAAACACGTTACGAATAAATTTAGAAAATATAAGAAAAAAAAGCGATGAAGCTGTAAGGGAGGGAAACCCGGGTTAAATTGCGTTAGGAAAGATCTGGGTTTTTTTTTATCTGAGTTTGAACTAGATCTCGTACACAAAATATCGTCATACTCTCTGTTCTTAACCGAAACTTTTTTGCTAGCTAGACCTAGTTTGGAGGTGCAAAATGCTGCTAACGTGATTCGTGGCATACCTTTCCAATTTCCAGAACTTGAACCATATCGTTTGGTACTCTGTATTCTGGTACACATTGGTAAATCTTAGCTTTCTTTGTGAACCATCCTTCAAGGTGCAGGTACTGAAGAAAATCTTACGCTGTACTAGATTCGTCATTCTTCGCGCGAGGATCCATCAGACGCGACGCGACGTGACTTCTAGCAGCGGTAAATTTTTCTTCGCATCAAGAATTTAATTTAATATGGAGCTCATTTAGTTGTGCTAGTATTAATATAACAGCAGGAAATGTTTGTGAGCGTGGATGAAAGCATCTCTCAAGCAACATGAATAAATATTCTGGGCGAATTCCTTGTGCAATGTAGGATAGATGACAGAAGTTGCCGCTCTGTCCCGATATCAGAAACATATCGCTCATTTGCTGCAACAGAGACATAACTCAAAAACGTCAGTTTTATAGAAGGGCCAATTAAAATGCCTCATGTGATACAACTTTATGCATTCGATAGAAAATAACTTATCTGTAAGTTTTATTGAAAGAAAATAGTATAGAAGAAGGGAAAATGTATAGTATCAGTTTTAGAGTTTGCGAAAATGGTCATCCTAAGATTATAACTCAAGACAGCTTGTTTTTTGAGTTATGTCATTCTTGCAGCAAATGAGCGATTATCATATTTCAAAACGTTTGTGAAATAAAAGGCTTGCACACCTGTCACGACCAAGTCCAATGAGAAATGATGAACATCAAGACGTTGGCAATTCTTCTGATTTCTCTGTTTATATTACCATAGAGAATGCAAACTCGCATGTGTAATAGGCTTTTAAGTTGCCTAATCTTGAAAGCAAGTGATGCAAATAATCAACAAATAATTACAGGTAGATAAACAAATGAGGAAATTAAATAAAGCAGTATCATTGCCGAACGATAAATACATTTACTTTAAGGAATATATGGTATTATGGACAACATCAGTCCTCAATAAAAAAAATTACGTTACCTCTCTTATTAATTATGACCATAAATAGTTTATCAAAACAGGTTTACTTTCCAATCATTGGGCAAATTAAATCCGTTCTTTCACATCATTGCATGCTACGACAACGGATTCGCGTACTGCCTGAACCCGGAGGCGACTGGATTCATTAATCTAATTCAGTTTACATACTACCAATGACAGTTTTATGAAGGCAGGTGCGGATATTCATCAGTCAACATAATGCATTAGAATATATCAAATACTGTAATAGAACGGCTGTTAAGAAATCATGGCACGCATCTTGTCACAAAGAATTAACGGAAACAAGAAGTACTTTTTGTCATAGTTCCCGCCTAAGACACCAACTATTCATAACTGTTCCCAGCTAACGAAATCCCGAAGGTTTCTGTATAATTTATTCTTTAGAATTCAATTGAAGGGTCGGTTCATTTATTCAAATGAGTTTTTTTAACACACTTTCTGTTAAATTCAAAACCCAGATGTTAAGGTTATTTCGAAGAAGTTACAACGACTGTACAGCCCCGATGTAAGCTGTTTATGTCTTTGTTCAAGAATGTTGCCTTCTGGATTCCGCAGTTCAATTTGATCATTATTTATTAAATGTAACGAAAATATCATCTACAATGGTTTATTTGAGTTTAGGTTCTGTTACGTCTTTCTTAATTTAAGCATTAATTCATCAGCATTCAGCCATTCAGCTATTAATACATTTCAGTTTCTTGTGTAAACGAGTTCCAGAATACAGCTGAAACAAAGGAAATGCCCATTTCCTTCCGACATGTGTCAGGAGACGACACGTCACCTACGCGACAGGTTGAAAGCGCCCCTGGTGATTATGTAGCACTGCACGGCTATTTACCCGCATTCACACCGACACCTGTCCCAAAGATATTGTTGATGACAGAGCTCGAGCTACTAAACGAAGTACGGTCCGTATCGTTTGGAGTTTCATTATTACGTTCATTCCATTGCCACTTGGCTTGATTCGTAGACCCCATCTTGACAGGTACAAATAATACGTATTGTTGGATGACGAATAGGAACGACAATCTTGTTCAACTAGAGAAAAGGAAAAGTACGTTAGGTAACACATTTATGGGTTTATATCATTAGGTCCTATTATCTGGAATTAATGTGAGGGAATGTTGAACTGCTCTCTGAAGGAGAGTTTTATCTGCATTTTGCGTCATCATCTAGCATATATACCTTTAGTGTTTTCCAAGAAGCCAAGCAGACTTTTTTTAAAAATCATTCAGTATTTGGCCATACTCTGAACGATGAAGCAGACTGACAATTCAAGAAGGACGGGTTGAAAGAAGATTAATTACTCTCACCCTCAAGTAAACGCAAAAATCATTTTAACCTTTTTGAAAATTATTGAAACTGGCGGAATGAAACACTCACATCCCAGCAGTACATATTACTCCTTTCGTTTTAACATGTCATATGTCAACATGCGAATAATTATTTAAAAAAATTCACGAATGTTGAAAATATTTTTGTCAGAGGTCTTAACAATACTAAACAGAGACTATTGATACTTTTAACAGGGAGTAAACTGATCAGTATCTAACGTGTTGGCTGCAAGATAGCGAAGATTGTTAAGTAGTTTTCCATTTTCCCCATTGCTCGAATTTTCTCCTATAGTAATCTCTCTGAATTTCTAATAAGCCATGGGTAATAACAAATTAAATAAATAACAGATGTTAAAGACATTGGTTAAGCCTCTGTATTAACTTTGCCACCAACAGAGCCAGGGGCCATTTCATTATATTCCTGGCTCTTTGTCTTTTAGAAGAGCAGTGACATTCATCTCAACTTTAATAACAGTCTATGATGTGTGAAAGAACTATTGCTGCAATTACCTAACCACTAAATTTGAAAAATCCCAAGCCTATGGGAAGATCAGTACTGCTAGTAAATGAGCAAAATCATTCTGCTAAATAACTACACAAGGTAACTCGATATGCCATTTCCTCTCTTGTCAGCATCTGAAATTAAGGTAATGGATTAACGTCTTAAGGATAGACAGGGAAAGTTCTCTCCAACTGATCGACGGAACACGGAAGCTTCGGGTGGCGCTTTTAGGGGAAACGATTGTACTGGGAGCACACGTGATCCTTACCTTCCGGCCTCCCCCTCGCTTCCGAATATCAGTTGCTTCAGGGTGTTGAAGTGTTGTCCCAGCCAGCATAATGTGCCCTCATTACAAAACCGGTACAGGCCCCTTTCCTACCCTCTCCGGTTTCAGCTCTTCCCTTGCGTTCTATTAATAAGCTGACTCGTCTACATTGCAGGCTACGCGTATTTCAAAGTATTGAGACGTATGAATATTTACAGTGGTGTAAGTCTCGTGAAGCGTTATTTTGTTTATTGTTTTCGGATAAAACTAAGTGCGTTGAGGTGCCAAACAGAGACGGTCTTGAGTTTTCCTCCGCTCTGTATGAATATGGCATCGCTCATCCGGGATTTTTTTAACGGTATGCATGTTACACCAGAGTCCTGAAACATACATGCATACCGTGTACACAGGGGATTATTAGCGTCTGTAGGGTGTATGAACCGCGGGGTGATGTTCTCTAGATTTACCAACCAAATCTTAAAAGACAATTTATATGCGTCCTACCTTTAGTGAATGATAAAAAATTTACTGCTCTATCAACCGTGTCCTACAACTTGTCTGAGTTTCTAACACAAAACCTTCAGTATTTTTCACAAAATTATGTTAATTTTTAAATCATCGCAACTGCAGTTTCAGTGGCTTATTTACGTTAGCAAAGTCACTACCTAATATACACCATCTAAAATAATTGTTACACATTACTTTTAATTTAAGGTAAATTAAAAGTTTTTGTAAAAAATTAGATTCTAGAATGCGTGTGGCAGGTTAATGTAAGTTACTACTGCTTGTAGTGACACATCGCTTCGGCGCATGCGCTGATGGCGCCCAGCAAGCTGACGGTATTTACCGAGAAACATAAAAATACACTGATATGACATTGTAAATATATATCTGCTAAACAGGAGGTAAAATACAATATTAAAAACAATGAACGATTCTGTTTTATAATATTAAATACTAGGATGTCTTATGGAAGCTATAGAAAAGAAATCATTCTTTATGAAAAGTGACTATGATATTTTAGACAAGCATCAATTAACATACAGGAGTAACCAATTTAATTATTACTGGTAAACACGTAATAATTGTTCATAAATTACTGTTTTTGCCATATTTTAATGAAATCTTTACGTAAGACACGGTTAGAGAAATTCCTTATTTTTGAGATGAAAACATAAACATACTATAGCATCAATGACTTAACTCTAAAGCAAAATAAATAAATGAGCTATATTAGGTTGTGAGTCGTTTGGCAGAACACTTTGGCCCATCGAATGAGTGGCTTGTTTGCGAGCGCGTGCTATTACCTAGCGACCGCGAGGAAACTCGTGCTCGGCGAAAATCGATAGTGGAGCCAGGAGGGGGTGGCGAGCTGCGTTCGATAAAAGCTGCCGACACGCCCCCTCACGTGGCGGCCACGTGCTCGCCGGCTTGTTTACACACAGACGAGGGCGAGAGCGTTCTGCTAAGATGTGCTGCGTTCCTTACCTGCGAGTCTGAGCGCCGACATGCGTTGGAACTCTGGCTCCTGTAGCCACTTCCACATGCGGCGGAAGGTCTCGCGGCCAGATTTGAGCTTGGACCACGGCTTGGGGTTGCGCAGCAGGTCGGACAGCGTGCCTTGCGACCTGCACAGGACGCGCTGCGCGAAAATAGCCTGCGGAATGCTGTAGCGCTTCAGCTCGGCACTGATACGCTGCGCCAGCTCCTTCGTGTTGATCTCCTCCACCTCTCCGGCCGGCGCCGGCGCCAGGGTGACGCCTGCCAGCAGACCACCTCCCGACGGCGCCCCGGCCTTCACCACCGACGGCGCCTGCTGCTGCTGGGGGCGGAGGCGTTGCGGCTGCGGCGGCGGCTGCTGCTGCTGTGGAGGCGGCTGCTGCTGCTGCTGTGGCGGCGGCGGTGGCGGCTGCTGCTGCTGTTGCTGCTGAGGAGGCGGCTGGGGTGGCTGCACCGCCTGCTGGAAGGCCGGCGGCGACGGAGACGCCACGGCCACCTGGTCGCGGGCCTGCGGCTGCTGCTGTGGCTGCGGCTGCGGCGGCGACTGGTGCGGTGCCATCGCGCCCATGCCGTTCATAGCCGTGGCGGCGCCCACGAAGCTCGTCACCATCGGGTTCGGCGGAGAGTGCAGCGAAGCCGACGGCGGGCTCAGCGTGGCGCGGCCCACGGTGTAAGGTGAGTCGTAGCCGCTGGGAGACAAGCTCTTCTGCGGCGACTGCAGACCGTTCTGGCTGTAGGTGCTCTGAGGCGACAGCGGCGAGTGCTGCTGCGGGATGCTGATGCCACCCAGCCCGTTGTTGGGCGACGAGTAGTGTGGTGGCGGTGACATGCCCATAGACGACAGCTTGTCGTAACTGTAAGGAGAGTTGACACTCATTCCCAAGCCGATGTTAGCCAGTCCGTTGTTCTGCATGACTGTAAAGGAGCCGGAAACGTTGCTGGTGTGCCCGTAGGCAAACTTGTCCGACACCGTCGAGATGGGGGGAAGGGGTTGCAGAGGGGTTAGCGTGGCGTAGGAGGAACTGGGACTGAATCCCGGAGGTGACATTCTGCCGTTGACCGACGTCAGGGTCTGGTAGGTCGGCTCCGGCTGCAGGGTGCGGAAATCTGTGGCGTCTATCATGCTGGCGACACTGACTGAGATGCCAGAAGTAGGAGAGAGCTTGCCCGGACTCAGTAGCTCGGAGTCATGCGAGTCGTCGTGCGGCTGCACTATGACAGACAGGCTCTCCTGCTTGATGTCGACGGCTTCCGACGACAAGTCCTCAGCCGAAGCGGGCAGCTCCTCCTTGATGTGGGCTGATCCAGACTCGCCGAGCGTCTCGTGCGAAGTGCTCACCGAGCCAGCCACGGCCGGCCGTGAAATAGTGGGGCTGAGCTCCGCCGGCGACATGCCGAGGCCGGCATGCGTAGACGCAGCTGGCGAATCGACCGAATCTGGCAACGGCTCAGCGAGCGACTGCTGATCGGCCATTTCCCCCACGTTTTCCATCGCTCGGACCACCCCTTCCCCACACGAACGCCACCCTCAGAAACTTCACACTACACTGTGCACAATAATCGATGCCGAGAGTTCCACACTACCCCACGATCGAAGAAATTACCTTCGGAAATGTCCCTTGCACAAAATTTTGAGCGAGCGACGGACGTCCATATTTGTATGTCGTGGTGTTGCGCACACAGCTGCGCAGCCCCGACTGTCGGGGAGTGGTGAACAGCGGCGGTCCCCTCTCGGGGGGGGACACAATCCCCCACTTCAACCCCCCCTTCACCCGACCGTGACAGTGCCAGGTGCTGGCGAAATGGCCGCCGCGACGCCGTATGTTGGCATACTCCTATTGTCCCACATTTACACTGACGGCCGCTATCACAAGACTGGGCCCCATTTCGACAACTGTCTCGCTAGCGCCGCGAACTTTGCCACCCCGTATATTGATTCCATTCCCACACACGTGTTAGCGGACCGATAATTTTGAACGCTGCAAATCGATAACAATTACCGTGGGGCTCAGAGCAGCGTCAGTCCTCTTCACGGAGTGACACTCGCCATCTCTCTATGCCGTGAATTCAGATCTATCAGTGTTTCGAAAATATTCGCTAGCGAGTGGTTCGACTGTAGTCTGATACGTGTTTGTGTTTAGTAGTGCAGTTTCCAGTGCTCGGCGTACGAAGCACACGTAATATGTTACCAGTCCCCGAGTGGGTAAAGCGATTTCAGTTTCTAATAACTTTTTCCGTTTATTCTTTTCTTTATAAGCAATCTGACAACCGGCCATTAAAGCAGTGTTGTGGGTTATAAAAATAAAAGGCATTAGTTGCCTAGCCAGTTAAACAAAAGGCTGCAAGCAATGTATCAGGTGAAATACAGGCTGCTGATATTTAGCTTCAGCCCCTTCTGTTTCCGATTTTTCTAAGTTTCCATAGCATTAAGTTTGACAGGTGGGTAAAAGTCATATAAAATGGCTTTCAGGTAATGTAATTGTTCCTGAGTATAGTATCAGTGAGAATTTATAATTTAATTCGTTTTTTAAGGAGGTGTCTTAGTATCTGAATGTCCGTAACGTGCAATTTTCTTTATTTAAGTGATTACGTAGTGAAGTGACTAATTAACCAACGCGAGTAAGCACTCAAAAAATTCCACGTAAATGAATGAATTAATATGTTGTGAGAATTAATTAATATGTTTATAGTAGTTTATTAAATAATTTTGAAGTCCTATAGTGTCTCGCTGTGCCGGAGGTATGGTGGGGGGGGGGGGACACGAAGTTGTTTGTTGTTATTGGTATGTTATGAGAATTTATTTCCAGAGATTAAATTTCACGATGGTGTTGTAGAACGCAACGCCTCTGAAACTGGAGTGTCATTTTATCATTTGAAAGATGTATTTCAAAAATTCAATGCCCAAATTTAAGTGTTTTTGCTTTTATTTTATTTTTGCTTATAATAATGGCTAAAATTTTTGCGAGATATCAACAACCATTTCTTAATCAGGAAAAAACCGATAGTAATAATGGAAATTTTGGATGTTACTATTCATTTAGTGTGAAGCAAGTTTTTATATCGTCCGAAGGTTGTTTAAAACTATGGAAGAGTAGATGATCTCTGATGCGTAGATGACGTAGTTATTAAAATACGTAGGCGTGTGTATTTTTATAACATTAAAATCGTGAATAAGTTTAACTGGCCAAACATATAAAAAACAATAAACAAATTATACTGCTAATAATGTGATCTTTAAAACACAGATTTACATTGCGTATGCGCTTAAAAGAAGTGGATTGTTTACAAGATGTGTATTAAGTGCATAGTTTGGCCCTATGCACTGGCTCAAACTCATAACTATATTTCAAATTCTTCTGAAGTGACCCGGTAGTAATTGTTTACTACAGCAATGTTGAATTCCTTTAATTAGTAGATGATATGATGTCTCGGCTGTCAGAATCAAGGTGAATTGTATATTCACCCTAAGTACCTGATTTAATACTATGGCATGTTTAAAATATCAATCATTATTGCCAGGGAAGATATCTCTTAACGGAACATTTAAAAAAAATAATAATATAAAATACGACAACTTCCAAGATCTATTAACATGATGTGCGGCTTCTTATTTCTAACTCATTTGAACAGCGGTGAAAAATAAAGTGACGTTTAGCATTGTTTTTTTTTTTTAGTTTCGCTATTATAACTAAGAGAGATTTCAGTACCGCTTTGATTGTGGTATCACAATTTTTTATTCTGTATGAGTATGGACGCAGTTTTTCTTTATCTCACTATTTACCGCCTCTAGTGCGAAGTTTTCATTATCTCAAAGCGTATGATGCAGTAAAACGAATTCAGGAATTTTCTGATGGAATTAAAGACGGTAATGGGATTGGTAAAAATACTAATAATACTACAACTATTGCATAATAAAACAATCAAAGAGTCCATATCAAAACGTGAATATATAACTCCTTTTATGGTCATGTATATGGCCATTTGTTTTTTGCAATTCAAGCAATATTTAAGGCTTTGCTGCGCACGAAACAAGTATGTTGATTTTTTTAAAAGTATTTGGTTATTTCTGTCATACGCGTTAGATACGGGAAAATCCGTAGCTTTCTTACAGGTATGATATGCTGGAAACGAATAATTTGTTTTATAAAGGACTCAATAAATCATCTACAACACCTGTTACAAAACAAATGTCAATCTAAATTAAATGATACTCCCAAAATTATATAAAAAGTAATTTCCTGGAACATGCAGTTATCACATGTAAAGTACTTTCTAACTACAGTTAGTGTTCATTATAAATATTCCTAATTCTATGTGACATTCATAGCAAATGATTACTGTATTTCGATGCAACATACAGTATACCATGAAAATTTTGCTTATATTTTGTACCAAAAATAACGAATGAGCGTTGCAGGAAAAGCTACTTCAATATACCTGTAAATAAACCCTTTATGTGTATTTTTCAAATCCATATTTTACTAACATTATTATTTTGGATTTTTCATCAGTTTAATTTCAAAATTGCGGGATAAGAACTTGGGTCACACGATGTGCACGTAATTGCCTTTTTCGCTATTTGGAGAATGACTCTTAATATTTGTGATAGAGAAAAAGAAAATACCTCAGTTATGGCACTACTACTTGCTGCAGAGTATCAGAGCGTTATGTGCGTCGAAAACAACATTTTTGGGTTAATAAGGAATCAGATGTATTCTAGTTTTACCTTTAAATATTCCGCGATCACTGACACACCAATAAAATGCCGCATAGCGACGAATAAGTACATAATGATACATTGTGGCGGCTGCTTACATTCGGGAGGTGATAATTCATTGTTACACACTCGTTGAGACATACTGTAGTAATTTGCATATAATGTCAGAAATGAAGATGGTAAGTACTGACGTCCGCTGTCTCCCTGCTGTGTATGTGACCACCTTCACTTCCATGTTCACTGGGCGGACGACCCCGGACTTGGCAGTAAAGTGGATCGTATGTAAAACTGACCACTTTTATATTTTTTTCCTTCATTCTGGCCGGTCCCCGAGGAGTTTCTCCTATATCTGGTCGACAGAAAAATGTGTGGAGGTAATCTTAACTGTACTAAGCTCCGTAATTTATCCAGTCGTCAAATCAGTGTTATGGACTTAAAAGCGTGTGTTCTGTTAGTACCAGTACTTACAATACCATGTCCAAGTTTATCATTTGTGCGATTGTGTCACTCAAAATTGCCCCATCCCATTAGTCATGATACATTAATGAATCTTCGTCGTAATTGGAAAGCGAAATACAGCCTCATGAAGCATTCCTTTTCAAGTTAAAGATAGGAGAAGGCAAAAGTTGAATAGCTATCGATCTATAACCGTAAGTACTAAGGGGAACGGTAACTTATTTCTTCGATGTTATTGAATTTAAAATTTTATACTTACTTATATTCACTTATTCTGTTTATGAAAACTTTTATTCCTTGTTGCTTACCATTCCGAAACTAACACAACTATAATCATCTCATAATTATCTTAACAGTATTTTAATTCTCGGTTAGAACTTTATACAACAAAGATGACAGCGTTCTTCAGCATTGCACAGCGATAAGTTCTTTAAAATGCCCCGTTACTAATTGATATTCTATATCAACAAATATGCTTTAAGAGTATATATGGTTCTTTATGATCTTTACTGTGTGGCTAGTGTGTTACACATATGAAACTGAGGTAAGAAAAACGCATCCTCGTCTTTAGCATACTATCCCGCGAAACAGCTAGTAATTCACTTATCATCAATGGCCAAGATTAGAACTGATTAAACTTTTACGTTGGATCTGCAAGAAATTCAGTGATGCTCTGTATTAATTACCGATAAACTCGTAGGCCTGCATTTATTGTGGAAAGTAAGATATATTGTAAAGTAGTTCTGAATCAACTTAGCCATTTCAGCATCTATGTTAGACAGAGAAAATTTCTGATCAGCTTATCTGAGAAAACTGATCTCTCCTAAACAAATTGTTGGCAAAGACACTTCGTCTATAATGATTTCGCATAACTTAACGATCATTGTTTCTGAAATGTATTGTTGTGGAAATTACTTTTGCCTTTTAAGCAATTTAACATTTACTATATGAACCACTAACCGTATCAAAATAAAATCTATTCTTCGCAGATTTTAAACCAAAAACTAAAATCCTTAGAATGAATTATTATTTATAAACGTTGAAATTAATTATATTCTCTTATTTTGATCGCTAACTTTATCCCGTACATATTACAGGGCTGTGTAAAACGTCAGATGCTAAGCTCGACTGAATATCTCTAGAAGCACCGTTACCATTGAATGACACACGATTTACTACTTTACACAGACAGCAATCCAAACAACTATCTCTGATTTTTCATGCACTAGAATTCTTATGGAAATCTTAATCAAATCGATCATGTTTTCTGTGAGTGCATATTAAGGTTTATTCAAAAATTTCAAGAAATTATTTTTGGGAATAGGTAGTTTAAATTATTATAAACATTACCGCTCCTTATCTTTTATAGTATCAGCTACAAAACAGTGAGATGGAGAATTTTAAATAACTGAGGGAGTACTGGATAATGCTCCCATAAAGGGTTGCCTATATTGCAAATATTGCGCACATCCTAAACAATATAAGAATATTTCTGTGGCAACATCGTAAGAAATTAAAAATGATTTACCATGTGTGAGTGTATGAGTTTGCCGTTGATGTTAGTAATGAATGTTTAGAACAACAGAAAACTATAAAGGATTTATTTTTTAACAATTTTTGGTAGCTTTTTGATATAGATGTAGCTAAAATCTTCTGCAGGCCTTAAAAGAAAAAACTTCTTTCAGCGGAGTAATACCTTTCAGCATAGGCTTGTACCTTTTTTAAGTCTGCGCATGTTGTAACATGATTAATATTACCCAAATTTAATTTCACTTTAACAAGAAAAGAAACAAAATTTCTGATTCCTCCTTGACACCTGTGTTTGGGTTTGGTCTACGTGCGACCAGTGTAATATTTTAAAACCCATTATTAAATTGTCAGTTTCACAAAAATCCTACATAGAGCGACGTCGATCTATGTTTCCGCTTTATGCTACATACTAATTTAACCTTGATTTTTTACACCGAAAAAAAGAGGTTTTTTCCTATTTAAAAAAATTTGAAACTAGAATTAAAAGCAGTTAACTTAAGGATGCTAACATTATACAATATTTATTTTTTTATATTTTTTTGTTTCATATCTAAACTTTTCTCTCTGGTCTGGAAGAGCTCGCTAGCAAAGGAAAGGTGATATTGCTGACATCTAGCGTGCTGTGCTCGAAGTGCACTCCCTGTGACGTCACAGGCACACAAGGCACTACACTCCATTTTTAATCACCCCAAGTAATATTCCGATCTGTTTGTATGAACAGTACATACTATTATATTTATTGCGTTTTATTTCTGCAACTCGGTGGATCGAAGAAAGTCGATACATTTAGTCAAATGTGATGTCCTTGTCTCGTAATTCTTTCTTAAAAAATCACCAAGAGACTTCCATTGATTATATTTATTCCGTGTGTAAAAAATACTGTTCTGCAATTATTGAATCAACCAGTACATGCCTAGACCAATACAACTATGTTAAAAAGCTCTCTATAAACAGTTATAGCATTAATTAAACACATTTACACCTTTTACGTTTGCCATTACTTATACATTAAAAAAAAATGAGCGATATCATCAATGGTCGTTAACTGGACTTCAAGACTGGTGTGAAAAATAAATTGTTTCAGTATTGTAAATTGTGTGTGTACCATAAACTTATAATTGATTCAACAATTACACAGATATAATAATGTATTGTTTGGGACATGGTACCTCTCAGTTTTATCACTTTTTTTATCTGCTTAACGTCTCTCTAACAGCGAGGTCTTTAGAGACGGGAAAGGATGGGGGGCAAGGAATGGGAAGGAATTCTGCCATGGCCTTTTAAAGGAAGCATCCCGGCATTTGCCTGGAGTGATTCGGGAAACCATCGAAAACCCAAATCTGGATGCCCGGACGGGGATTCAAACCGCCGTCCTCCCGAATGCGAGGCCAGAACGCTAGCCGTCACACCACCACGCTCGGCGGTTTTATCACTATATCATTGCACATGCTATATGTTTATATCATGTGAATTGCTATGTAAAACCAAAGATTGAGGTGATACCTCGTTAATTTACACTAAATTTTACAGGGTTCCTGAAATATAACAGTTGTTCATAAACCACACTAAATCTACCAAATTCTTTGTCAGTCTACGTGGTTAGAATAGCAAGTTAATAGTTACGCACTTTTTTATTATTACAGAAATTATTCACATTCACTGCTGGAGCGAGCGTGGTGGGTGAGCGGTAACGCTCTGACCTCGCACTCCGGGGAACGTGGGTTCGAATCCCCGTCCGGGCATCCAGACTCAGGTTTTCCATAGTTTTAGCCAAATCAGTTCAGGCAAATGCCGTGATGGTTCCTACAAAAGGCTTGGCTGAATTCCGTTTCCGTTCCTTGCCCCACAGTTCTTTCCCGCGTCTAATGACCGCGACGTCGATGAGGCATAAAGCAAGAAGCAGAAATAAATAAATAAACAATTTTAAAAAATTTCACTGCCAAACAGAGCACGTTCTGACACCTATTCTGTTTGTATGGGTAATGAGGAAAAATTACGACTAATTGTTGGAAATAGATTTTCTTGAAGTTACTGGAATTTAGTGGTTTCTTTATACACTGCAATGTTCCTACGGATTCCCGCGTTATTTTCACACCAAGCAGTTGTGTGAGTGGTAACGCTGAGGCATTCGGGAGGACACTGCTTCGAGTCTCCGTCCGACCATCTAGATTCAGTTTTTCATCGGTATCCAGAAATTACTCGACGTAAATGCCCGGATGGTTTCTTCAAATGGTCATTGCTGAATTCCTTCCCGTTCCTTGGCACCAATACTTTCCCGCCTTTATCAGAAGCGTAAAACTATAAGAAGAAGAAGAAAGCTAGTTTCACTCTTTCGGCATAACTTCTGAGTTCATATGGCCTAATTTAATTCTGTAGTTTTTATTTGTATTATCTGATTTAATTGGTCTGAATATAAGAGTGAATACCGAATTTCGTATTGCTGTATATCGACTAATTCACTATGCCAATGGGAAACTAATTTAGCCAACTGCGGAAAACTCGGCCGAATTCGCTTGGTAAGTACCTGCTACTGTGTTTTAAACTCTTTGGTTTCGGCATCAATACAAAAATAAGTAAATATATATACTAGTATTGTTTAAGCCTGTTACCGATAACATTCGGCTTGATAGACTGATACTGTTTGACCTATTTTTCGTTGAGTTTAACCCGAAAAGGTTTTAACACTGAATTTTAGTATAATGATTGACTGAAACATTTTATTTAACATTGAGGAAGGTGTTAAAAGTATGTAGCATTAACCTCATATGAATCTGCACGTCATTATATGCCCTAATGATAATTAAATTTACAGTGTTCCTTAAGAAAATTACATTTGTTTTTAAAGGACGTTGGTCATAAAATTTTCCCAAAATTCGTGTTTCCTAGCATTGTGATTGTATCGCCATTTATGATCAACGTTGCGAAATTCTAAGCCATTCTTTTAGCTTATGAACCGTAATTTGCATTTGTCTATATGAGGTAGAACTTTTGTGTAACAGATGGGTACCAACAAACTTAACTCTTACAATGCTGAAAGTAGTATGCGAATTCACGCCATACAACAAACCACAACGTGCCACATAAACGCGATTAGTACTTGAATATTCGATCGGTATTGCCATTAAAAAGTATGCAACACAAAAGGAATACAACACAGAGTGGAAAACGTTCATGCAAATGGCTGGAATCTGTATAAACGTTCTAGATTGTTATACGTAAATGTAACTGAAGGCATTTAATTGAAGTTAACTTCTTTAATCATAAATTTTAGTATCACGTTCGCATTTATTAACCGTCAGAAAATAAAAAATGTAAAACAGCGTTTTACATCGTCAGTTCTCAGTGCGTACACTTTCCTTTTTTCAATTTCATCTAACAAATTATTCACACTTTTTCATCACCGTACATGCGCGTTTCTATGTATTTCGCTGCATCCCCCATCTCACCATTCACATATATCGGTTTTACAAGCAGTATTCTACAAGATTTCGCTCATCCCAGGCAATCTGGATATCTTGTCCCCAAGTATACCTGCGTCTTAGTTTCCTTCATCTGCTATGTGTACAATAGACATAAATATATTCTGTTAATATTTTTTATTTATTTTTGCTTCGGGCGTTACGCCTCGTCGACGTCGATATCATTAGAGACGAAAGAGGATTGGGGGCAAACATATACACACATCTTCATTTTATCCCAAACATAACAGCTAATTTACTTAAAACAAATATTTTTTTGTGAAAAAACGAATGTTTCGACTAAACAGTGTCATAAATAATTTTGTCTTCTAGTAATTGTAACATCAGTTTCTTCTTCCAAATTTTTGCGTTGAAAAATTGCTTGTGAACTCTTTTTTTTAAACGCTATTGCTGTGACCTATAGCGGAAACACTTCGTTCATGGTAATCTGAGATTTGGTTGTTAATAAATACAGTGGTCCAATCATTTTACTGTCATGGGAATTACAACTGTGTTACAGATTTACTTCACTTAGGTATACTGCAATTTGCAAGTGGAATCTTCGTACCAAATCTATAAGAATTAGGTTAGCTAACCTTAACATAATATAGACCGTAAATTTAACTATGACGAACAAGTAAATAATACTTTTTAGTTTGTAGTTTCTCAAAACCGAGCGTGGTGGGTGAGCCGTAATGTTCTGACCCCGCATTCGGGAGGACGCCGATTCGAATACCCGTTCGACTATCCAGATTTTGGTTTCCCATGGTTTCACGAAATTACACCAGGCGAATGTCGGGACGGTTCCTTCAAAAGCCCATGACCAAATTCCTTCCCTTTAATTGTCCCCATTTCTTTCACGCCTATAATGACGTCGATCAGGCGTACAGCCATAAGCAAGAAAAGAAAAAAAGGTGCTCTTATTCAGAATATCGAGGTTAAGAAAATTTACTGTTCTCTAACTCCAAACTGTGACCAAAAAAAATAGTTACTTCCAATTATTAGATCTGAATGATATGCATTCTCTACCGCCAATTGTTACATTCCGCTGAAGGAGATTCGTAAATAATTATGAAAACACGTGAATGAATTTTACATTGTAAAAATAAACAAAACCCAGACGTAGCTCGTTATGGTCTCGGGGTTTCGCGGGAACGTAGCGGGCAACGGTAAATTACTAAGTTCAAAGAAACTGTCTTTCAGGAAATTTACCGAGCTTGGTGGGTGAGCGGTTAGCGCTCTGGCCTCGCATTCGGGAGGACGGCGGTTCGAATCCCCAGATCACTCGAGGCGAATGCCGGGATGCTTTATTCAAAAGGCCATGACCGTATTCCTACCCGTTCATTGTCCCCAGTTCCATCCCGCCTCTAATGACCTCGATGTCGACGAGGCGTAAATCAATAAGTAAAAAAAGTTCAGGAAGTTATTATTGTCTGCGAGATGAGGTTCTATAATTGAAGAATAATGTTTCTATCTTAAAGACGTTGCCGCTCGGTCCTGGCATTCGGGAGGACGTGGGTTCAAATCCTCGTCTGACCGTCCAGATTTCTGTTTTCCACGCTTTCCCGAAATCACTCCAGGCTGAGACAGTTCCTTCTAAATGTCATGGCCGAACTCCTTCCTGTCCCTTCCCCTCAAACCTCTCCCACCTCTGATGATCTCGACGTCGACGAGGCGTAAATTCCGAGAAGCCGTCTTGTTGATTATGTCGATCTAGAATATAATTTTCCCCTTCTTTTCCCTCTCTACAAAAATCCATACTTCATTCTTATAAAGGAGTAATATCTCAATCATAGTGCAGACTTCATGAAGTTTCGTCTGTTTGAATATGTATTTATTCCACAATATATGATTCAAGGATCTCAAAACCGTTCTGGATTTTCAGTGGGTATTTCAGTTTCTGAACACCCACTTCTATTTTGGATGACAGTAGTGCGTAAATAGCCAAATTTTATTGAATCTCCCTCAGCAATAAAAATTTCATATTTGAAATAGTAATTAGTATTCAGATATTAATTTTTTGAGAGATTTAGTTTAATTCCATATCGCTAATATTCAGTGCAAATTCTGTGAATATATGACATCAGTGAAAAAAAAAGGTAAGTTTTGTGCTTAACCCGGAGGTTGGTTGGCCTGTACCGAAGGAGGTATACTTACCCTCGTACTGGAGGTAGGGTGGCCAGATCCCACCGGGTAAGGGCAACCTGCAGTTTAATGTGGAATCAGAACCAAGGAAGATTTATGCGTACTTCGTGTCAGAGGTTAAGCTGGCGTTCAGAGCTATGAAAAATCCTGCCCAGACAGGGACTCAAACCGGGGACCTTTCGGGCTCCAGACAGACGCTTTAACTACCGCTCACGGCAACGGTAACATAAGCAATTATCATTTTCAATACTTAGGTCAATATCCTTAGCTGCTATACTAATGTTGGGTTTTATTCTCCGTCTAGTGCAGCTAACAAATGAAAGAACTTTGTTATGGCCTATGCATTTCGGTTTATTAGACCATCATCAGTGCCCTAGAACAAGTTATGTACAATTTTTGATGTGGAGCATAATGTTTATCTAAATGAAGGTATAAATTTTGTTATTAAATACTATTATAGCTTATTTAATAACAAATTTTATACCTTCATTTAGATAAACATTATGCTGCACATAAAAAATTGTACATAACTTGTTCTAGGGCACTGATGATGGTCTAATAAACCGAAATGCATAGGCCATAACAAAGTTCTTTCATTTGTTAGCTGCACTAGACGGGAGAATAAAACCCAACATAAGCAATTATAGCTGTAAACAATCTACAGTGGGAATCAATTGTCATTGTCGATTGGTATACACTTTCAAGGAACAACTTGTCCGTCAGTTCTTCAATACGGTATAAAAGCATAATGCCCATATTTTTGCAGTATGAGTTCATGCATTCGACTGGAGTGATTTGGGGAATCCATGAAAAATCCAAACCTGGATGGTCGGACGGAGATTCGAACCCGTTTCCTCCCGAATGCCAGGCCTGAGCATTGACTGCTCACCCATTACGCTCGGTGCAAAAAAATTAACGTTTTCTTCTATATGTAACCAAATATCAATTGATTGTTCCATGTTTTATGACACAGCGTGTTGGATTTTACCTAAGCGTTCGGTTCGTATTACAATCAATTCATTGAGCTTTCGATTAATTACATACTAAAACAATGTTACATCTGATGTAGTAAGAAACGTTTACATAAAATTCAATTTTATTTAATTCGGTGGAAAGGTGGTTACGCATACAATCAATGCCTCAGTTGTAAATTAACTGTTGAAATCAAGAACATTTTATCTGTGGAGTCGAAAAAACCAGACCCGGGATGACACACTTCTGTCACGCTTATCTAACACTAAGCACAATCTCTGCCTTTTTCCTAATCACGATTGTTATTTCTCACTGACAAGAGAATTATTATCATTTAAATTTATTATATCTTCAGTAAAGGTAAAATCCATTCAAGCTGTTATTTTTTACTCATTGATTGGCGAGAAAACAAGAATTTATCGTTGATATTTTGGGCGGAACCCAGTTTTTCATTTTTAACAGCACATTTCAATTCAAAAATAATAAAAGAATACGGTAGGATTGGGGAATGGAAGGCTAGAGAAGTAAAGAACAAAATGTTTAGTTCATAACATCAGAGGATGACCCGAAAACACATATGCCCCTATTCACTTTATAATTTCTTGGAAGAAGGTCTTCCTCCACTGGTTATCATTATACCGTAGTAAATCCTTATTTTGAATGAAATTATGCTGAACCACTGAATGATGACAGATATGATTGAAGTTCTTATGCTTTTATGATTATTAGGATTTTTTAAGTAGTTGTGTTTTGGTTTCAAACAAGCTGAGTTTAGTCATACATGTGGAAATGTGCATAAAACATTAGCTATAGCAACAAGTGAAGGGTTTTAAACAACAATTGGGAAAAAGTTCAACTAGCGCTTTAAAACACGGTTCTATAAAAGTGCATAAAGTGCTGTTTAGCGCCTCTCTTCCTAAATATATGCAAGGAACCGAGTCAAAAATTTCACCATTCCTTCCCCGTGTTTCAAACAATTTTGTTTACGTCCATACGTTAACACAACTGATGTGACGTTTTCATCTGCTTTTAATAAATATTCAGAAATGAAATTCTGTTTTATGTGGCAAACCATATGTTAAAACCTGAAAAATAGTGTTAGGAATGTTTTTCTCTTGTTATAAACCATTCACCGAGATATTCCGAATGTGAGTAAACTCTTACAATTTTCCTTTGTAGTGTAATTCTAATCTCAACAAAAACGACATTTATAAAAATAGCACCAAGTCTTGTGGCTGTTTAGTGACAAGTAGACTAACTTGACAGTGAGTATTCACTTCTTTTTGAAACCATTGATTTCTAATAATAATAATAATAAAAAGTCGGGTAAGTTGGCCGTAGTGCGTATCATAAGATTTACTTTAACGAAGGGTATAATTTGTATGATTTAGTCTAAGACTTGTTAACCTCGAAAAAGGTACGAGGGTTTGTCACGAAAAAGTGGTTATAGTCAGATTGATAAAGTTACACGAATAAGATATTGCTTACCTCTGTGCAGTTAAAAGTTTTACATGACGGATTTTTGCCTTGAAAAAGTCCATCCTTGTTTGGGATTATAAAGGGCATAAATGGCTGTAAATGGTCTTCAAGTATCTGAACATAACTATTTCCAGGTTAATTTTGACCAAAGGCCCCAGTCCATGCCATGTAAACACAGCCCATACCAGGATGGAGTTAACACCTGTTTGCACAGTGCCTTCCTGACAACCTGGGTCCATGGTCTCGTGGAGTCTGCGCTGACATCAAATCTTACCAACTAGAATATTGAATTATCTGATAACGCAACCTTTTCTCAGTCATCTATGGTCGAACCGATATGTTCGCGAACACAGGAGAGTCTCTGACACCTCGACGCAGACGTCGCTGGTCTTGGTCTTTAAGTAGACGTGGTCGGCCACTGCTGTCCACGGCGGGATTTAGTACAGTACTGGAATATTTTTTTCTATTCACGGCACACTCTTGAAACTGTAGATCTCGTCCAAACTTTGTTAATTTATATAGTGGGGCCATATCATGACAGAAAACTTTTCACACGACTCACGAGAGTACAAATGAAAGCCGATATTGCACGGCACACTTATACGTTTCTTCCGCAGTGCTACCACCATCTGGATACTTGTATCTTCCTATCCCATGGCTTTTGGCAATTCAATGTATGATTTCTTACGATATTAATTGTTTCACAACGGTTCTAAATTATATACGTTGTTTAATAATTGATCAGTGATTTCTGACCCGAGGGAACATTGTTTGTATTTATCTCGTCACCAACAAATATTACAAAGCAAAAATATTTTTTTCGTTCGCTAACTTTATGTTTATGACCGAAATATAATATATTTGTGAGTTATGTGAGGCATACATATCGTGCGTAATGTGGAGCAAATTTGCGAAACTATTACTCTTCTCTGTTGTAAATTGGCAAATCTGGTTGCAACCCACGCCTTGTAAATGACGTGGAGCAGGTATTTCCCCTGAGCTTCTGACCTTTGCGGGAAATAGTACGATGACGCGATTGTATAATGAAGTAAACCGTACAATTAAGCCAAGCAGTACTAATTTTTTTTAAACTCGCATTAACTAAATATGTTCCCAAACATGACTTAAGTGTTCACTGATAATTTAAAAGTAAATTCTCAGAGGCTTCTATCCATGCGTTGCCGCAGCAATAGCCAGCGAAACAATGTAATAAATTATTTCAGGATGGAATGCGCCTATCTTGAATCTACTAATGACACTATTTAAGTATAACAACGATTAAGAATCTTCAAAATATTATTTACCGTAGAATTTGGATAAAATGTATAGAAATATAAACGGATGCTTAAATAGTACCTTCATGCTTCAGGATTATTTATTTGTGGTATTACAGACCTCGAAATCGGGACAGCTGGTCCGATCCCCGGTGTCTGAAGTTTTCAGTAGCCAGCCCTGGTTTTGCAGGGACTAGCACGCTGGCCTCGTATTGTGTGGGTCGCCGGTTCGAGTCCGGCCTCGGGCATGGGTGGTTTTAATTAAGTGTTACGTTCGTATTATGCTGTGTTAGACTTGTGTTGTTCTCGCCATATTGTTCTGAATTACGAGAGCAATGTCTGATACGAAAGTAAAAGAACCAAATTGGAGCTGGCTAAATTGTCGCAATGACACACACACACACACAGTCACGCGCGCGCGCGAGTGGTAATGTAGAAAATTAGCTGGTGAAACAATAAATGTTTTTATAACTTTTTATTTAGGTACGCAAAAGAAATTAATAATCAATACTTAACTGCTAAAACACATGGTAGATTTACACAAGAAAAATGCCAGTGCTGATCGACTGTAGTATCATGGTATTCCTCTGGACAATCCAGATCCATCGGAGGAAGTTCTGTTGCCGTCACTCCCTCCCCCGCACCGGTGGTGCCACCGAGTTCGACACCCCGCATGGCTTTATCTCATTCGGCCTTCTTGCTCATACGCTATAGCCGACACCTCTCCACATTTCAAAGCGACTTGCTTCAATTTCACCTGTGTACCGCAGCTCCTGCTTCCACTTTGACATTTTCACTTTCAACTTTGATCTTGGAAATCTAGTAGCAAATATGGAGAATTTAGGAAAGATGGCATTGTAATTGTGGGGGGATCAGGAAACAGTGTTGTTTGTTTGTTTTTTGTTTTTTGTTTTTTGTTTTTTTTTTGCTTTTGGCAACTAAGCCAGCTCTATGTGTTTATGTTATCTCTTCAGTGAATTAATTTTTCTAGTACGTTTTTTAATTCTTAAGTATAGACACCACAGGACGGACAGGACATTCACACAGACACACGGACACACAACACTTAAACATCCATGCCCGCGGCCGGATTCGAACCGGCGACCTTCGGCACGCGGAGGAAACTGTCTTGGTAAGTACCTCCGTTATTCAATTGAGGAAGACTGTTTACATTTCCAGGAACACACGTCAGGACAAATGTGGAATTTGTGGACTTACTTGAGCTTTATAACAAACCGGTGGATATATCAGGCGTACAAATATATGACTCAAAAGAGTTCTCTTTCATACTGCAAATTATATATTGGTTTGATTCTTGTGGCAGTTATATTCGCCAAGGATTGCAAATGAATGTTAGAGGTAAAAAGAAACTTTCGTTTCTTATTGTTGATGGGATCAGAGGAAGTGAAGGAGGTTTTACTGTGATAAGTGAAGTTCGGCCGCGGAATTTTTTACGGTAAGTAAAGTAGATGTATTAAGCTGTTTAAAGGAAATTAATCTGTCTACTAATCACAATTTTTCTTACAAAAATGATTGCTCGTAAATTAGAAATTTTAACTATCATGCCAGCCAGTATATTCTGATACAGCAAACTACTCCGAATCATTAAATCAGAGTCGTCACTATTCTACATCAAAATGTA
Source organism: Vandiemenella viatica (assembly GCA_031002005.1). Taxonomy (NCBI): domain Eukaryota; kingdom Metazoa; phylum Arthropoda; class Insecta; order Orthoptera; family Morabidae; genus Vandiemenella; species Vandiemenella viatica. The sequence goes on along the minus strand of CM061921.1, from coordinate 140,140,473 downwards.
AGAGGAATCTTTAGTAAAATTGACAAAATTAGCTTATGCCTAGAAAAGATTCAGAATTATTTTTTTTTATTATTTATGCCTTTACGCCTCGTCGACTTCGATATCATTAGAGACGGGATGGGACTGGGGACAAGGAACGGGAAGGAATTCGGCCATGGCCTTTTGAAGGAAGCATCCCAGAATTCGCCTGGAGTGATTTGGGGAAACCATCGAAAACCCAAATCTGGTTGCCCGGATGGGGATTCGAACCACCCTCACCCGAATGCGAGGCCACAACGTTAACCGTTCACCGATCACGCTCGGTAATTCAGACTTCGAGAAAGTATGATACAGATGTTTTGTGTTTCTCTAAACATCATTTGTCTGACTCAGGAATTACTCAGCTGTTCATCCCGAAGTATGAATTAATCTCATTTAATTCTAGATGCAATATTTAGAAAGGACAAGTTGTTATGTTTATTAGAAATAACATTCCACCCATAAATTCAGTTATAAGTACTGAATAGAACACCACTTTGAATGCTGAGTTATGAAAATGGAACATGATAAAGTGTAAATCATTGTTATAGCAATCTACAGCCTCCAACTTTTCTGGAAATTTCACTTTTTTTATCACAGTTGGAATAATTAGTACTATGTTTTGAAAATAACAGACAAATAGTGTTACGCGGAGCTATCAATGTTGAATTTCTCACTCACAGCAGTGAGAGACTAAATATGGAACCCCTTATGTTGTCCTTTAACTTAACGGCAATTGTAAATTCTCGTAAAGAATACAACATAATAGTAGCACTGCGATTAATAAATTTTTTTAAGATACCTCTCAGCACAGTAATTACAGCATACTGTCAGCGATAAGTTGTATCTATAATTAGTAATTCTGTATCATCTGCAGTGCATCTTTAATGCAAAAAAAAGGCTGGATGTACAAGAGAAATATCAAATAAAACAACATAAAACATTTCATAGATTGGTTAAATACTGAAAACTGGTCGCAAGTGTATACGTCACAGGTTATTAACAGAAAATATATTTCTAGCACTTTTTGAAGGATTTTTTTTTTTTTTTTTAAATAAGGGAAGGTTATCAACGTGACAAACACTGAAGTGTGGATAAGGTCGATTACAATGGGCATTAGAGTTTCTAGTTAAATGAGAAGGGAGCTTTATGAAAAAATTAGATAATATTATACTGAAAGGTCACAATAAAACTTATTATAAAATACTAAGAAATTTGATCAGGAAGTCCACAAAATGTATTTTTCAGAAAAAAAAAGAATTCCACCGGGTGTGGCGGGTGAGCGGTATTGCTCAGGCCTCGCATTCGGGAGGACGCGGATACTCCCCTTCCGGAAATCCAGATTTTGGTTTTCCGTGGCTTCCCCAAATCAATTCAGGCGAATGCCGGGATGTATTCTCGAAAAGTCCATGGCTGAATTCCTTCCCACTCCCCATTCCTTTCCCGCCTCTAATGGACTCGACTTCGACGAGGCCTAAAGCCAGAAGCAAAAAGAAAAAGAATAATCTGAAACCTCTATGGAATTCAATAAAATATGAAACAGAAAAATGTAAATCACTGAAAAGACATAAAACTGAAACAAAATTGTTTGTTGGGCTTTGAAGTGGGGTGACCTTGTATAGTAGTTAGCAAACATTTTACAGTAGTTATAAAGAAGTTAAGTATCGAAGAAGAATCTCTAGGTGATGCCCGCCTGGTTTTCCACATAGATTTTTGTGCATACAGTTGCTATCACTAACAGTCTCAGATATTAATATATAAAACAATGAAAACCTAAAAATTCTTATAGCTGTTACAACACTTCAAATAAATTACTGAAAAGATGTTCAGATAGTCACATACTTCCACACATATGTAATCAATCCTTAATGCAAAGCATATTTCCAAACAGACTAAACATGAAGTTTTAAAAATTTTATTTAGGCTATGAGGAGTGAAGTTTAGAGATAACTATCGACCGATTTCTTTACTTCCAGGATTCTAAAAGTTTGTTTCATCCAGGAAACACTCTGAATGTAGACTGTATTAAGCTTAAAAGCAAAATATGTTTCAGCTCGGGATAAACTAAAAGTAACATTAGCAGTAAAGAATGCGCAGCAAGCCAGTGATATATGAAACAAAAACACAGGAAGTTTATAGGAGAAGAACCAATATTAGGCTCAACTGAGAATCCACAGTTATCAGCGGGGCCTACTTCCAAAAATTCAAAGGAACGTAACAAAAACTAACTTGAAGACAGCCACACAGTTGTATAGTTAGTCTAAACTCCAGTCCCGGCTTGCTTACGTCCATTAAATTAAGCATAAATGTGCGTTGTATTAAATTATGTCAGGGGTAAAACACAAGATTTTTTTGAGACGATTGAACCTCTTATTTCGAAGTAACTAATATTTTCCGTAATAGTAGTAAAATTTCCAAATCATTACCTTCCCGTGAGGTTCTTTATTATTTTGTTTATGGCTTTACGCCTTGTTGACGTCGAGTTCGAGGCGTGTAAGGATTGGGGACAAGGGATGGGAAGGGCCATGTCCTGAAGAAATCATCCCAGCACTGGCCAGGAGTGATTTCAGAATACAATAGAAAGCCGAAATCTATATGGGCGGACGAATGCGAATCCGCAGCGTAGCCGCTAATCCACCAAGCTTATTACGTGTGGGACTGTGTTTTATATGGTGAATCATAATACGATTATTCTTTCCCCAGTGTATGTTTTATGAGTTCTGAAGCACTGTTCACTTGTGGAGTTACCGAGTGCCAAAACATTGTGACTAGTGGTAATTATTCACTCGATCCCTGGAATTCATATATTCTCCTCAGAACCTCGCTAAAAAAAAAGTCTGGTCACATTTGCTGTATTTGCTTGTTTGATTATAATAGTGATAATACTCGGCAATCTGGGTACTTAAGATATTGGGCAAAAGTGTATATTTGTTTTTAGTTAGGGTTTTCGTTTTTCTGAAAATTAGTTTCGGAACACTATTGACGCTAAATGTATTATCAACCACCGCCGGGCAAAACATTACATTACATGATGGAAAGCTCGAGGTTCGTCACTGTTGAGTCACAGCCAGCACTTAACATTGAAGAAACTCGATGAGCCACCTAGCTCTCATCTGCAGTCGTCTATACAAGAGGCGTCCACCTCAGAAAGATACCAGTTTACGAAGCCGAAGAGATACACTACGGCCAGATCAGAAGATAAAACACTTATATCTCTAAGTGTAAGTGCATACGTGTGCGAAATCCTATCAAGAAACCAACCGAGTAGTCATTGCAATCTCAACCAAAAATGTAAACACTTTATTCCCTACACTAGCAACTCAGTCCTATTGTGTTAAATCTACACTAATATTACAAATGCGAAAGTAATTCTGTGTCTCTATCTGTTTGTTATGTTTTCACGACTAAACTGCTTAACTGATCTTGATGAATTTTGACAAGGAAATATTATGTATTGTTAGGAAGAACAGAGGATAATTTTTGTGATAAATAATATATTTTGTCGTGAAATCAACCGAAATTAAACTAACCGAAGGGCGACAGATGGACAACGTGTGGAAGTTTCTGCACTGTTATACCGGTAGCTCTGGCTTTGTTTCTCTCGCAGTCGGTTTGTGTGTGATCTGTTCTTAAATTCCATTTACAGATACAGCTTATTATTATATTATAGATGTACAGTACATTGGCGCTGCACCAGAATATTATATTGTGTTAACCTAAAAGTTTTTGGCATCGATACATTTTGTCTTCTTTTTTGATATGCCTCACAGGCGTAAATCAGTCCTAGGGCGTAACTCTAGTATATAGCACAAGGACTTACTCTGATAGAAGCAGGTGTGTTTTTCCCGTAGTCAGTTATATGCAGCTAGCTCACGGTTTTCCTACCCCCAAAGGCTATATATCCTAGCAACCGACAGATAAACCAAAAACCTATTGTGAAAAATGGTATTAACATAAGCTGTCTCCAGAAAGTGACATACTTTTAAACCACAAGCAAAAATCTGCACCCCCTTTTGGTTTCTTGCTATTTTTAAACATGTTGCATATTACTTTTCTTAATTAGAATGGTTCAGTGGTAGAATTGTTTGATCATGACTTCCTCGTTATATTACCCCGACTCCGCGCTATTTGAAACACCTTTTATGTATCCCACAACTTTCTATATACAAGTCTAGTAATAAAATTGTAAGTCCACGCGTACGAAGTAGGGGGTAACAGCTGGTCAGTAATAAAAACAGGTAATCGCCACTGCAATTAATTAAAATTGCCTTTAATGAAGTAAAACTTAAAGAAATTAACGCAAAAAAATTGAATTTACGAATAAAAAAAAACAATCACTAAGTCACTTTCACAAAAATACAGGGTGTCTTTTAAATAGAGATACAAACTTTAAGAGGAGGTGGAGAATATCAAAATGATTCGGAAAATGGTAGGAAAGGTAGAAGAAATAAAAGTACACAAGGCAGAGATTAGGTGGAAAACATTTACTCCATTTCATAATGTTACAGGAAATGTTAGAAAGTTCCACCATTACTTTCGCTGTATGTGTCACTCCGCTATGCCACGGATTTGCTGACAAGGTCGGAAACACCTTGATTTTCTTGAATATCAGCAGTAGCGCTGATGATTGTTGCAACCAGATATATTTCAGAATTGACACAATAGACTTAAGTGTCCCCCCTCCCCAAAGAAAGAAATGCATAAATTCGGAGAGCGTGGGGCCAGGAAGCTGTTACACCATACCCACCTGCTCACGCCGCCCTGTGCAATTCTGAGTCGTTTTAATTCTCTCCATCTTATCTTATAGTTTGGACTTATATTTATGGGTCACCCTGTATATAGTTATATAAAAATATACCTATAGTTTTACATTTAAAATTTTTACAAGAAACATTATACAGAAGTTTGACAAAATAATATGAACACCATGCGATAGAGTACAGGTTGTTGCATGTTGGCACCACTACTTCCGTGTGAATACTGCGACACGCATGTATGGCGTGGTTGACATGGCAGGTCTTGTAGGTTATGTGTCAGTGTATTGCACGTTTTGTTCTGCTACCGTTATAACAAGCGATCGGTGAAATACGTGATCTCTCAGACTTCGAAAGAGGGCAAATCGTAGTAGCTCGGTTAGCGGGAGTGTCTGTGACGAAAACAGCTGAACTGTTTAACGTCTCACGAGCGACAGTATCATCGGTAATGACAGAATACACAAAAAACGAACATACACACAAAACGAAGAGGAATAGTGGACGAAAACCAAACTTAATCGATAGAGACGGACGAACATTAAAAAGGATTGTGGCCAGACAACACAAAATTACCACTGCAAAAGTGACAGCAGAACTCAACACACACCTAAGTTTCGACAAAAACAGTACGACGGGAGCTCCACAAAGCTAACATTCACGGAAGTGCCGCAACCGCAAGACCCCTTAAAACGGCAATCAACGCTAAGCTGCGAAACAAGTGGTGCCAGGATCACTGCACACTTGATGACTGGAAGAATGTGATATGGTCCGGTGAATCATTGCTCACATACATTCCTACTAACGGCCGGATTTATGTGTGGAGAACCCCAAAAGAAGCCTACGATCCGGACTGACTGCGTCCTACAATCAAGCAAGTGGGAGGTCCCGCTGTAATTTAAGCGCGTATATCGTGGTATTCAGCTGGTCCTCTCATTCACATCATTGGCCGGATGACTGCGAATGAATTTCTCGACATCCTCTATGGTGAAGTTCTTATTGTGACTGCCAAACACTACCATCTTCCAAGATGATAATGCGCCCGTACACACAGCCAAAAATGTTCTGTCCTGGTTCGAGGAGCATCAGAATATTATCTTCCCTGGACAGCACAATCGCGAGACCTCAACACAATAGAAACATTGTGGTGAGTTTTAGAGCAGAGAATAAGGAGCAGATTTCCACCTCCAATATCATTGAAGCAATTGGCGGAGGCTTTGGCACAAGAATGGGACAACATTCCGTCGAAAATATTCAGACACTCTACGAATCTATTCCGTGAGGAATTTCAGCTGTTCTAGAAGCAAAAGGTATCCCAACACGATATTAATAAATCAATAGTATGTAAATGTCAGGTGTTCATATTATTTTGTCCAACCCCTGTATATGTGTAACACACAAATATGTTTACAGTTTCTTCTTTTAACATTTGTACAATAATTAAGTATTAACTATCAATAACACATACACCCTAGCCATCAGTTTTCTGAATCTGAGGTTTAGTAGGTGCAACAGCTGAGACAAACTATTGTAATCTAAACTAATCCTAACCACAGCACTGATGACTCTTCACATAACCGATGTGTTGTGGATCTAAGGTTATGTGGTAGGGGTTTGGGTGGAAGCATAATACTTCCTCCCTGTCTTTATATTTAATTCCAATTCTGTTCTCCAAGTGTTCCAAGATTTTAGTTTTTGAGCGATAAAGTTAATTAGTGTATGGATGCCTACATTTCAGGAAAGTTTTGTCTTATTACCTTCAGTGTTTGCTGTGTATTTCTTCTTCATGTAAAAATTTCATTACGACCTGTCATCCGCGCAAAGAGAGCGGTCTGATGGTTCAGTAGTTACGGCATCTGTCTGGAGAATGAAGGGTCCCCGGTCCGAATTCGAGTTGGGATTTTTCAAAGGTGCTTAATCCGACCGTCACCACTGGGACACCTTTCTGTGTAATGTGAAGTACGCCAGAACGCTTCAGTTGTTCTGATTCCACGTTAAATTGTAGGTCCCCTGTACCCAGTAGGATTGCCGGATTTGGCTACTTAGCAACGACAAGAGGCGCAATGCACGGAGAAACGAAAACTCTCTCACTTGGCGACGGAAAATTCCATGTGAATCTACCTGTCAACAATGCCGAACGCCTGTTTCTTCTATAACCCCTGGCGAAGGCTTTCTCTGGATGGCAGATCACAGAGTTCTTTCTTTTAATGGGACGCTCTGAGGATCCCTTTGTGAAGAAGTTGTATAGAGCTTATAGTGGATAGCTGGTGGGTATGATAAACGTTTAGACTTGATAATGACATTTTATGGTACCAGCCGCAAGAGTTACTAGAGAATCGTTTATCTGATTCGAAGTTATTAATATCATGCACCCGCCTCTAATGACACACGACGTTAGCAAGGCGTAAAGCTACAAGTAAAAAAAAAAAAATATATATCATGCGCCACACATGACATATCTCAGTGGGTAACAGAGAATAAAAATGGGTACACAATATCTATTGAATATATATACAAAGAAATTTTTTTTCTTATATAAACAAAGTAGGACAAATGTATTGAACTCACAAAATTTAAATTTGATTGGCTCGTTCATGAAGCCTTTATCTAGTTGACGTTAAATATCAGGGCCTATGATTTGTTCCAAACTTCTGGAATAGCTCCGTTGGACATTGCCAAGTCTGCTTGCTGGTTGGAAACATTGCGGTTGCAGCTCCTTCGTGTTGAAAGGCTGAGCGGGCGGTGGCAAATGGCATGTCGGCCATCCCACAGCCGACGGCTCCTGTAGCCTCAAGCAAGTGTAAGGTATCCAGATCAGATGTCGGCACACTCCCGACGCTCCTTGCGACCGTCTCCCGTCCCCAGGAATCTAGGAATCGTTCAAGTGTACGCTATTTCTAATAATCACTCTCTTCAAAGACTCTGTATTCCAACATAAACTTTTAACTTTCTATAAAAGTCTGCTGGGTAGTAAGAGTTTAGGGGATACTATATCAGACTCTTCCTACCATTTATCAGCCTAGCCTTCGCTTGGTTCATCCTGTTTGCACGGACTAGGGTCTGGCGAATAAACTATTCTCGGCATAATGAGTCACCCGCTCCTTACTAACGGCCTCATTAACTGAGGGAGGAGGAACGGGGAATGTTCCAGGGCTCCCTCTTGTCCTTTGGGTTGGAAACAGGTAAGATGGATAAATGATCAATGGCATCAAAAGGTAATGGGAAACTACTGTCTGGAACATCCAAAATGGTATACTGGGTACATGCACTCTTCTCACATTGCATACTGAATGATGGTTTCTCCCTAGTTAAAAATTAAGTCATCTGGATTAATGAAATCATTTTACGAATCGGAGTGTGGAATATTAGAATTTTAAATATAAATCAAGAAGAAAATCGAGTTTATAGATGAAGAGAGAATTAGGGGGGCGTCCATTAATTACGGGCGCAGTTTTTTTCGTAAATCTGGACCTCACCCCCCCCCCCCCCGTAGGTGAGCATTGGTAAGAAAATGTTGACGTGAGATTTCCCTCGCCCCCCACCTCCCCACCCCTCCACCCCTTGGTGAGATTTCGCCGGACCTCCCCCCCCCCCACCCCGTTTGTGCTCACTTAGTTAATGGCCGCCCCCTTACTGGATTAGAGAGGTTAAATGGAAAGACTTAGAGGATTTATGATCTAGAAAATATAGAATAATTAGCACAGAAGTTACCAGCGGGATTACTGGTATGGGATTTAAAGTGAACGAGAGAGTATGTAAACGGGTAATGTGCACTAGCAATTTAGCAACAGAACTATTTTAATGAGACCCTGCACCGACCACATTACTACGGGTTTACATGGCAACTTCAAAACAAGACGATGAAGTAAAGGAAATATTTACAGGAATTAAATAGTTCATACATCATGTGAAGGGGTTGCCGATATTACTGTTTCTCATATGCTTATGTTTGTACTGTGTGTATTAAAGTACTCAGAGGTTCCACGAGCAGGTCATTTGGGTAGTGTCTGAGAGTAAATTTTGTACTGTTTTCTCTTATCAAACGATTGTAAATTACATAAGGAGATAATTAACTGAGGGAAATAAATATTCACAAGCTGTTGTGAGTTCTGTTCCTCATTTTAACTGTGAAAAATGTTATGAAGGGAAAGCTACGTGGCCTGGCTTGGAACCACAGATAAAAACAGCTGTAATGAGCAGGTGGCTACGTAACAGCTAAATAATGAACAGTAAATTGTTATTATTTGAAAAAGGAGTAGTTACTAGAAATTACAAAAGCACTGTTGTCCACTTTAACTACGATATTTATAGTGATTCTGAATGTGGTTTTCTTCAGTAAATAGTATCTCAGTGACGCACAAAATTTTGCTTGTGCGTGACGATGACATTTTCTTTAGAGAGTAATTATTTTCAGGAAATAGTGTGACCATCCTGCAACGCCCATGGCAGAGTGGTTGAATATTCTGTGTCCGTGTTAGCAGCGACTTCGAAGCCGAAATGCGTAATTAAAAGGCTCGCTATACCAGGACTAGCTAATTAAGCTAGCATATACGCTCATAAGGGCGAGGAAAATACAATAATCATAGGTAACCGGAATGAGTTAGTAGGAGAAAGAAAGAAGGAGATATTGTGCGAAATTTCGGTCGGTGAGAAATGAAAGTGGAGCACATGTTAGGCCGAGATCAAATTGGGTTTAGGAAAAATGAAGGAGTGAGAAGCAATCTTAGTATTAAAGTTAATGCGGAAAGAACGGATCAAGAAAAACAAGGATAAAATTATGGCATTTGTGGATGTCTAAGAATATTTTTACTATGGGAGGTGAGAAAAGATGTTCAAAATTGTAAAGAAGTCACGTCTAAATATGGAAAGAGAAGTTTAATTAATAAGCTATGTAGGAATTTGGTTTACAGTAGAGACTCACGAGATACAAGCATTGATTAAAATGGGCGTGAGACGAGATTATTCTCTATCGACAATGTGCCTTTCTGTGCGTAAGTTTTTCCAGATGATTGGTAAATACGGGAATATGTTTTTCTTCTGATAGCGTTTGATTATACACAAAATCTGACGCCGAATAAAAACTTTGCTTCGGAATGCTTAAAATAAAGATTTTCAGTCATGCTCGGAATTTATTTATTTTATATCTACTGAAAATAATGTTGTGGTATATAGTTAGCCATATTGCTAATTTCTTTCTGTTATTTACTTATGTTTAACAGCTCTGTTTAAACGAATTCCTGCACATACCTCTTCGTACCACCAACGTCAAGACTATAAAATGGGCGCAGAAACTGGTGCAGGAGTGGAAACGTCAGGAAGCTAATCGAGAGGTTCACAGAAGAGAATATACAATTCAAAAATCATAGCCATCGAAAGCAAATTTAACGCATCTCATTGAGGAGAGCAACAAAAGTCTCTCCGTTATCGGAATCGTTAGTGAAATCTTCGGTCTCATTAGTCGTCGACTAAATCTTCTTAAAATGAAGAATGGAAGTCAGCTTCTTACGGATATTGATTTCATCATTATTACAATTTTTACTGTATTGTAGGAGGCCATTAAACCCACAAGATGTTTTTCCTGGATGTCATACGTGCGGAAATGAACAATAAATAGTATAATCGTGAGCTCTCTCGCATAATCAAGATTTGAACCATGGAACAGATTTCATCCGATTTCCGAAATTAGTTGCCCGAGAATGGAGAGTGAGCGGGAACCTACGCTCATTCTCTTGGATCGTTGTTAACTTTTTTTTGCCTTATTAGGAAAAACCCGGATCTTTATCAAGCTGATGTGGTCTGAATGAGTTAATTAGATTTTATTTGATAACATACATGTATTACTAAGAAACACTTTTTTCCCTAATACGTTTCTTCTTTGTGTTGGAAAAGTGTTTTGTTTAGTTTTAAATAAATACGTAGTGTCAATGAACCCATCGAATGTACGGATTTACTTTGATTTTTTTTTCAAGTTATGTTTCTTTGGTATGATACTTATTTGTTGTGTGCCGCTTGTGTGTAACAGTTTTGTTGAATACAACTTTATTTCGTGTAAAATCTACGTGACTCTGAGAGTGATTGTTTACTGAAGAAAATTGTGTAGTTATGTTGTCTGTTTTTGGCTAAGATTTTATATGGTCAATTATGCAGTCAGCTCAATACGTAGAACGTCAACTGAAGTAAAATAAATGTAACATTTGAATAGGTAGTAATCAGTTATAAATATTTAATACTATGCTTAAAAATTATATTTGTACAAACAACAGGGTATAGAATTTTAGTACATATTTGTTACAATGATGCCTAGGGAGCGAAACGCGTTCAACAATAACTAATAAAAAAAAAACTTCTGAATTTGGGTTATTTAATAACAGTCCAATTTAGTAACTGCGACAAACTAAAATGGCCTTCGGGAACACTGTATCAATCTGTTTGGAACGAAGCCAGCAGCCCCAAGACCCGCCAAGAGCCGGAAGAAGGCTTCACTTCCAAGATAACAGCCACTTCTGATTTATACTTCATTAATTGTCTTTTGGTAAACCATGAAAGAGCAATAACACAATGTGGAAAAGACAAACTTCTACTCACTTTCATGACCACCACCCTATATAGTCTTAACAATTTTACTAATATCGCAGGTAATGAAAAAACGAATCAGAAAGTTGAGAAGTTTTAAATAGTGTAAATGCTTCATTAAGAACCAATTGTTTCATATTTTCTCCAAATAAATTTCCAAGACTCCTGTCACCAACGACAAAACCCAAAATAATACAAATTGTTGATTGTTAAATTACAATTCATCTTTGTATGTCTTCTACTAAACAAGCGAACTCTCCCAATTGTTGCTACAGATTTTTCAGCATTAAGCTTCGCAGAAGGGGAATTTATTTCGTACAAACCCAGCCAATATCTAGCCGGTACATAAATATTAAAAAATCAGCATTGCGAAA
>CM061921.1:139970840-140127757 GCA_031002005.1 Vandiemenella viatica | reverse complement strand
CCGCGGAATTTTTTACGGTAAGTAAAGTAGATGTATTAAGCTGTTTAAAGGAAATTAATCTGTCTGCTAATCACAATTTTTCTTACAAAAATGATTGCTCGTAAATTAGAAATTTTAACTATCATGCCAGCCAGTATATTCTGATACAGCAAACTACTCCGAATCATTAAATCAGAGTCGTCACTATTCTACATCAAAATGTAAGAGGAATCTTTAGTAAAATTGACAAAATTAGCTTATGCCTAGAAAAGATTCAGAATTCTTTTTTTTTATTATTTATGCCTTTACGCCTCGTCGACTTCGATATCATTAGAGACGGGATGGGACTGGGGACAAGGAACGGGAAGGAATTCGGCCATGGCCTTTGAAGAAAGCATCCCAGAATTCGCCTGGAGTGATTTGGGGAAACCATCGAAAACCCAAATCTGGTTGCCCGGATGGGATTCGAACCACCGTCACCGAATGCGAGGCCACAACGTTAACCGTTCACCGATCACCGCTCGTAATTCAGACTTCGGAGAAAGTATGATACAGATGTTTTGTGTTTCTCTAAACATCATTTGTCTGACTCAGGAATTACTCAGCTGTTCATCCCGAAGTATGAATTAATCTCATTTAATTCTAGATGCAATATGTAGAAAGGAGAAGTTGGAATGTTTATTAGAAATAACATTCCACCCATAAATTCAGTTATAAGTACTGAATAGAACACCACTTTGAATGCTGAGTTATGAAAATGGAACATGATAAAGTGTAAATCATTGTTATAGCAATCTACAGCCTCCAACTTTTCTGGAAATTTCACTTTTTTTATCACAGTTGGAATAATTAGTACTATGTTTTGAAAATAACAGACAAATAGTGTTACGCGGAGCTATCAATGTTGAATTTCTCACTCACAGCAGTGAGAGACTAAATATGGAACCCCTTATGTTGTCCTTTAACTTAACGGCAATTGTAAATTCTCGTAAAGAATACAACATAATAGTAGCACTGCGATTAATAATTTTTTTAAGATACCTCTCAGGACAGTAATTACAGCATACTCTCAGCGATAAGTTGTATCTATAATTAGTAATTCTGTATCATCTGCAGTGCATCTTTAATGCAAAAAAAGGCTGGATGTACAAGAGAAATATCAAATAAAACAATATAAAACATTTCATAGATTGGTTAAATACTGAAAACTGGTCGCAAGTGTATACGTCACAGGTTATTAACAGAAAATATATTTCTAGCACTTTTTGAAGGATTTTTTTTTTTTTTTTTTTTTTTTTTTTAAAAAAAAAAATAAGGGAAGGTTATCAACGTGACAAACACTGAAGTGTGGATAAGGTCGATTACAATGGGCATTAGAGTTTCTAGTTAAATGAGAAGGGAGCTTTATGAAAAAATTAGATAATATTATACTGAAAGGTCACAATAAAACTTATTATAAAATACTAAGAAATTTGATCAGGAAGTCCACAAAAAGTATTTTTCAGAAAAAAAAGAATTCCACCGGGTGTGGCGGGTGAGCGGTATTGCTCAGGCCTCGCATTCGGGAGGACGCGGATACTCCCCGTCCGGAAATCCAGATTTTGGTTTTCCGTGGCTTCCCCAAATCAATTCAGGCGAATGCCGGGATGTATTCTCGAAAAGTCCATGGCTGAATTCCTTCCCACTCCCCATTCCTTTCCCGCCTCTAATGGACTCGACTTCGACGAGGCCTAAAGCCAGAAGCAAAAAGAAAAAGAATAATCTGAAACCTCTATGGAATTCAATAAAATATGAAACAGAAAAATGTAAATCACTGAAAAGACATAAAACTGAAACAAAATTGTTTGTTGGGCTTTGAAGTGGGGTGACCTTGTATAGTAGTTAGCAAACATTTTACAGTAGTTATAAAGAAGTTAAGTATCGAAGAAGAATCTCTAGGTGATGCCCGCCTGGTTTTCCACATAGATTTTTGTGCATACAGTTGCTATCACTAACAGTCTCAGATATTAATATATAAAACAATGAAAACCTAAAAATTCTTATAGCTGTTACAACACTTCAAATAAATTACTGAAAAGATGTTCAGATAGTCACATACTTCCACACATATGTAATCAATCCTTAATGCAAAGCATATTTCCAAACAGACTAAACATGAAGTTTTAAAAATTTTATTTAGGCTATGAGGAGTGAAGTTAGAGATAACTATCGACCGATTTCTTTACTTCCAGGATTCTAAAAGTTTGTTTCATCCAGGAAACACTCTGAATGTAGACTGTATTAAGCTTAAAAGCAAAATATGTTTCAGCTCGGGATAAACTAAAAGTAACATTAGCAGTAAAGAATGCGCAGCAAGCCAGTGATATATGAAACAAAAACACAGGAAGTTTATAGGAGAAGAACCAATATTAGGCTCAACTGAGAATCCACAGTTATCAGCGGGGCCTACTTCCAAAAATTCAAAGGAACGTAACAAAAACTAACTTGAAGACAGCCACACAGTTGTATAGTTAGTCTAAACTCCAGTCCCGGCTTGCTTACGTCCATTAAATTAAGCATAAATGTGCGTTGTATTAAATTATGTCAGGGGTAAAACACAAGATTTTTTTGAGACGATTGAATCTCTTATTTCGAAGTAACTAATATTTTCCGTAATAGTAGTAAAATTTCCAAATCATTACCTTCCCGTGAGGTTCTTTATTATTTTGTTTATGGCTTTACGCCTTGTTGACGTCGAGTTCGAGGCGTGTAAGGATTGGGGACAAGGGATGGGAAGGGCCATGTCCTGAAGAAATCATCCCAGCACTGGCCAGGAGTGATTTCAGAATACAATAGAAAGCCGAAATCTATATGGGCGGACGAATGCGAATCCGCAGCGTAGCCGCTAATCCACCAAGCTTATTACGTGTGGGACTGTGTTTTATATGGTGAATCATAATACGATTATTCTTTCCCCAGTGTATGTTTTATGAGTTCTGAAGCACTGTTCACTTGTGGAGTTACCGAGTGCCAAAACATTGTGACTAGTGGTAATTATTCACTCGATCCCTGGAATTCATATATTCCCCTCAGAACCTCGCTAAAAAAAAAGTCTGGTCACATTTGATGTATTTGCTTGTTTGATTATAATAGTGATAATACTCGGCAATCTGGGTACTTAAGATATTGGGCAAAAGTGTATATTTGTTTTTAGTTAGGGTTTTCGTTTTTCTGAAAATTAGTTTCGGAACACTATTGACGCTAAATGTATTATCAACCACCGCTGGGCAAAACATTACATTACATGATGGAAAGCTCGAGGTTCGTCACTGTTGAGTCACAGCCAGCACTTAACATTGAAGAAACTCGATGAGCCACCTAGCTCTCATCTGCAGTCGTCTATACAAGAGGCGTCCACCTCAGAAAGATACCAGTTTACGAAGCCGAAGAGATACACTACGGCCAGATCAGAAGATAAAACACTTATATCTCTAAGTGTAAGTGCATACGTGTGCGAAATCCTATCAAGAAACCAACCGAGTAGTCATTGCAATCTCAACCAAAAATGTAAACACTTTATTCCCTACACTAGCAACTCAGTCCTATTGTGTTAAATCTACACTAATATTACAAATGCGAAAGTAATTCTGTGTCTCTATCTGTTTGTTATGTTTTCACGACTAAACTGCTTAACTGATCTTGATGAATTTTGACAAGGAAATATTATGTATTGTTAGGAAGAACAGAGGATAATTTTTGTGATAAATAATATATTTTGTCGTGAAATCAACCGAAATTAAACTAACCGTAGGGCGACAGATGGACAACGTGTGGAAGTTTCTGCACTGTTATACCGGTAGCTCTGGCTTTGTTTCTCTCGCAGTCGGTTTGTGTGTGATCTGTTCTTAAATTCCATTTACAGATACAGCTTATTATTATATTATAGATGTACAGTACATTGGCGCTGCACCAGAATATTATATTGTGTTAACCTAAAAGTTTTTGGCATCGATACATTTTGTCTTCTTTTTTGATATGCCTCACAGGCGTAAATCAGTCCTAGGGCGTAACTCTAGTATATAGCACAAGGACTTACTCTGATAGAAGCAGGTGTGTTTTTCCCGTAGTCAGTTATATGCAGCTAGCTCACGGGTTTCCTACCCCCAAAGGCTATATATCCTAGCAACCGACAGATAAACCAAAAACCTAATGTGAAAAATGGTATTAACAGAAGCTGTCTCCAGAAAGTGACATACTTTTAAACCACAAGCAAAAATCTGCACCCCCTTTTTGGTTTCTTGCTATTTTTAAACATGTTGCATATTACTTTTCTTAATTAGAATGGTTCAGTGGTAGAATTGTTTGATCATGACTTCCTCGTTATATTACCCCGACTCCGCGCTATTTGAAACACCTTTTATGTATCCCACAACTTTCTATATACAAGTCTAGTAATAAAATTGTAAGTCCACGCGTACGAAGTAGGGGGTAACAGCTGGTCAGTAATAAAAACAGGTAATCGCCACTGCAATTAATTAAAATTGCCTTTAATGAAGTAAAACTTAAAGAAATTAACGCAAAAAAAATTGAATTTACGAATAAAAAAAACAATCACTAAGTCACTTTCACAAAAATACAGGGTGTCTTTTAAATAGAGATACAAACTTTAAGAGGAGGTGGAGAATATCAAAATGATTCGGAAAATGGTAGGAAAGGTAGAAGAAATAAAAGTACACAAGGCAGAGATTAGGTGGAAAACATTTACTCCATTTCATAATGTTACAGGAAATGTTAGAAAGTTCCACCATTACTTTCGCTGTATGTGTCACTCCGCTATGCCACGGATTTGCTGACAAGGTCGGAAACACCTTGATTTTCTTGAATATCAGCAGTAGCGCTGATGATTGTTGCAACCAGATATATTTCAGAATTGACACAATAGACTTAAGTGTCCCCCCTCCCCAAAGAAAGAAATGCATAAATTCGGAGAGCGTGGGGGCCAGGAAGCTGTTACACCATACCCACCTGCTCACGCCGCCCTGTGCAATTCTGAGTCGTTTTAATTCTCTCCATCTTATCTTATAGTTTGGACTTATATTTATGGGTCACCCTGTATATAGTTATATAAAAATATACCTATAGTTTTACATTTAAAATTTTTACAAGAAACATTATACAGAAGTTTGACAAAATAATATGAACACCATGCGATAGAGTACAGGTTGTTGCATGTTGGCACCACTACTTCCGTGTGAATACTGCGACACGCATGTATGGCGTGGTTGACATGGCAGGTCTTGTAGGTTATGTGTCAGTGTATTGCACGTTTTGTTCTGCTACCGTTATAACAAGCGATCGGTGAAATACGTGATCTCTCAGACTTCGAAAGAGGGCAAATCGTAGTAGCTCGGTTAGCGGGAGTGTCTGTGACGAAAACAGCTGAACTGTTTAACGTCTCACGAGCGACAGTATCATCGGTAATGACAGAATACACAAAAAACGAACATACACACAAAACGAAGAGGAATAGTGGACGAAAACCAAACTTAATCGATAGAGACGGACGAACATTAAAAAGGATTGTGGCCAGACAACACAAAATTACCACTGCAAAAGTGACAGCAGAACTCAACACACACCTAAGTTTCGACAAAAACAGTACGACGGGAGCTCCACAAAGCTAACATTCACGGAAGTGCCGCAACCGCAAGACCCCTTAAAACGGCAATCAACGCTAAGCTGCGAAACAAGTGGTGCCAGGATCACTGCACACTTGATGACTGGAAGAATGTGATATGGTCCGGTGAATCATTGCTCACATACATTCCTACTAACGGCCGGATTTATGTGTGGAGAACCCCAAAAGAAGCCTACGATCCGGACTGACTGCGTCCTACAATCAAGCAAGTGGGAGGTCCCGCTGTAATTTAAGCGCGTATATCGTGGTATTCAGCTGGTCCTCTCATTCACATCATTGGCCGGATGACTGCGAATGAATTTCTCGACATCCTCTATGGTGAAGTTCTTATTGTGACTGCCAAACACTACCATCTTCCAAGATGATAATGCGCCCGTACACACAGCCAAAAATGTTCTGTCCTGGTTCGAGGAGCATCAGAATATTATCTTCCCTGGACAGCACAATCGCGAGACCTCAACACAATAGAAACATTGTGGTGAGTTTTAGAGCAGAGAATAAGGAGCAGATTTCCACCTCCAATATCATTGAAGCAATTGGCGGAGGCTTTGGCACAAGAATGGGACAACATTCCGTCGAAACTATTCAGACACTCTACGAATCTATTCCGTGAAGAATTTCAGCTGTTCTAGAAGCAAAAGGTATCCCAACACGATATTAATAAATCAATAGTATGTAAATGTCAGGTGTTCATATTATTTTGTCCAACCCCTGTATATGTGTAACACACAAATATGTTTACAGTTTCTTCTTTTAACATTTGTACAATAATTAAGTATTAACTATCAATAACACATACACCCTAGCCATCAGTTTTCTGAATCTGAGGTTTAGTAGGTGCAACAGCTGAGACAAACTATTGTAATCTAAACTAATCCTAACCACAGCACTGATGACTCTTCACATAACCGATGTGTTGTGGATCTAAGGTTATGTGGTAGGGGTTTGGGTGGAAGCATAATACTTCCTCCCTGTCTTTATATTTAATTCCAATTCTGTTCTCCAAGTGTTCCAAGATTTTAGTTTTTGAGCGATAAAGTTAATTAGTGTATGGATGCCTACATTTCAGGAAAGTTTTTGTCTTATTACCTTCAGTGTTTGCTGTGTATTTCTTCTTCATGTAAAATTTCATCACGACCTGTCATCCGCGCAAAGAGAGCGGTCTGATGGTTCAGTAGTTACGGCATCTGTCTGGAGAATGAAGGGTCCCCGGTCCGAATTCGAGTTGGGATTTTCAAAGGCGCTTAATCCGACCGTCACCACTGGGACACCTTTCTGTGTAATGTGAAGTACGCCAGAACGCTTCAGTTGTTCTGATTCCACGTTAAATTGTAGGTCCCCTGTACCCAGTAGGATTGCCGGATTTGGCTACTTAGCAACGACAAGAGGCGCAATGCACGGAGAAACGAAAACTCTCTCACTTGGCGACGGAAAATTCCATGTGAATCTACCTGTCAACAATGCCGAACGCCTGTTTCTTCTATAACCCCTGGCGAAGGCTTTCTCTGGATGGCAGATCACAGAGTTCTTTCTTTTAATGGGACGCTCTGAGGATCCCTTTGTGAAGAAGTTGTATAGAGCTTATAGTGGATAGCTGGTGGGTATGATAAACGTTTAGACTTGATAATGACATTTTATGGTACCAGCCGGCAAGAGTTACTAGAGAATCGTTTATCTGATTCGAAGTTATTAATATCATGCACCCGCCTCTAATGACCACGACGTTAGCAAGGCGTAAAGCTACAAGTAAAAAAAAAAAAAATATATATCATGCGCCACACATGACATATCTCAGTGGGTAACAGAGAATAAAAATGGGTACACAATATCTATTGAATATATATACAAAGAAATTTTTTTTCTTATATAAACAAAGTAGGACAAATGTATTGAACTCACAAAATTTAAATTTGATTGGCTCGTTCATGAAGCCTTTATCTAGTTGACGTTAAATATCAGGGCCTATGATTTGTTCCAAACTTCTGGAATAGCTCCGTTGGACATTGCCAAGTCTGCTTGCTGGTTGGAAACATTGCGGTTGCAGCTCCTTCGTGTTGAAAGGCTGAGCGGGCGGTGGCAAATGGCATGTCGGCCATCCCACAGCCGACGGCTCCTGTAGCCTCAAGCAAGTGTAAGGTATCCAGATCAGATGTCGGCACACTCCCGACGCTCCTTGCGACCGTCTCCCGTCCCCAGGAATCTAGGAATCGTTCAAGTGTACGCTATTTCTAATAATCACTCTCTTCAAAGACTCTGTATTCCAACATAAACTTTTAACTTTCTATAAAAGTCTGCTGGGTAGTAAGAGTTTAGGGGATACTATATCAGACTCTTCCTACCATTTATCAGCCTAGCCTTCGCTTGGTTCATCCTGTTTGCACGGACTAGGGTCTGGCGAATAAACTATTCTCGGCATAATGAGTCACCCGCTCCTTACTAACGGCCTCATTAACTGAGGGAGGAGGAACGGGGAATGTTCCAGGGCTCCCTCTTGTCCTTTGGGTTGGAAACAGGTAAGATGGATAAATGATCAATGGCATCAAAAGGTAATGGGAAACTACTGTCTGGAACATCCAAAATGGTATACTGGGTACATGCACTCTTCTCACATTGCATACTGAATGATGGTTTCTCCCTAGTTAAAAATTAAGTCATCTGGATTAATGAAATCATTTTACGAATCGGAGTGTGGAATATTAGAATTTTAAATATAAATCAAGAAGAAAATCGAGTTTATAGATGAAGAGAGAATGTTAGGGGGGCGTCCATTAATTACGGGCGCAGTTTTTTTCGTAAATCTGGACCTCACCCCCCCCCCCCCCCGTAGGTGAGCATTGGTAAGAAAATGTTGACGTGAGATTTCCCTCGCCCCCCACCTCCCCACCCCTCCACCCCTTGGTGAGATTTCGCCGGACCTCCCCCCCCCCCACCCCGTTTGTGCTCACTTAGTTAATGGCCGCCCCCTTACTGGATTAGAGAGGTTAAATGGAAAGACTTAGAGGATTTATGATCTAGAAAATATAGAATAATTAGCACAGAAGTTACCAGCGGGATTACTGGTATGGGATTTAAAGTGAACGAGAGAGTATGTAAACGGGTAATGTGCACTAGCAATTTAGCAACAGAACTATTTTAATGAGACCCTGCACCGACCACATTACTACGGGTTTACATGGCAACTTCAAAACAAGACGATGAAGTAAAGGAAATATTTACAGGAATTAAATAGTTCATACATCATGTGAAGGGGTTGCCGATATTACTGTTTCTCATATGCTTATGTTTGTACTGTGTGTATTAAAGTACTCAGAGGTTCCACGAGCAGGTCATTTGGGTAGTGTCTGAGAGTAAATTTTGTACTGTTTTCTCTTATCAAACGATTGTAAATTACATAAGGAGATAATTAACTGAGGGAAATAAATATTCACAAGCTGTTGTGAGTTCTGTTCCTCATTTTAACTGTGAAAAATGTTATGAAGGGAAAGCTACGTGGCCTGGCTTGGAACCACAGATAAAAACAGCTGTAATGAGCAGGTGGCTACGTAACAGCTAAATAATGAACAGTAAATTGTTATTATTTGAAAAAGGAGTAGTTACTAGAAATTACAAAAGCACTGTTGTCCACTTTAACTACGATATTTATAGTGATTCTGAATGTGGTTTTCTTCAGTAAATAGTATCTCAGTGACGCACAAAATTTTGCTTGTGCGTGACGATGACATTTTCTTTAGAGAGTAATTATTTTCAGGAAATAGTGTGACCATCCTGCAACGCCCATGGCAGAGTGGTTGAATATTCTGTGTCCGTGTTAGCAGCGACTTCGAAGCCGAAATGCGTAATTAAAAGGCTCGCTATACCAGGACTAGCTAATTAAGCTAGCATATACGCTCATAAGGGCGAGGAAAATACAATAATCATAGGTAACCGGAATGAGTTAGTAGGAGAAAGAAAGAAGGAGATATTGTGCGAAATTTCGGTCGGTGAGAAATGAAAGTGGAGCACATGTTAGGCCGAGATCAAATTGGGTTTAGGAAAAATGAAGGAGTGAGAAGCAATCTTAGTATTAAAGTTAATGCGGAAAGAACGGATCAAGAAAAACAAGGATAAAATTATGGCATTTGTGGATGTCTAAGAATATTTTTACTATGGGAGGTGAGAAAAGATGTTCAAAATTGTAAAGAAGTCACGTCTAAATATGGAAAGAGAAGTTTAATTAATAAGCTATGTAGGAATTTGGTTTACAGTAGAGACTCACGAGATACAAGCATTGATTAAAATGGGCGTGAGACGAGATTATTCTCTATCGACAATGTGCCTTTCTGTGCGTAAGTTTTTCCAGATGATTGGTAAATACGGGAATATGTTTTTCTTCTGATAGCGTTTGATTATACACAAAATCTGACGCCGAATAAAAACTTTGCTTCGGAATGCTTAAAATAAAGATTTTCAGTCATGCTCGGAATTTATTTATTTTATATCTACTGAAAAATAATGTTGTGGTATATAGTTAGCCATATTGCTAATTTCTTTCTGTTATTTACTTATGTTTAACAGCTCTGTTTAAACGAATTCCTGCACATACCTCTTCGTACCACCAACGTCAAGACTATAAAATGGGCGCAGAAACTGGTGCAGGAGTGGAAACGTCAGGAAGCTAATCGAGAGGTTCACAGAAGAGAATATACAATTCAAAAATCATAGCCATCGAAAGCAAATTTAACGCATCTCATTGAGGAGAGCAACAAAAGTCTCTCCGTTATCGGAATCGTTAGTGAAATCTTCGGTCTCATTAGTCGTCGACTAAATCTTCTTAAAATGAAGAATGGAAGTCAGCTTCTTACGGATATTGATTTCATCATTATTACAATTTTTACTGTATTGTAGGAGGCCATTAAACCCACAAGATGTTTTTCCTGGATGTCATACGTGCGGAAATGAACAATAAATAGTATAATCGTGAGCTCTCTCGCATAATCAAGATTTGAACCATGGAACAGATTTCATCCGATTTCCGAAATTAGTTGCCCGAGAATGGAGAGTGAGCGGGAACCTACGCTCATTCTCTTGGATCGTTGTTAACTTTTTTTTGCCTTATTAGGAAAAACCCGGATCTTTATCAAGCTGATGTGGTCTGAATGAGTTAATTAGATTTTATTTGATAACATACATGTATTACTAAGAAACACTTTTTTCCCTAATACGTTTCTTCTTTGTGTTGGAAAAGTGTTTTGTTTAGTTTTAAATAAATACGTAGTGTCAATGAACCCATCGAATGTACGGATTTACTTTGATTTTTTTTCAAGTTATGTTTCTTTGGTATGATACTTATTTGTTGTGTGCCGCTTGTGTGTAACAGTTTTGTTGAATACAACTTTATTTCGTGTAAAATCTACGTGACTCTGAGAGTGATTGTTTACTGAAGAAAATTGTGTAGTTATGTTGTCTGTTTTTGGCTAAGATTTTATATGGTCAATTATGCAGTCAGCTCAATACGTAGAACGTCAACTGAAGTAAAATAAATGTAACATTTGAATAGGTAGTAATCAGTTATAAATATTTAATACTATGCTTAAAAATTATATTTGTACAAACAACAGGGTATAGAATTTTAGTACATATTTGTTACAATGATGCCTAGGGAGCGAAACGCGTTCAACAATAACTAATAAAAAAAAAACTTCTGAATTTGGGTTATTTAATAACAGTCCAATTTAGTAACTGCGACAAACTAAAATGGCCTTCGGGAACACTGTATCAATCTGTTTGGAACGAAGCCAGCAGCCCCAAGACCCGCCAAGAGCCGGAAGAAGGCTTCACTTCCAAGATAACAGCCACTTCTGATTTATACTTCATTAATTGTCTTTTGGTAAACCATGAAAGAGCAATAACACAATGTGGAAAAGACAAACTTCTACTCACTTTCATGACCACCACCCTATATAGTCTTAACAATTTTACTAATATCGCAGGTAATGAAAAAACGAATCAGAAAGTTGAGAAGTTTTAAATAGTGTAAATGCTTCATTAAGAACCAATTGTTTCATATTTTCTCCAAATAAATTTTCCAAGACTCCTGTCACCAACGACAAAACCCAAAATAATACAAATTGTTGATTGTTAAATTACAATTCATCTTTGTATGTCTTCTACTAAACAAGCGAACTCTCCCAATTGTTGCTACAGATTTTTCAGCATTAAGCTTCGCAGAAGGGGAATTTATTTCGTACAAACCCAGCCAATATCTAGCCGGTACATAAATATTAAAAAATCAGCATTGCGAAATTATCCCATAAGGTTTAAAAATGTATCGTTTATAAAATGATAACAGAATTGATTTGTTAATCTAAACAGAAATAATAATGTGAAAAGGCGCATGCCAACGTAATTTAATTGATGTCATCAGCTGACCACAAAATATTTAATATTTCGTAAGTATGAAGCTAAAAGCAGCTAACCAAATTACAACTGACACATTCTCAACAGATACTCGCCATGGATTAATTTCAACATCACTACGTATTTTAATATATACAGAAAAATGTAAAAGCCTTTAAATATTTGTAACAATTCCAGAAATCGTTTTAATATTGGTAAACTTCAGTGTTTTCGTTACAGGTTGCCACTTCTCTTGTTAATGTTACTGGTAGCGACACTATGATGCTATGTCTGTGATAGAGTAGAGAAATCCATAACAAAGCCACATAATATTATAGCTATACCCCGTTTAGTTAACAGAGGCTGCCCAAGGTCACTCTGCTCTATCACCATTCCACCACCCTTTCCCCTACATGCGAAGGGAAAATTTTCCACTCTACTACATGAACATAGCGGTCAACTCAGAGAAGTAGGAAGGGAGGGGGTTGTGAGGTGAGGTCCGGGGTCAGGGGAACATGCCCTTGCGTCGCCACTTCGGAGAGACCAGGATATAGACAGCATTTTGAAAATGAAATATTTAATATTTAGCCAGACATGCACATTGAGTACTTGCACTTCGAAGGAGACTATCATATTGGTTAGTAATATATATACAGTGACTGGCTAACCTGGGAGCTTGATTTCTCAACAAGAAATGGAATATTTGGCAAAAGAAGAAGAAGGATTAAAAATAAAATAAAATTGTTAAATGTAGGATAGTTATCCATATTTGTTTCAAAATCTGATATATTAAAGTGCAATCGTACAATGATACTTAATAAAAAATTACGTGTAAAAAGTCATTACCTTCTAATCGGTCTAGTAACTTAAGTGGGAAAGGATCGAACGGTTAAGAATAAAACAATCGTTGCAATTGAAATCTAACCGTCTTCAGTTATCAGTCTAAATATTTTTTAATGGGATCCAATACAACCAAAACTGTCTAGCGTTCTACACACATTTCTTCCCCCATACCTAATGGTAAAGAGGAAATTTTAGGTGGCATTTTTAAAAATATTTTATTTTTTCATGCGCGGTGGTCTTAGGGATTTTCGGGAATTGTGTTTGATCAAATGAGGTACCCAGCTGGTTCAGTGGTTCAGATTCGACGTGAAGCTGTAGGTTCCAGAGAAAAGAAACTGGCTGTCCTATCTCTGACACAATGTTAGTATGCCACGTATGGGAGGACTAAGTTGGTTTTTTAAGAGAAGTTTCTGTCTCTTCACATTTTCTTTGAGGATTTGATCGCCTAATGTGGTTTTTTATACTAATTACTGCTAAACTCGAGGAGCTAGTATGATGGTGAGGATGCTCGCCACACTCGGTGACCCAGACGTCGGCACATAAATTTTAACTGGGTGGTTCCCTTGCCTTCTCCTGTGATGGAAATGGAAGTGTATGTGCGTTTTATTATTACGGATAACTGTGATGTCTTTGTGTTCAGTGTAGTGTTTTGTTTGCATTGTTAATGAATGAAATATGAAGGAAGGGAGGATGTAATCTGATACCAGCTGATTCAGGTCTAATCTACTAAAAGATAGCAAGGGGGCACCAAGCTTAACTTCCCCGTCCGACGGCCAAATCACCATCAACAGTTTCACCTGCCTTCACTCCATACCCACTATGGAAAAGTTTGACATTTAACCTAGTACCTTGGTACACAGTGAGGTGATTAGGAAGTGTACACCTCACCTTCCCTACCCTGCCGGCCAAGCCATGATAATGAAAATTTCTTCGATCAGCAGGATTCGAAACAGCTAACCCGGTGTCATGCTCCGGACACAATGACGGTGCCACAACCACCTGAAGGCCCATTCCGACGGCACGTGGTGTGGTACTGCGCGCCTCTCATCTTTTACCGCCTGGTGGTGGGTCTAGGCGCGCCGTACCTGCTAGCATATGCGGCAAAGATGAAAGGCGTCCAGTAACACGCGCCGTGGGACGCGCCGTGGGAACGCGCTTTGAGCCATCGGGGAAAGTAGAGCTAATACACTAACTGGCAAAAATATTGCCGTCATATGCCATAAATAATAATTTAACTGTGAATTAATTTAATATATTCAGTCACGGAAACTATTAGTCAAAAGTAGAAGGAGAAGGGTGATGTTGACGGCCGGTGGCAGACAATTCAAATTTTGCGGGAAAAATGGCAGGAAAATTACGTCACCAGCTACCGGATTCGCTTAAGTACCGATATATCTTCTCATATCGGAGTGTCAGTAACCGTTTAGGCCAAGTACCGTTACACCAAGGGTTCTTGGTTCAGCCGTTATGTAGAAGCACTCATTCAACGCCATGTTCCATGAGTACGCGTATAGGCTTTTCTGTATTCGAGCTTGAATGGTATAAATATGATTAAGGCGTTTCAGGCAGTGATATCATTGCATAAAAAGTAGCATAAAAAGTTTTAAATGGTTGAGGCCTCATCTCATCGGAATTTGACATTACACTCACGAATATATTCAGATATAACATAAAAATATAAAATTTAATTTCAATTACGATGGAGCTCATGCTTTCCAATTTTTTTATCTTAAATTTTCTGTTACAATTTTTGCCGCGCACGAACGCTTTCAAACTCTTTCAGTTCTTTCCAGTTACTCATTTGGCAGGAAGTCGGTTCGAATCCCCGTCCAGGCATCCAGATTTTTGTTTTCCATGGTTCCCCCAAAATCACTCAAGGCGAATGCCGCAATGCTTCCTTCAAAAGGCCATAGCCGAACTCCTTCCCGTTCCTTGTCCCCTGTCCCATCCCGCCTCTAATTACCTCGACATCGATGAGGCGTGAAGCCAAAAATAAAAAAATAATTATATTTTTAAAAATCTTTCCATTTGCCAAAAAGAAAATCCTTTCACAAACAAAAACTTTTAAGGCATTTTTAAGGTCATGTTTTATGTCGTGTGGTAGGACATTGAATGAAATTACGATACAAAGACTGTTGTACTCATATTTTATGCAAAAACTTGGTGTTAAAAGTTAAGCAGATAATGATGTTCATTTATTTTTAAGCAAATCAATTGAACGCTATGATTTCACTCCTGACGTTAGGTGGAATATCGTGGTGTCATTATATAGTAGCCTGGAAGCGAGTCTGTTTTGTAACAGAAATCGTAGGCAGAGACATCACAATAATGTAGGCTCGACGTACGTCAATATTGTAAAGGGGTTCGGTGGCATAGCTACATAAGGTAACACTCCAGACTGCTCCAATTCTCTTGGCCGTCCGTGTTCGTCGGTACTTGTTCATCGCTTATTCCTCGTCATTATGTCTGAGAATCTTTCTGACGTCAATTTCGTTGAATGTCTTAACTCTCTTGAATCGGGTAATTAGTGTTTATTTATTGAGATGGCTATCAATACTTTGAATATTGTTTTTCTATGCAGTTCTCTATAAATTGTATTTCTTTTGTCGCAGATTTTGATAGTACAATTCCGCGAATGACATAATGCGTTCGTCCGTAAGCGGCGTGTCGTTTCCATCCGCCAATATTACGACCCAATTGATGGCAATTCGCAGTCCATAAACTGCACACTACTCCGATAAACCAGTGATTTCCCAGAAGTGTAGAAAATATCAGATATGCAGCACATTTTGTCAGAGATTTTTATCACATTTTTCCTTTCCATTTCAAAAAACAATACAGAATTTGTTTGTACCTTATGTTGGCAGGCAGCAGTGGTATCAGCCGGGGCGACGTCACATGCTCAATGCGTACTCCAGCACCTCAACCAGGAAGCTGCTTCCACCACGGGTGGAGCCATTTGACTCTCGCAGTACTTTTCCCGCT
This sequence comes from Vandiemenella viatica, assembly GCA_031002005.1. NCBI lineage: Eukaryota > Metazoa > Arthropoda > Insecta > Orthoptera > Morabidae > Vandiemenella > Vandiemenella viatica. Next base: position 140,111,898 of record CM061921.1, on the reverse strand, counting down.
TGAGAATTTGAGGATCATGCCTGCCTCGTCGACACCGTGTGCAGCCACTGACACTCGTCGCTGGACCAAAGATGCCTACCTAGCCAATAATGTCGCCCCCCTTCACCACTCAGCCCAACCAGACCACATGCTTCCGCGCTGGTTCTCGCGGCTCATCTGACCTCGACACACACGCTGCCGCCTTGCCACGCCCGGCCTATGGAGTCGGTATTGCGACCACGTAATACCACGGCCGTCCACTGCAGCTGTACCAAGCGACGCGGCTGCAATGCAATTAATCTTTTCTCTCCAGGCAAGTGCTAACGAAAGTACATTGCCTTAGGGTGGTATTTTAAATTCTGTAAATTCCAAAGAACCGCGGTTTTTGAAGCTTCTTTTAGTACAGATTTTCGCTAATCCTACCAAAGCGGCTGTAAAGAATCAGTGATTTAAAATTTAGAAGAAAAATCATTTGGAAACCACTCGAATTTGCATTTACCTTAAAATAAGTGAACTAATATCGAATACTTTCTTGAAAAAATGGTACGTTCTCTGCATGATCTCAGATGTAGGTTTATTTTATTTCCAGACAGTGAAATTTGCCAACTTATTGTGGTGTGACAGCGTCACCCACAATGAATATAATTAAATTATTATTAATTATATTCATAATTCCTTTTTTTTCTTTTTTATTATATTCAAATTTATTAATTATTTAATCTTGCAACGTGTAATTAATTGTAAATAATGAGGGTTGTCTGGATAGGTTAAATGTATGTTTAAACCAGGGCGGCCAAAGGTATAGTTTATTATAAATTAATTTTCTGTAGACTCATGGCTCAGAAAGGTTGAATATTGAAGGCTGGAAACTGCCATTTCGGACGGTTGGGGATGGAACAATGCGAGCGGAGGCGACTCGGTGGCGCCGGGCCAGCCCGGTTTGAGTCCCGTTCGAATTCGGACAACGACCTACCCCTACCCTGCTACTACCCCGAAGGCCAAGTAGGAAACGCGCGAAGGAGTCAGCGAATGTGACGCGTGATATTAAACACGTGACGACGGAAATGTGTAGCTAGCCAATCCTGAACATTTATTGGGGGCTACAATACTAATTCCATGGAGTTCTTTTACATGTGGAGTGCAACTGGCCGAGGAAGAGGAAGGAGCCATCTTAGACATCACTTGGGTCCAAGACGAGCTGGTGAACAGACGTGTCAGCCGGCACGCTCTCTGATGATCATTGTGGTTGATCATTTCTTGCTTTGGAAAAGCGAGATGTCGAGTGGCATGCTTGCCATTATTTGGAAGTTATGCTAATAACGCGGGCGTAGCCGCTTATTTAGCTTCCATTGCTGCAGTGGCATTGTGTTTGTCGCTCACCATCACGGCGATGATTCTATGGTAATGTACCAGAAACGACGGTCACTATTCAGTGGATTTTAACAGACTTATGAGCCCTTAAGCGACGCCTGGGTTAAGACTCTGCTCCCGTCACTTAAATTCTGAGCTAGCTGAATTTATATTTCGATTCAATTTTTTTTCTTAAGCATCTTGCTGTTTGTTAATTCAATTTTGATGCTTTTCATTCATTTTATACGGCGCCCCCTGGGATTTTCCTTTGTACAGTAAAATGTTAGCTTCGATTTGATGGCCTGTGTTGCCATGTTATTTCAATGTTAACTCTGCTGTTCCTATTACTTGTTTGAGATATTTCATTCAGTTTTGTTTGCTTACTCCGGCGAATTGTAAACGTCGGGTATTGCTTGTTTTTGCTGATCTAATTGTGTTTAACGTAACGTTAATTACTACCAGATCTTGTAAGGCCATAAGACTCAATAAATGAGGTTTTATTTTGTGTCTGAAATTCATGGTTCTAGTTAGTAACCTATTAGATCCCCTTATAGCCTCATTATATATATGTATTTTTCATTTTCAGGAATTATATTAGATTTCTAATAATTCCCCCCTCCCTTTTTTGGCAACTCACGTTTTCTTAACGGTAGCCAACAAATGGTCTCTTCACAATTGGCGCCCAACGTGGGGCTTTTGCAAGTCGAAATTATTTGAGAATTTTACAAGTCTTAAAAAAATCCATGGATGTGACCTGTGTTGATTCATTTTATTATTTTAGGATAAGTTTTGTGTTGAATTTTGTGTGCCATGCTTGATTTAAATTTAAATGTGTGATTTATTTCAATCAGTTGTTCAAGTATATTTTCGTTCACTTGCATCAAGCATGGTTAGTTTAAAATTAAAGATAGAGTCAGTGCTTTTGAAATTTTAATGCATGGTAAAAGTTAAGATTTTTCTTTATGCTGATTTTGCTCATGTGTTGAGGTATTTGTGTCGCATGAAACATCGTTGTTTTTCCTTGTTGTTTAATTTTGGATGGGTTTTATTTCATGTTGAAGGGATTTATGCGCGAAATTTGTTTAATGCTGTACTTTTCGAGTTAAATCGTGCCGGTTGTATTTGTTTGTTGTCGATTGTTCAAATTGTTCGGAGTTGAAATTTTGTATCTTACGATCAAATCTATGAAGTTGAGGTCACGCACCATTAATAGGGCAGATCAATCTATTGTTCATAACATTTCCGAGCAAACTAACGCGATGGATCAAGCACCGGAAGTACGCGACATACCGTTGGCGGACGAAGAGTGTAATGATACTCCTAGTACGCGTAGCGTTCATTCAAATGCATCATTAGATGGGGAAACAGTTAGGAATTTTTCCAACCCCAGACAATGAATATGTTCAGAATCCACCCATGCGGGCAGAAGTTGAAACACGTGCGTCGCAAAGTACGGCGACCGCACAACCTCAAGACCCGAACCTAATCCTTAACATGCTGGCGGAATTAAGTAGACAAATGGCTTCGCAAACAGAAATGAACAAGAAATTGGATTCGAAATTGGATGCACAAAGTCAAAGTTCTGTCTCATTGAGGGAGGAGATAACTAAGCAAATGGCTTCGCAAAATCAGAAATTGGATGCACAAAATCAAAAATTTGAGTCGCAAAATGCTTTGTTGAAGGGCATGGACGGAAAATTGTCCGCTTTTCGCGAGGAAATGACCCGTGAAATGAATGCATTCAAATCGGAGATGCGAGCAAATGTTTCAGTGTTGGAGAGACGCACAGATACGATTCAGGCAACTTGCACTGCATTGCAGGAATCAAGCGCGGAAATCTCGAAGCGTTTGGACGCGACCGAAAAATCTGTCGAGCACGTGCGGCAAGAAAGCCACCAGAGTCTCGGTCAGATCTCGGAATTTGTCCACGAGATTAAGGATAATACTGAACGAAGCTTGCAGGCTGTAAATGCAAAGATGTCGGAGGTCACAAGTTCGGTTGAACAAGTGAAAACGGCACAACAGGATTTGCAAGCGTCACAGCAAACACTCGTGCAGAACACTAACTCAAAGCTGGCGCAGTTGGAATCCAAGATGAAGGAAGTGAGTAATTCCAACGCTAGCGGGAGTATTGTTCACGCGAATTACGCACAGTACGCTGCAGCTAATATCGAGCTTAAATTGCCACGTTTTGGGTCTCGCAAAGACGTAAATCCTAGGATTTATCTTACCGAAATGGAGCGGTATTTTGAAATCAAAGGAGTGCCTGATTCCATGAAGCTTGTGTTGGTCGAGGAATCATTTTCAGAAACAGACAGACTCTGGCTGAAAATTGCGTCCGAAACTAACTTATCTTACGCCGAGTTCAGAGTCCTGTTCTTGAGACCTTCTGGTCGAAAGATCCAGAACCAGGCGAGGATAAAGCTGTACCAAGGAAGGTACATTCCCAAGTGCATTATTCGATGGAAAGCTACGTGAAAACTTTGCTGGTGCAGTGTAGGCAATTCGACGACAAAATGACGGACGGAGAGTTCATAGAGATGGTGATCGCGCACTTTGGTCCACAAGTGCAGTCACTCATTAACCCCGTGGTCATTCGTACGATACCAGAGTTGTTAGAAACCGTCGGTAACCTAGATAGAATCGGGAAGATGGCCGATAATCTAGCGAGACAAGACGCGGAGCGAAACCATGGCGAAACGCAAAACGAGTCTAAGCGACCGCATGGCGGCAATAAAGCTTCCTATTCTGATGGACAGAATGGGAAATCTTCCAATCAAAATTCCGGCAATCGTAATGGAGGGAAGAAATGGAAGAACGGAATTGCACAATGGAAGGATGATAAAAATCATCAGCGGTCGGGAAACAACCGACCCGCGTATCCACAAGAATTTCCAGTGAACGCGATCTCGATTGAAAACGCGGAACCGGAAATATGTGCAAAGGCGACAGAGAAGAATCTGGGCGGCGTTAGCACGCGTCTAATTCCCCGCCGTCACAATGAGATTTTTCGGGGGACGCTGCAAACGCCGACAGCATTTGCCTCGGCAGTTTGGAATATTGGCGCGGCGAAGGACCAGGAAAATATCGACGAAGAAGAAGATATGGTATCCGGCGACAGCCTCATGGCACGCGCGAAGTGTCCCCGTGTAGATATTATTGCATATGGCATACGGGCGAATATTTTAATTGACTCGGGATCGTCTGTCTCCGTAATGTCTAAGAAATTTCTGGCTACGCTTGAAAGATAAGAATCCGCGGCTAAAAGTAATTCCCACAACGCAAGTAACGGTGGTTCCTGCAATAGGAAAGAGAGAAAAGATCGTTAGCACGCAAGCGCTAATCCCCGTGAAAATCGCGAATAGCGAGTTAATGTTGCCACTACTTATAGTACCCCGGTTTGACGCAAGATGTGATCGTTGGATGCGACCTCTTAGCAAAACGTCAAGTCATTTTGGATTGGGGAAATAAGGACGGTGACAAATTTGGTTCCGGAGGTGTTGCATTGGGAAACATGAGGCCTGTGAGCAGAGCCTTGGAATAAATAGTTCCAAACCGATGCAAGACACCACGGAATGCCAAGGCGATTTGAATCACGGAGGAAGAGCTATATGCGCATTAGCTGACGAGCGAGATCTCATATTAGAGGACCTAACAGGTAAAGTGCGGGGAAACAAAAACTTGACGCCAGCGGCAAAAGCAACAGCTTTGCCAGATGCTGACAAGCAATTTGCAGGCCTTTTCTTACCGCCCTGGGGAGATAAAGGATTACATGCACAGGTTCCGAGTAACAGATACCTCACCACTGCGGGGACGGACTTATAGTGTGCCCACAAGTTGCGGCAGGCGGCCCAGGTAGCAATCACGGAGATGGAGAGGAATGGGATTATCGCGCCCCGACCCGTCAATGCATTTAAATCCTATGACATTTGTCGTGAAGAAGGACGGATCTGTTCGTCCGTGTCTGGATGCGCGGCTGCTCAATTTGAGGATTGAGGCCGACGGTGAACGGGCCGAGCGCATACCGGAACTGATGACGCGGTTTCACGGGAAACCATGGCTATCAACGCTCGACGTAACCTCCGGGTTTAACCAGGTGGTACTGGCTGAAGAGTGCCGGCCGTATACCGCATTTGTATTTCAGGGGAGACAAATGTGTTTCAACAAATTGCCTTTCGGTTTGAAAGACGCGGCTTCGGCATTTATTCGGGCCATGAACCACGTGCTGCCACCGGAAGTTAAGGAGTTTTGTACCATTTATGTAGACGATTTATTGGTGGCGTCGGAATCATTCCAACAGCACGTGATGCACCTGGAAACGTTGCTTCAAGTAATGGCACGAGCCGGGATCACGTTAAGGCCGGACAAAGCCACTTTGTGTACGCACGAAGTAGAATACCTCGGATTTCGGATCACGCCCGATGGTATTACGCCCTCGCCGGATAAAATCCGAGAGATCGAGGAGATGACGCCACCAACAAAGTTAAAAGAGCTGAGGAGTTTCCTCGGCGTATGTGCATATTATAGAGGGAACGTGCCGAACTTTGCGAAGATTCTGCAGCCATTATATGGTTTGTTAAAAGCAGGACAAAAGTGGGAATGGGGAGAGCCACAGGAGGCTGCGTTCTTAAAGATAAAGCGGATCTTTAAGGAACGAATCTGTCTCGCCCACCCCCAGTTTGGCCAACCTTACTATCTCTACACAGACGCAAGCTATCAGGGGATTGGAGCCTGCCTCAACCAACGCGGAGAAGACGGTAACATGCGAATCGTCGCAACCGCAAGCCGAACTTTACGACCGGCAGAGGGGAGGTATTTTGTTTGTGAAATCGAAATGCTAGGAATTTTCTTTGCAATTCAGAAGTTCAAACAATACCTCTGGGGTAGTACCACCTACCTGAGGACTGACCATCAGGCTCTCATATTCCTCCGAAGCGCCACATTCACAAGTAATCGCATCGCACGCTGGGCGATGTTCTTGCAACAATTCGCTATCCACATCGAATACTGCAAAGGGACTGAGAATGTGATGGCGGATTACCTGAGCCGCAACGCCAGGGACTGATCCGTCCGAGGAGCAAAAGCGTCTGCGAGCGAACGAGATACTGGTCGCGGCAATGACACTTGACGATGGCACGACCTCGGTCCGTTTCAAAGAACAGCTGATCGCGGCGCAGGAAGCGCACGCGGACATCAGGCAGGTTAGGGCGTACTTGTTACGGGGAGAATGCGCGGACGAAGTACGTATCCGCAACATCGCGATGCTCTGCACCATGGAGAACGGCGTGTGTTTCCGTAGGGAAAATGCCGAGACGCGATGGAAAGCATGGCTCCCGGAAGAACTAAATTCCGCAGTGGCAAGTACGTACCATATCCAGTGCGGACATCCAGGTACCGAACGGCTATACCAAACTATCCGCGGAGAATATTTCACTAAGGGACTCCGGAGGAGTGTGGCGAAGTGCACTCGCACATGCGAGATGTGCCAGAAGGCGAAGCACCCCAATGCGAGGACAGCTGGGCCGTACGCACATATGGTACCAACAGGACCAAACGAGTTGGTATGTGCGGACCACTACGGGCCAATTCCGGCTGGCAGATGCGGGTTCCGCCACATATTTCTTGTCCTGGATGCCTTCACTAAGTATGTAAAATTGTACCCAGTCGCGAGGCTGAATACAAAAGGATCACTGAAGATCATCTTAGAAAAATATGTACCGCATTGTGGACGCCCTAAAGCCCTGTTGACTGACCACGGGAGCGTATTTTCCAGCCCGAAGTGGAAGAAGGCTTTAGAGGAGAAAGGAATCAGAGTCAGTTTATTCGTCAATCCGCAATCCGCAATCGAATAATAGCGAACGATTCATGAAACAATTAAGCGTGTACATAAGGACATTAATTGGAGATAATCATGCCTCCTGGGTTAAGCACATACCGAGCATCGAGGAATACTTCAATAACACCGTAAATTGCGCAACAAATTTTCGTCCCGTGGATCTACAGTTCCGAACGCAAACACCCATGCTGGCGGAGAGGATGTTGCGTTACCCAAAGGATCAACCCGAGAAGAATCCCGAGGATGACCTCAAGAAAGCACATGAATTCTTGGTAGAGAAAGCTACGAAGCGGCAACGCAAGCACGACGGGTTGCGGACGCAAACGTTTAGCGTCGGGCAGCAGGTGCTACTTAGGACTATGACCCCGTCTGACGCACAGCGGAAATTAATTTCCAAGTTCTTTCTGCTGTATGCGGGACCGTTCTCGGTAGCGCGGATTATCTCCCCAAACTGCTACATGCTGACCGACGGCAGAACGGAGCTCGGCCCGCATAATGCCCGGAATTTGCGCCCGTTTCACACAGCATAGACTACAAGTTCCTGGACGGATGTTTGTAAATATAGCTTAAGGATCAATGTACATTTAGTTAGGTAATAACGTAGAGCATATGTTTAGAAAGTAAGAGTGTCAGTCTTGAGACACGTAATTGCCTAACAAGCTTAGCGCTAACGCAGCGAGAACAGGTAAAGGACGCTCAGCTGTTTGGAATAGCAGCTGTGCCGACCGCCAGTTTTCCTGGAAAGATTGCAATCAGGGTTAAACGAAAGCAGGTAGCCTGAGCCGCAAGCTTAACGGGACAACAACAGAGCGGACAAAGTGGAAACAGCTGATCGCTTAGTTTCACCGCTATAATGTCTTTGCTACGAGTGTAGTTTGGAAAGCATAATATAGTTCATTTTGCGAGAACCGTCTTTCTTTTGTATTGTATGGATAATTATGTAAATTCGCGGAAGATTTTTTTTCTTTTCCATTTGATTTTCATGTTATGTGGTTTCGGCATACTTGTGTCGGCCTTGATAATGGACATTCGGTGCATTCTTTATTCTTGTTGTTGCTATATCTAACTTCAACACATGTGCTAGATTTGCATAGCCCGTTGTAAATAATTAATTGAGTTGTCTAGTTTTAATGTTAATATCTTGTGCTTACATCATTTTTTGTTTATTGATTGAACAGATCTATTTTGTCGTTCATTTACATCTATGTACCTGTCAATGTTTTATGATGTTTTACTTTGCATATTAGGATAAGACATTTCATTATTTATGTTAACCAGAGTCACGTGTCGTATTTACATATTTAAAGAGGTCACATGTATGCGATAGTTCGAGTGAGCTGGAACCATGAAACTATAGTGTAGGCAATGATTTTGATGCAACTGTAGGGTTAGAATAGTTCAAATAAAATTATTGGCATAATTTTATTTTGATTGGGTAGCAGGTATATTGTGGTGTGACAGCGTCACCCACAATGAATATAATTAAATTATTATTAATTATATTCATGATTCCTTTTTTTTCTTTTTTATTATATTCAAATTTATTAATTATTTAATCTTGCAACGTGTAATTAATTGTAAATAATGAGGGTTGTCTGGATAGGTTAAATGTATGTTTAAACCAGGGCGGCCAAAGGTATAGTTTATTATAAATTAATTTTCTGTAGACTCATGGCTCAGAAAGGTTGAATATTGAAGGCTGGAAACTGCCATTTCGGACGGTTGGGGAGGAACAATGGAGCAGGCGAGGCGACTCGGTGGCGCCGGGCCAGCCCGGTTTGAGTCCCGTTCGAATTCGGACAACGACCTACCCCTACCCTGCTACTACCCCGAAGGCCAAGTAGGAAACGCGCGAAGGAGTCAGCGAATGTGACGCGTGATATTAAACACGTGACGACGGAAATGTGTAGCTAGCCAATCCTGAACATTTATTGGGGGCTACAATACTAATTCCATGGAGTTCTTTTACATGTGGAGTGCAACTGGCCGAGGAAGAGGAAGGAGCCATCTTAGACATCACTTGGGTCCAAGACGAGCTGGTGAACAGACGTGTCAGCCGGCACGCTCTCTGATGATCATTGTGGTTGATCATTTCTTGCTTTGGAAAAGCGAGATGTCGAGTGGCATGCTTGCCATTATTTGGAAGTTATGCTAATAACGCGGGCGTAGCCGCTTATTTAGCTTCCATTGCTGCAGTGGCATTGTGTTTGTCGCTCACCATCACGGCGATGATTCTATGGTAATGTACCAGAAACGACGGTCACTATTCAGTGGATTTTAACAGACTTATGAGCCCTTAAGCGACGCCTGGGTTAAGACTCTGCTCCCGTCACTTAAATTCTGAGCTAGCTGAATTTATATTTCGATTCAATTTTTTTTTCTTAAGCATCTTGCTGTTTGTTAATTCAATTTTGATGCTTTTCATTCATTTTATACGGCGCCCCCTGGGATTTTCCTTTGTACAGTAAAATGTTAGCTTCGATTTGATGGCCTGTGTTGCCATGTTATTTCAATGTTAACTCTGCTGTTCCTATTACTTGTTTGAGATATTTCATTCAGTTTTGTTTGCTTACTCCGGCGAATTGTAAACGTCGGGTATTGCTTGTTTTTGCTGATCTAATTGTGTTTAACGTAACGTTAATTACTACCAGATCTTGTAAGGCCATAAGACTCAATAAATGAGGTTTTATTTTGTGTCTGAAATTCATGGTTCTAGTTAGTAACCTATTAGATCCCCTTATAGCCTCATTATTAAATGTATTTTTCATCTTTCAGGAATTATATTAGATTTTAATAATTCCCCCCTCCCTTTTTTGGCAACTCACGTTTTCCTTAACGGTAGCCAACAAATGGTCTCTTCACATGCTTCAATAGTTTAATACTGGCGCGAAGCAAAATTTGAACCGTTGCATGGAGGATTTTCATGTACAGCTATCTCATCTGATATTAGGGAGAGTGCATTAATTACGTGAGGTGTTTTTCAGGAATTCCGGTCCCCCCTCCCCCTGAAGTGAGACTTCGTGAGATTTGTTAGAACCCGACCTCCCCCCCTCCCTTACGAACGGACCTCGCAACTTTCTGAGACTTTTTTTTAAGGTCTCATACTCCCAAGGGCGGTTATACCCCCCTAAAATCGATTTTTGCGTTATTTGTATTTTCTTTTTTTTTTTTTTTTAGCTCTACCAATCTACAAGAATTTCAAAACCCTCACGTGAGATTTCCGTTGACCCCCCCCTCCCTCCTCCTTGGTGAGATTTTGTGAGATTTCGCAGAACCCCCCCCCCCACCCTCCCTATTTCACCTCACGTAATTAATGGAATAGTAGAAAAAGGCCCGTAATCAAAGATTAGCGCAGATTTCTCTGGACGATCAGAAAGTGACCATAAATATATCAAAGAACGTTTCAAGTTGAATTTAGAATTCTCAGGTATTGATATCCCTGTAAAATACGTCAGACATTCTAAAATTTAAGACGCAAAATCCAAATTATTCAGTTAATGTTTAGCTTGGAATATCCCAACACCACACTGCATATTACAGCGGGAACCATATAAATATTAAATACCATAGGCTTCAAGTGATATTTCTTTACTGTGGGATTAAGAACTTGTTGCGGAAGATCTTGAATGTATCACCATGAGCATGCAAGTGGCGGATTTTACGCATTCAGACCTTGGGTTAATATAAAATTCTGTACATCGACATAGATATGTGGTTGCTTGCGGATCTGCTTGAAAAATTCCAAAGATGCCTACTTCACCTCCTGTATGTATGTATGGATGGATGGATGGATGGAGAGATACATTTAGGACCCCGCCCACTACTTCACATCGTGGCAGGTCATGTTAAGGAACACACCTGCAGAACTAGACCCTCTGAAAGATTTAGAAATGCTGCTTTTTGTCGAACATGGAATTCGTGGAGGTATTTTCCAGTGTATCCATCATTACACCAAGGCAAATGAAGAAATGCAACCACGTATTTTCATGTAAACAATTTCTACGGCTGTAACATTTCAGTGCTTCTACCGTTTGGTGGTTTTAAATAGTTAACGGTTGCATAAACTGCTGGCACAGACTTCGTTAGCATTGCAGCCGACTCACCAAGAGGTTTCGTTTTAGAGATAGACCTTACAATTCTCAAACTGATCTGCCACCGTGTCGAAACCACAAAGCCGCGTCTGGCTCTACCTACCCCAAGTTAATTTGATTTCACTGAAGAAAAACCTTTATATTACTCACTAACGCATTCTCCAACAATAAAGAGATTTAAAGGTTTCAGTGGACAAAATATACCGGATAATATTTTTCAACCAATGACCGTGATCGAAAGAATACCTCTTTCTCAACACTCGTTTGCGCCGTTCAGCTACTTCTCATTTTGAGAGAGACTTTTTCAAACTTATGAACAATTTAATTTTCAGCAAAATAATGGAAAACAACAGTAAATACCGTGACGGGGAATTGTGCACTACTTGTGCGATCACCGCGGTGCCCACTGTATTGGTAATCAAACCATACATGTATTTTGTTAAAAGACTAAATTGGGCATGTCAATAAAAAAATTCAATGTGCCGTATTTAGCGCCTTGGGGAGCGTCCATAAACTACGTGACTCCATTTTGGGCTCCCTTTAACCCCCCTCCCCCCACGTAGCCTGACGTGGCTTATATCTTGACACCCCTCCCTCCTCACCGTGTGGCAAGTAGCTGTTTTCTCTGTTAATTCCAAAAGACATTTTTTACTGTTTTCTCTTAACAGACTATCGTTAAAAGTATTGCGTATTTAATTAACACAACCGACCTTTGCGTTATGTACGTTTTTTTTTATAATTATAATTTTCCAAATGAAATGATGGCACTATCCTCGCCTGTAAATGTTTAATTATTGGGAAAAAGCTCTTTCTCGGCTAATGTGAATGATCCTTTTCTTCTTGAGGTGTTACTAAAAATTTTCTTCTTATTCTTATTCTGCCTATTAAATGGGAGCTAATTTATACCTTATAACAAGCTTCCATCTCATCTAAAATTCTTGTCTGGGAATGAATTCAAAACTGGAATAATAGATTATTTATGTAATAAGGTATTATACATACTTAATGAATTGTAAATTACGTGGTATATATAAATGTACTTCTTTGTATTTTAATTTGTATGACCGTTAGGTCTTGAATTTGTTAGGAACGTGTAATCTTAAGCATATTGGTAATAAAAAATTATAAATATTATTATTTCATTTATCATTTTTTATTTATTGCTAAGATAGCACAAAGTACACCTATCGCGTAAAAACTAAGAAGAGCGGCATTTTTCGTTTTCTTTTTCTGCAGCTCTGTCACTTTTATTTCTACGGGTACATTACCAGGGAATTATTCTTTGATTTTCTTAAAAGATTTCTATTAGTCACTGGATAGTGAAAACTCGTTGGAAAAACATTTTCTATAAGCCTCGTAGTGTTTATTACTCAGCGCCACTTCACACCACTTAGAACTTGGAATAGTACTTCAGCGAGATCTATGATTAAAGTTGTACTGAAATTCACTTGACACAGCAAAAATATAATTATTTTATCAATGAGCGGGCGAAAAAATATGAATTAAAAGCCAGGTGGCTTGGCTCGAACCTCTGTTCCCCCTCCTCCCCCACGTAGCGTAACGTAGCCCAACATAGCTTTCTACCCAACCCTCTCCCCCTAGACCGAGCCACATAGTTTATGTACGCTCCCTTATTCGTAGTCAGTATGTGTCGAGAAACCGTGGACCTAAGAGGTGTCGACGCATCCTAATGGAACTGGTTTCCCAGGTATCCTGTACCTGTCCCTAGTCTGTGGAGAGATACGACACAAAAGCTGAATGAGCCGATGTTGGCGGTAGCCGCCAGAAACCCCTTGGGTCAGCGTAGAGTATTTCGTACATCCGTCAAGTGTGAAGATTTACGGCGAGACCATTTCCCACACACGATACAAAACAGAGATGACGAATAAGTGTAACAAAGATGAACCTATTCTCGAACTAAACCAACATTCCCGAAGCTATACGATTCAATATGCCTATCACAACGAGCGGACACGGGGAAATTTCAGAACGCCCATGAGAGAGTACGTATATGAGTTAGCGAATTGAAGAATGTTTAAAAAAGTTGTTATTTGATTATCATTTTGTTTACATGATGGAACCAATAGGAAGAAAATGGGAAACCAAGTCATCCCGTAACTGGCGGACAAGGGAAGACGCAAGATGAAGATGGAAGGGAGGAGACCAGGACCGTAGAGAGGCGACAAAATACGAGTTCTTCATGCCTGAATCCGTGGAGGTGACGTATCTGACATGAACTGGCAGCTTGTAAAGCGCCAGTTCTTAGGTTTTTGAAATGGAAAGGGATTTAGGTTTTTAGCAGGCAGTGTATGGAATCATTCATTATCTCAAGTGAAGCTGTTCCCGAGAACATATCACTGTTATCTGCTAGTATCTACAGCTACTGCCACGGTGTAGTAACAGATTGTTTCCTATTTCAAACTGTTTGTACTGGTACGGTACTCTCAGGAACTCAAATTACGCCTTGTGTGTAGCGGTCCACACGATTAAGAATCTCTCTACCGAACCAACAGTCCTTAGAACGGTAGATTCCGCTAAATACTTAGGGGTAATAATTCGTAATAATTTGTCGTGGAAAGAGCATATCGAAAAGTTGATTGGGAAAGCAAATCGTATGCTCCGATTTCTAGGTCATAATTTAAAACAATGCACCCCGTAAGTTAAATCGATTGCATACAAGTCACTAGTGCGTTCTCACTTTGAATATTGTTGTTCTGTATAGGGTCTCCATCAAAAGGGGTTAATGCAGGTATTAGAGAAGGTCCGAAGAAGAGCTGCGCTATTCGTGACGGGAAGGCGTAAGTGCGATGTTGAAGGAGTTAGGTTACAATTACAATTACAATTATTATAACTCCACGATTCACTAAAAGTGTGAGGCGGAGGGTGCATTGCACCTATGAGAAAGTGTAATAGTTATACGGGATATGGCAGGAGGTGCCCATGGGCTATTGTGAGGAATCTTTGCTTATTTAACAGCGCCAGTAGACAGTTGGTCTTCAGCAACCGTCACGCCAGGAAGTGCTCTCTGTGTTTAGTTTAATTTAAAGTGTGTAGATAGCTTTTGTTTAATCTTTGCTTGTGTAGTTTGCGGGTCTTATGTAGAAAATGTATGTATTCCGACTACTATCGAACCTGTCCTCAAGACAGGCAAATGATCTGGCTGCTGCACTATCAAAAAGCTCCCGATAGAAGACGTAAATTATTTAAATGGAGTGCCACCAAATCAAAACTGTTGAGGTATCCAAGCTGGTTGTCTCTACATCCCCCACTACTTTTATCCACAAGTCTATGGGTGAATGACTAAATGGGTATGTGTGAACGTGTGTGCCAACTGCCAATGTGCGAGTCAGTGAGTGAGTGAAAGTGTGAGAACGGAGCATTTATGCGTATTAATGTAGATACTGCAGAGCACTATACATAGTATTTAGTGTAAATAGCGAACTGAACGATGTACATAATACGGAAACCAGATGGTCATTAATTGCATCAAAAAATAGTTACCACATGTTAGATTGTCACTAGTTGCTTGAAGAACAAAAACTTTAATACTTACAGTCGGAGACATTCTCAAGAAAATTCCATTTTCGTGGCTAGTGGCGAATGACAACCTGCTTCCCATATGCACTACTGAGTAACGTCACACCCCTCTGGACAAGTCGGCAATTCGAAGCTGACTTCGGGATCAAGAAGGTTAGATTGATTGAATTCTCAGTCTCTGAGATCTGCTTGGTCCTACTAGCAGATATTTTCTGTACTGTCTATTTTTGACGGAGATTCTGAGTCTATGTTGGTCCCTGTTGTTGACAGTAATACGACAGTACACATCACTGGGTCAGACCTGTATCTGACCAATTCAATTCCGCAACCAGCTGCTACGTTGCGTCTGATGGGACGAGTTCACCAGTTCCAGCCAACAAATCTATGACTGTGAATGATCCATCATCATCGGTAACGCATGTCGACAAGAACATTGTCCACTGCAAAAGTATGTATACTGTACCTGTAATGTCTGTATTCTGACCACATCAATTAGATCGTCTAATGCTCTAGTTTGTTCAATTATTGCACTAAACTTGTGCTTTGCCAAGATTTTAAATTGTTATTTCAATAAACGAGACAACGTTTGCTTTTCATACAAACTCTGAGATGAACTTTCTTTGTTTTTGGGAGTTTTCATTTATAGAAATACAATCAAAAAAATCCAATCCCTTATTGTTATGGTATCATTTTTCATAATGTGTAGAATTTAAATAGAAATTTACATAAATTAGACCCAGGTGGAAGTATCGTCACAACGCTTATCCTGTTTCTGAAAGATAACTCAACCTCTTCTCAGTAATGACGTATTTAACCAGAAAGTTGGTTGGACTCTCTCGAAGAAATTAAACTTAGCCTGGTATTGGAGGTTAGGATTGCCCAGTTTCTTTCGTCATTTCCTAACCTAAACTGGTAATTCTACAAGGTAAAAGGGACTTCCTGTTTAAAGTAGAATCCGAACACGGAAGCTTTATGACGTACTTAACATTACACAGCAAACTATGCCAGAGGTGAAGGTCGGATTAAGGGTCTAAGAAAATCCCCACTGAGACAGGGATTCAGACTGGAGACCTTTCGAGTTCTAGTCAGACGCCTTAATCACTGAGCCACCAGACCACTCTTTTCGGTAATAACTGACAGTTAAAAAAAAACTGTTTCATATTTTGTAAAACGAAATTCGGCCACTGCGAAAAAAGAATAAAAATGGAATCTGGACAAAAGTATTGTAAATTTGTCCAGATTTTGTAATTTTTACCGTTACAAAATTATCTATTTTCCACTTCATGATGTCATTTAGCTTTCTTTTGTGTCTTTTACTACATGGCCGGTCAAACTCTCGATTACAATGTTTGCTCATTTAGCTCGGTAACAACGTATTTGTTACAAGCATGAACGGGTATCCATTTTTTTTTTTAACTGCTTAACGTCTCCTATAACAACTAGGTCTTTAGAGACGGGAAAGGATGGTGGTGGGCAAGGAATGGGAAGGAATTCGGCCATGGCCTTTTGAAGGAAGCATCTCGGGATTCACCTGGAGTGATTTGGGGAAACCAAGGAAAACCCAAATCTGGATGCCCGGACGGGGATTCGAACCGCCGTCCTCCGGAATGCGAGGCCAGAACGCTAGCCGTTACACCACCACGCTCGGTACGGGTATCCAAAGTTACTACGGATAGTTTTGTCCTCTTCAGAGCAACTTCGCTGGAAAATGTTACTGGTGTGGATTCCCGTTGCCTCCCGCAATGTGAAAGAGCTCGCAATTCCTTCCGCCACGTGGCCCGAACGCCGTGTCGAGAGCCAGGCACCGCCAGCAATCTCGATTCAGCTAACAATGACAAATATCAAACTTTTTTCTAGTAGTGTTTCCTGCGTAATATATTATAAAAATGCGTTAAATTTAATTTTGAAGTGAATCTTTGCCTTACTGGACTTGAAGAAATACGATTGGCGAATGTATAAATTCCTCCACAAACTACTTACTCTCCATCCTGATCACGCTTGGCTGTAAACATCTAGGTGAATGATAGGGTGGTAGTCCGTTTCGTATAAAAAGTACGCCTCTGGCAAACGGACTGACGGTAAAAATCAGTGACACAAAACATACACCTTGTAATCAGACAATTAAACGGCTGCTACGTGAGCAGAAAACGTGAGTTGCCTAAAAAGGAAGGGGGGAATTATTAATATAAATCTGAAAAAATGAAAATGCATTTAAAATATAAAAAAGGGGAGCTAAAAGGAACCAGAACCATGAATATTAGACACGAAATAATATCCCATTTATTGATTCTTATGGCTTATACAAGGCCGGGTAATAATTAACTTTACGTTAAACATAGTTTGACCAACAAAACAAGCAATACCCGACGTTTACAATCCGCCGATGAAAGCAAACAAAAACTGAATGAAATATTTCAACAAATAAAAAACAGCAAAGATAACATTGAAACAACATGACAACACAGGCCATCAAATTGAAGCTAACATTTTACTGTAACAAAGGAATATCCCAGGGGCGCCGTATAAAGTTAAAGAAAAGCATCAAAATGAATTTACAATTAGCAAGATGCTTGAAATTTACAGTGAAACATAAAATCAGCTAGCTCAGTGATTTAGTTGCGGGAGCAGAGTCTTATCCCAGTGCCGCTTAAGGGCTCACAAGTCCGTTAAAACCCAATGAATAGTGACCGTCTGTATCCGGTACATTACCATAAAAGCATCGCCGTGAAGTAGCGTGACATGCACAATGTCACTACAGCTGTGGAAGCCAGATAAGCGGGTACGACCGCGTTATTAGAACGACTTCCAGATAATGGCAGGCATGCCACATAACCTCTCGCTTCCCAAAGCAAGAGAGTGATCACAACCAGACAATGATCACCAGACGAGAGCGTGTCGGCTGACACGTCTGTTCATCAACTCGTCCCGGCAGCAAGTGTCGCTTAAGATGGCTTCTTCCTTCTTCCTCGGAAAGTCGTCTCTCCACATGTAACAAACTCCCTAGAATTAGTACTGTGGACCCCAATAAACGTTCATGATTGGTTATCTACACAAGTCCGTCGTCACGTGTTTGATATCGCGCCTCGCATTCGCTGCATCCCTCCGCGCGTTTTCTGCCTGGCCTTCAACGAAGTAGCGGAGAGGGGTGAGTTCACCGGCCCCGCCTAACGGAATATAGCCGTTGTGAAGCTGTGGCGCCGCCAAGTCGGAGAGGCCACCCATTGTCCCACTCTCGAGCGTCCGAAAATGGCAGTTTTCAGCCTCCAATATTCACTACCTTACTGAGCCACGAGTTTTACAGAAAATAAATTTACAACAATTATACCTCTGGCTGCCCTGGTTTAATATATGTTTAATCTATCCAGACAATCCCCATTATTTATGGTATTTACACGTCACAAGATTGAATATAATTAACAAAATTGAATATAATTAGTAGAATTATGAATATAATTAATAACAATTTAATTATATTCATTGTGGGTGACGCTGTCACACCACAACCTCCGACAGAACGTTAAACCTCTCTAAAAAGAAAATAGCATATCTTGATCAATATAATGTGAAAGAGTCAGCTATACGGACGATCCTTAAATAATGAACATAGAAATGTTTTCTGAAGTAGCAAAGACCTAACTGTTCCCTCTCTATATAAAAAGCGCTTTAAAGAAGGATAACAACATTGTACGTTCTTGATTTCACGGAATAACCAAATATGTGTTTTGGTGAACAAATGTTTTCTTTTTTACTAACTTTATAAGCAGCCTGTTAGCTCTGAGATACTGACGCTGTCTTTAATGACTGAGATGCAGATAGACAAATACAATCTTAGCCAGGGCTGTGTCATGGGCAAATTTAGATGATGGCTTCATTAATTGCAGAAAGGAATTACTGACCCATAGATTACATGATTTTTGCTTTGAATTCACGAAACAATCAATTGCTTAGCGAAACAAATCTGTACGCCAACCTAACGGAAGTACTGTGGCCAGACTGGTGATTTGATCATAGGCTCAAGGCATGGCATTCCATCAACGGTTTACAAATTCTTCAGTTTTGGGATTTTTGTAAAAGCAGCGTAATACTGAAACGCTGCCTTCAAACGTTGTACGTAATACGAATCAACATTGCAGGTAACTGACTAAACGCCAATAGGAGTGCTGAATCAAAAATTTAAACGGTTGTACCGCAATTCCGAACATCAGAACGGACCCAAAGCCTCCGACGAGAAACGAGAAAAAATTGTGTTAGTGATCAGATATAAGTATAAGAAGCAATTTGAAGCCCCAATATCACGTGTTTATTTAACTATAAATCTATTTTATGTTAGAGTAATTTATTTTAAAAATAAAGGTCGTGACTTCAATAAACGTTTCGGTTATCCTGCTTCCAGTTTTCATGGTTCCAGAAATCGCCTTTTTTTATGGCTTTACTCCTAGTCGAAGTCGAGGTCATTAGAAGTGGGAAGGATTAGGGGCGGCAAGGAACGTGAATTGTATTTGCCTTTTAAACGGAACCATCGCGGCGTTTACTGGAATGGTATGGGAAAATCATGGTAAACCCAAATCTGGATGATCTGATACGGATTCGAACCGGCGTCCTCCCGATTGTGAGGCTAGAGCGTAACCTCTTATCCACCACAATCGGTCCCGAAACTAGTTATGATAGTTTCATATGGTAATACAGACGGGCCTGAGAATTCCTACCATCATTATTAGTCTGGTGATAGGCCATATTTCCGCAGTTGTTGAACAATAATTTTATAAATAATTCCGTCAAAAACAACTGTTTTGGTGAATTTTGTTTTTATTTGATTCCCTAGACGCGTTTCGCCCTTGTGGTGTAGGGCATCTTCAGTGGAGATATAGTGGTATTCCTCACATGCCGGTCTGTGTGTGATGTGAAAGTGTGTGAAGTGCTGTTCCAGACCGGCATGTGAGGAATATCACTATATCTCCACTGAAGATGCCCTACACCACAAGGGCGAAACGCGTCTGTGGAATCAAATAAAAACAAAATTCACCAAAACAGTTGTTTTTGGCGGAATTATTTATAAAATTATTCCTACCATCAAGTCGAGTTCAAAGGCTCCGTACTGCCACTACAGAGGCTTAGGACCACTCGATCCAGACTCCAGATTAGCATCTGCGGTGAAATTAATCGTCTAAGCTTTGATAATCATATTGCTGCGACATGTTACTCTCTGGAGGTTATTCACCCAGGCAATTGCAGGGGACTGTACTCGCCTCCCCAGACCAAGAAGTACTGCTCACTAGTCGGATATCCGGTTGGGAAGCGCCAAGACTGAAACCAGTGGGTAATTCGAGTAGGCAGAACACGACAAAAGCTGACTGGGCCACGGTGACCGCAGTTGGGCTCGGGAGTTCCCTGGACTAACCACATCTGTTGTCTTCACATCCAGCTATTTAACTTTGTATGCCGTAAGAAACAGTATTCATATTTTGGGCTGACAGTCGTTGAGGTATCTTCATTTCTATTTCTCCATCCCTCATTCTCGTTTACGTTGATCATAATTTAGATCATAACACTTGAATAAAACATGTTTCATATCCTGAAAGAGCGAATTTAAGGAGACAAAGAAATAACCAAAAGTGTCGTTTATACGAAGGTATCATTTGGGTATAGTTGTTACTACATCATTATTGACTCTGTCATCGCAATTATTGATCCTTCTGTGAGTAATGGTAAATATTACACCAGCTATGCTGCTTTGTTTCGCTTGAATACACGGTAGTGGATACAGTGGGAGTATTCACGGCTTCTAAATAACGCCATTAAATTATTTGGATAAGCATCCTCTCCCATACACAATTTTCCGAAATTACAGGACACAGATTTTGTATGTACTATGCTGTTTGATGCTTATATCGAAGAAGCTTCCACTGCTCTGTACTGGCATACGGGAGGACGCGAGTTCGAATCCCCGTCCGACCATTCTGATTTCGGTTTTCTATGGTTTCCACAAACCACTCCAGGTGAATGCCGGAATGACTCCTTCAAAAGGCCATCGCCTAATTCCTTCCCGTTCCTTGCCCTTATGCCTTTCCCACCCGTAATGATGGCGTCGGCCAGACGTAAGCCATAAGAAAACAGAATTTCTATTCGCGTCATAAGTGTACATGCGGAAAAGGGTGAAGAAGCTTTTATCAAATTTTGAACTATGACGAGCACCATACAGATAAGAGAAAAACTTAGCTTAGTCGACATACAGAAGATATTTTGGATCCTCTCGAAGGAGACATACTAAATCAATATGTCCTGAACAGGAGGGCCAATATCCAGGACCAAGAGTTAACCGTGGGATCCGAACCACGGGGCGTTCCGGCGGTTCCAAAAGTAAACAAGGCTATGCTCGTAACTTACATGCATCTAGCTAGCTCGTATATGGATCATTTCCAGTTGCAGTATCTTTGTTCTGTCCATGTGAAGCCGTCTCGAAGATTATCCGGACCATTTCAAATATACCGTTGAAAAAAAAAAAAAAACTAGTGGAACTGTCGAAACTTCATCCCGTATCTTGTAGGTGCACTTTGAATTTCAAAAACTACTCATTATTAATAATGATTAAAAATCACTGATAGTGCAGGGTGGCTCATTGGTTGAGGCTTCTCACGGGAGATTGAAAGGTCCCTGCTTAGAATCTTGTTCTCGGAGAGAGTTTTCAAAGGCCTGAACCTGACCTATACCTCTGGCAAATTTTTCTTAGTGCATGTGAAGTACGCCAAAACGCTCCGGTAGTTGGATTCCTAATTAAACTATAGTCTCCTATGCCCAGTAGGATTACTGGGATAGGATAGGCAGCTAAGACAGAGGCGGATTGCGTAGTTGATAAGTAACTCTAGTCTACCTGGTACTAAAAACACCACACGAAATTACTACTACTACTACTACTACTACTACTACCACCACCACCACCGATATCGCAGATAACAGAGACGCGTCTACACTCAGTTTAGAATTTAGCAGTGACCAAGTCGACGTTTCTCGAGCTAAGATAGGAAGCATTACTATTATTCCGCGATTCACTAAAAGTGTTTGTTGGAGGGTGCATTGCACCTATCCGAAAGTGTAATAGTTTGAAAGGGATATACAGGATATGGCAGGAGGATGATGGGCCATCGACGCTCCCTAGCGGCCTGTTGCAGATTTGTACTTGAAGCAGTGGATAGAACGAACTCACAGTTACGCTGGCAGCTCCAAAGCAAATATAACAGAAACTGGTTTTTTTATTCGTGAAAAAATTGGCACATTAACTATACATCTTCCATAACCAAAAATGTGACTCAACTACAATCCAAATACTCATCTGCGGAACAAGCTTTTTTTTATTTTTACTTACAGCTTTACGCCTCGTCGACGTCATTAGAAGCGGGATTGGACTAGGGTCAAGGAACGAGAATGAATTCGGCAATAGCCTTTTAAAGGAAGCATCGCGGCTTTCGCCTGAAGTGATTTGGGGAAACCATGGAAAACCCAAATCTGGATGCCCGGACGGGGTTTCGAACCGGCGTCCTCCCGAATCCGAGGCCAGAGCGTTAACCGCTCACCCACCATGCTCGCTAACAAGCGACTACCTTTGGTGTGGCTTGAGCCAAATGCGGGCATTGAGGTCAGAATGAAGATGGGTACTGCACTGGAACTATAGGGTTAATCAGGCTCCGGGATCAAAATAATATTGATTTCAGTTTAATAGAAGATTACAATCAAGTTTTATTGATTTGTTCTCTAAGAATAGAAAAAATATATATTTTCAAAGTAACGACGTCTTTCCCTTAGACTCTCTGAACGTAAAATACTCTATTAATGTGATATACCCATTAAAATACAAGTTAACATTTTGATCTATCTCTTAAAAGCTCAGGCCTATCGGCTGTGTTTGTGAAAGGTGCGTAGTGTAATATACAGTACAGATAGCCACGCCCAATTAAACATTATTTAATTAGAACTAAAATTATTAAGCTCATGTTTCTTAAGTACTATTGTGAAATACTATTTATTAATATTTGATAATTTTATTTAATAATGTTGTACGTTATTCCACTGCATTAATTACTGTTTTTTGTATTTAAACTGATTTACTAACGCCATTGGCTACTAAAATTAAAATGGAGGACATCGTTAAGATGGGGAACTGTATGATTTTGACTGCCTGGAGACCTCCACAGAAAACATGAATTGGTAGTAGGGATCACCGATTCGTTTCTACATTCAGCAACACTGATCTTGCGGTTTTCCAAATTATAGCATCTTAATTTGACCGTTGATTACGAAATTTGTACATTTTAGTCGCCGATTCTTTGCACAGAAACTACTTCCGACTGCCGTGCTTTCCGCTTAGCGATTCGCCGATTTATTATAGTCTATCCTTCGTGCTGTGAAATGCACGAAACTCGAAAGGTACTAAAATATTTCAAGGATTTTTCATCGTTGTAGTCATCCAGCCGCTTCGATGAGTACTAAGAGTTTTTCATTTGGTATTTATGAAATCCACTATGAAGAACGCAAACCATGTGCAACATGAAAACTCCCGGTAGTCTTCCCCGGTTCAAGGCGACTACCCTTGCAAAAGGAGGTGGCCCTCTAGCAGCCGACCTTCACCGCCCTGGCGTGACTGCAGGTATATATGCTCGTGACATCTAGCGGCTACGCTCTCAACTACGACAGTTGTGACGTCACGTTAATGCTAGCTACGCAACTGCTGTGGCGCCTTGCATGTTATCCCCCCTGAATATGTCCGTTTAGGGACTAACTCAAGACATCTGTCATAGCTCTTGTAGGCCACCTTTCAGAGTTTCTTTAATTCGTCATGGACACAACTATTTTTATGTTTTTAACGTGTAGGACTGTTCCTTTAAGTAAACGTGGAGCGATCTATGACGGCTGAATATACTATTACTGTTTCATATGACTTTTACCTTCAAACGGCCTCTACCCGGCGTGGGTCCCGTCGTACCTACAAGTAAATGCCTGCAACAGCAGTGGGTCTTATACCACCCTACTGGCTTGTCCTTACCACTTACAGATAAGTCTGGTTTTATCTGTTAGTTTGAATACCCGCCTCTCTCATAAGGCATGACGGAAAATGGTTAATCATCATTTCAGGGTGTCTGAGCTATTCGTTGTGGTTATTCTTCTTACCAGAAGGAACTGTAGCCGTCTGTTTCATAAATCTTCCTTACGCATTTTCAGTCGTTTTATTACCTTCATTGTAGACTATGATTAGAATTAAGATCTTTAAGATGCCAAAGTTTGTATCTACTTAGTAATGCCAAACGCCGGAGGGAGAAACGAAAAGACGAACTTTAGTTTTAATGACAGCCAAAGATCTCTTTTCTGTAATCTCTCGACTGGTTTGTTGTAATCATCAGTCTCTTCCTGTCTTGATCTAACCTCTTCACGCCTTCGTCCTCAGTTATGTGCTTCATATACTACTCTAATCATAAACCTCTAAAGCTATTTTCTTCAACTGTTCCCTCGATTAAAAAAAATTAATTAAACCTGTATGACAAAATATGAGCCACTTACCTATCGCTGCTTTCTGTGAAACTCTTGCTCAAAAATCTTTCCTCAACCATCATTTCTACAACACGTTCAATTCGCACTTTATCTGTTCATTTAATTTTCAACTTCGCTCTATTGATTTCTTTATAATTTCGTCCTTAAAACAGGAGCTCCTAAATCATCGATATAAACAATATCTTCTTTTTCTCGCATACTGTTGTTCAGACCGTCCCCATTATACAGTTTCTTTTTATGTATTTATGCCGATGGTTAGCTCTACCCTCTGAGCTTCAAAGAGGTTTCCATAAGCAACTTAGACAGCTGTAGATGTGATTCTAAGATGTAATAATGAAATAAATTCAACTGAAGCAGATGTTTAAGTATCTTTTCTTCATTTCTCCAAAATTCTGCTATATACTGCTATAAGCAGTAATCATTTTACCTAAAACTATTTTTTTTTCTTCTTCACACCTTCCTCGCAGCCAGTTATGCTTTCATGCATATCCTATTTATCTTATATCTAAAATATCTGTACTTATCTCTTCCAGCTTCATCCTGAAAATTTTTGTGCCTTCTACACTGATCCGGGAACTCTATAATTTCTTCTGCAATCCAAAGATTTCGGCAGCTTCTTTCCTAATACCCAAAGTCTCATTACCAGTTTTGATTACCCCTACCTTCGATGTATTTCATTGTTCTTCAGTGGAATTTCTTTGATAGTAACATCTTAGAATCATATCTACAGCCTCTGAAAATTTCTCTCTCATTTCAGATTCCTCAATATGCTCATTTCAAATCCATTTTACACGTGTTGCTTGTTTATTCTCTTTCATTTCATAATTATAAGATTATGGTGAGAGTATATATCAGCTTCTGGATATGCTTTACAGCAGGGGTGGCTAACCCGCGGCCCACGGGCCGAATGCTGCTCCCTTGAAGATTTTTCCAGCCCGCGAGATTCATCACACCTTTACCAAATATATTTATTTTATAATGGCCAAAGTAATGAAAGCCAGTGTATTGAAAAAATACATTATTTTGTGCATCCATATATTCAAAATTTATTTCATTTATATTTATATACTTTTCATTATTTCATTTTTAGTGTTATATACTTCTTTACAACGTGCGTTCAGTATCATTATTATTATGCTATCTATGTTTACATAAAAGAATAATAGTAAACACAGTAATAATAATAACTCATTGTTTTAATTTTTCACTCCAAAAATGTCTGTAATGGGCTAAATCTAATATGAGGAATATAATTTTATATGCGGCCCGCGCAGTTATGATGCATTAGCAAAGTGGCCCGCAAGATCATTTTGGTTGACCACCCCTGCATTACAATCTAGAATATAGTTTCTGAATCTCTGTTTAGCGATGGTATAATCTAGTTGATATCTATCCGTTTCTCCTAGTCGTTTCCAGAGTTGTCTCCTTATTGCATGATTATTTAATAGCGTGTTTACTATGATCAGTTTATATTTTTCACATAATTTTTCTCTCTCATTTCTTTCTGCTAGACCGAATTTTCCTACAGGGTTCCCTGCTTTTGCTTCTCCTACTACCGAATTACAGTCGCCCTTGATTATTAGATTTTCGTTCTGCTTGACATATTGAATTAATTCTTCAGTTCAGTCATACACTTCCTCTATTTCAGCATCGTACCCGGTTGACGTTGTACTAATGTGGTTGAAGCAACCATAGGTTGATGACTGAAACGTTGGGTTTTATTAATCGATATAGGCAACATTAACAATTACAATGGTCCCGCAACTTCATGGAAGGTTTTTAATATGTATTGTGATTAAATACTTCCGCCGTGACCAATTCAACACTGTGAAGGAAATTCAGGAATTTTGTTCGTTTCAGTTAGGTCTGGCTAAATACGTATACCATCCCCAGCACCGTTAGGAATTATTTGAAAAGAGTTATGCAATGAAGCTGGGACTGTTAGAATTACATGGTATAAACAACTAGCTAAATTTCTAACACGTATTTTTTACGTTCCATACGCACCATATCCGATCCATTAACACCACCATTTGTATTTGTGATGGTGCAAATAAAACAAACGAAAATAACATATTAGGTTTCGTAAACACAAAGATATGCACTCCAATCTTTCCTGAACTACATGCAAGTGTGCCGGTTATGAGTATTCTATGATAGGCAGAATAAAATGAATCTGCTGTTGCAGCAATTTATTTTTGTGTGTTTTAGATTTATACTCTACGACTTTAACCGTACTCAAGTGCTCGTCAAATTAGAATTATCTCAGACGCAATATATATTAGTATATAACAAGGGCTTCTGATAAAATGTGTGCAAGTGATTATATTATTCTGTTCATACAGTAGTTAATATGTGCTCGAAAAGTGTGACTTTGCGTTACAAGAAATAATTAATTAGCACAAAATCTAAAAATAAAACTATCTCCTTATAATCTAAAGAAGATTTACGTAGGATTTAATTTTGTGACGTGGGATAGGCTATTTAATTTAAAATTGAAAACAAGTACTGTTTGTATTAAGAGGGACAATCCCTAAATCACTCCAGGCGAATGCCGGGATGCTTCTTTCAAAAGGCTATGGCCAAATTCCTTCCCGTTCCTTGCCCCAATCCCATCCCACCTCTAATGACCTCGACGTAACAAAAAAAAAAAAAAAAAAAAAAAAAAAGAGGGACAAACAATGTACGTGATTTACCCAGATTATCGATAGCAAAGGCAAGTTACTCTCAAGAGTAATTTAGCGATTTGTTTAAATGCTGTTTCAGAAGGTTATCGTACTATATTCCTAGATTGAGGCTTTGATGTAAATTATAGGCTCGAAATCACTGGCCGTTCTCAGATATCAAATCAAAGAAACGAATAGTACAGAACATCCTAAAAACAGCTGCAAATTACTGAGCATTTGATATTCTTCTTTATTTACTAATAACAGGTGAAGAACAGAAGCCATTGTAATAAAACTTATCCAGTAAACTTTGAAATGTAAGCGAGAATGGAAATGTAGGGGTTCGTTCAGTATGTTAACTAAAGTTAATA
Source organism: Vandiemenella viatica (assembly GCA_031002005.1). Classification (NCBI taxonomy): domain Eukaryota; kingdom Metazoa; phylum Arthropoda; class Insecta; order Orthoptera; family Morabidae; genus Vandiemenella; species Vandiemenella viatica. The sequence continues at coordinate 140,084,531 of CM061921.1, read as the reverse complement.
AAACGTTAAACACACGGAGGACACAAAAACAATTCGTTATGATGAACAATTAGGAGCTGAAAGCGATAAAAAATTTTGTTGCGCATACAAAAGAAAAGAATTTTTGAGAGTAATTAGTGCAGAATTACAGACATTATTTCGCTGATTCAACAAATAATAGACAAACGAATTTATACTAGATACCGTATTTACCTTCTGAGTATGAGTGCACTTGAATTTTGCTACAGGGTGGCAAACGAGTAGTATGTCCTTCCCTATGTGGAAGAAAAAAGGAAATTGATTTTGAAAAATAATGAGCATTATCATGTTGCATGTAATATGGGGTTCTTGGGATATTTTGTAATTATTTGAGTAGTTATTATTTACAAAAAAAAGCCGTATGTTCACAGTTCCTGAAAAGTAACAATTTATGGGGAATAATTTCCTTTTCAACTAGTTATACAACCATATTATTTTACGACATACAAAGATAAAAATTTTAAACTTTGTACTTCGGAAGTTGCTGACTAGTGTAAGGAACCTTTGTTAATCTTAATTCTTTCGTTTCGCATAAATTTGTGTACTATAATTTATTGCCGTTCATTCCTCTTTCTTAAGAAGATGGTTTTGCTAACCGTTCTTTTACAAAGAAGCACAATATTCTTGAAAGTGAGTTATCTGTAAGATAGCCAAGGCGGTCAATGAATGTGTTTTTCAGAATTGTTGGTGAATATTTCATGTTTCATAATTTTAGGAGCATAATTTAACGGGGTAGCTACGCACTTTTTCTTGAAAACGATCTGTACGCTCTATTCGCAATGTGAAGGCGACATTATACTGCACTAAGGACGAGTTAGAAAGCCGCTATGATTGGTATACCAACCGTACAGAATATATGAAGTTTTCCTTATCACAGAGCGAACGCTGAAAACATCCCTAATTCTGCCTCAATAAAACATATATTTCGTGCACAATAACGCGAGACACGTTGGAAAAAAGCTTCCATGGTTCACAGGAAAATGAAAATACTGCCATGCCCTAACATAGTCCTTACCGGCATCAGTCATCGACGGGACGTTAGATCCTAACAAAAAGCGATTGTCAACAGCAAACCTTCGTACCGAATTGTATGCCATAACTAGAATACTAAAGCAGGAAGCAGTTACTATATAATATGTTGTATTCTACGTGTTCGTCACTGAACACGCACAAAAGCTTTTTAATCCAAGTACACAAGAATTCTGAAGTGGTAAACAATAACAAAATTATGATGAAATGACGTTAAAGATGGTCTTTTTTATTTGATTTAAAACATGTTACAGCGAACCTAAGTAAAATATTAAAACTTAGTCTGATAGACACGTCATAGTTTAGGTCCATTGATTTTATTTCCATTTCCACAACCGGTACACTAAGTACAAAGATGTGGGAATCAAAAAGTTTACTTCTAATTTCAGAACAGAATATTACATAAACGGCTCCGCATTTCTTGTATGAAGTGTGCAAGGTGCAAGTGAATATATGTAGGTTGACTACGTTGTTGAAAATAGTCCTCTCGATGCCGTTTTTGAGATCGACGAAGTTCCACAATCAAGAGACTTCCCCTTTAAACTGCACACCGCTTCGGGCTGCCTGTCGCATTGTTTCAGCGATGTGGAACAGGGCAAGAAAACATATTCAACAGAACCATCGTATTTAGTTATTTGTGGGTATTGCAGTGATTCCGTACCTAATTTATTAATCACAGAAATGAGTTTACCTCTCATTCAGATGCTGTTTAGTATTTTTATTTCTATATTGTTATGCAATATATTGTCGATTTTCACGTCTCACATCTGTGTTTGAAAAAGATATTCTGTAATAAGTTTTTGGAGTCAACTAACATCTGTACTGTAAACAAGGAACATAATATCAGTATCCAAAATAAATATGTATTACGTTCATTAACCACGTACCCGTTGTCATTTAAAAAAGTCTGCGTGAGTAATTAATTAAAATAGAAGAAATATGGATATACATTATAAGGGGAGTTTTGTGGTGTATGGGCCTTAAGGCGTCGAAATGGATCAATACAGGTCCCAGAAAATTTCCTGGCCGTAAAAACGTAGGTTATATCGCTACGATACTTCATGTAACAGAGTTTGTTTCTACATTTAACGAGACGACTACTGATAAACAAATCACTCTTACACTTACAATGACTGAAAATATCTGTTTTGCAGACTAATGCAAGAGTATACCTGCTACGTCTACCATTGGCTGTATAACGCAGGTGAATATGCATCGTTCTTGTGTTGAGTACATATTTACATTAATTGCTCGACAGGCATCCTGCACGTCAAGTAATGATTCAGTTTCTAAATCCAATAATCACTCAGTCTTTCTTAGGTGAGACATTTCCTAGTGAACCTGAGACAAGGAAGCTGCGTTTAAATAATAGGTATTGATTTTTTTTAAAAATTACCACGGTAAATTGCAGCACGTATTATGTGCAATAATGAAGACTGATTGATTTTTAAAAGCTGGAATATATGGACGGCAGGAATGTATTTGCCAGGCCGACCGCGCCGTGAGAAAAAAACACCGAAGGCTGCATGCCCGCGATCGATACTGTTCAAAATGGACACCTTACAGCGCCTAACAGGCTCTATCAGAACAGCAAGCCACAAGTTAACGTCTGCATCGATTACTATAGTAAAATTTGACACAAAACTTCAACATTTTTCATTTGTTGCCTCGATCTAATTCTGGTCATTATTAGCTGCCTGTATTAATTAGGCAGACGTTTAATATCTTAATGTAAACGAGGCTATACTAAACCTCAAAACTACCGGCACAGACGACGAATTGTCGAACAACATTACGAAGGTGGTCTGAAAAGTTCTTGGACACGACCTTAGATGGCTTTTGCTATCGGTGAAATACGAAATACATTATTTCAACAAAATTTGGTCAACAATTACCAGGAAAATGTTTCTTGCTGCAATCTGTAAATAAGTTTTGTTCAAAGTAGAATAATCTATGATCGAGGCGAGAATTTTTCACACCACTATCATAACTCGAAGCAAAGTTTTTTAGCCTGGAAACAATTAGCCTGACGTTGTTATAGTAACATAGAACATTTTCCGTTTTTACAGTATGAAACATTAAACGCTAATTGAAGGTAGCATTTCACGGTGCCAATGTATTGTTAGTTTCTCGAGTTTGAGACAGAAGTATATCCTGATTAAAGAAAAGAACAACATGCCTATTACTCGGCTAACTGCGTCAAAACCAATAGGGAATTCATATGCACTTGCGAGACCGTTCATCCTTGCTGAGATTATTATTCAGACACGAAGGATAAGGTTAATAAAAAGATGAAAACTTTTGTGGAGATATTATAGATCTGTTTCGTATAGAGGTTATAAAACTATGTATACTTGTAGATTTATTTATTTTTTTTGCTAAATAATGAAACTACCTTCTGCACGGAAAATATATTAGTATAATTAAATTACAGTTCTATCCACAAATATCGATTCCTGGAAGTCATCGTCACATTTCATTGGACCTCTGGATGAACAATATAACATTCATGAAGCACAATAGAAAATACATTAGACACTGGGAAAGAGCATCTACGCGTGTTATGTAGTGTGAATAGTTTAATATTCTTGGTTACGAAAACGAGCCAAGTGGATTAGTGATTACACTCGCGTTTTGTTGGATTCTAGTTCAACACTGGGTTTGACTATTCAAACTATCGTTCATGTTGTTCCCCAAGCTGATTCATGTTAGTACGAGATTTCATACACCACAGCCAGTTTCGTGTTAACGCTCCGTGAAATCTCGCCACAATGTTGACAACCAGTAAGTGTGCTTAGTGGCTTATTTAATTTAATTTAATTAGGATGGAGCTCATTCTCCGGTCGCTATTTGAATACACACCAATTTTTCCCCTTATTGCTTTAATCTTAAATTATTCGAGTGTCTACCTTTGGCCTTCACGAATTTTAATTTTAAACGCTTTCAGCCTCTTTGCTAGATTATGAATCATTTCCCTTGATAATTTATTCCAATCCATGAGTCCCTTGTGTCTGAAATCGAGTACCAGCTTGTGGTCATGGTCATCTTTTCCCTTCCATTTACTATTATTAATTCTTCCACCAATATGTTTTCAAGCCTTATCACCAATTTATTCTTTGTATATTTTCACCTGTTTCCGGTCTCAATCCAGCTCCTTTATCATGTCAGTTACTGATTATGTTCTACTTTAATTTCCACAAATCTAGCTGCTCTCCTTTGCATCCCCTGTATTTGATACCCAAAATCTGGGTCCCACACACAGTGCCATGAGGGAAGCCTTCGTAACAGAATCATCGAAAAATAAAACCGATATACCTTCCGTGAGCATATAATGTTTGTTTTGTAAGATTTTTAATTAATGTATTATTATAACATTCACTCTTTTTGGCTTATATTCACCTGTAATAATTATCATATGTAGCAAAAAGGTAGTGAGTCGACTTGGAATGCTCAGTGGCTAGCATTTATAATTGTGTATGAAATATCTGTTAAAAAAAAAAATTGGTTTGAGCCAGGAAAACTTTTAGATAAATAATCTAAATATATAAAAGTTGATATTATGGTGTCATGATGCCCCAATTATAATTACTGCGCAGGACTGCACTGGAGTGACTGCCATCTTCTTACTTCCATTTCTATTACAGCTCAGCTCATCAGAATGGCAAGCATTGTTACTACTTTTAATGTACTATGCCTCTAGACTCTAGGGAAAAAAAAACACATACGGAATACCATACGTAAGACCGTAAACCAGCTATCTGTTTCCGGGTAATTAAATTTCTTTAAGAAACTGTCCCGTCTAGCCAGTTTATTAATAAACGCTTCAGTATGAATTTTCCCGATGATGAGACCCCAACAGATCGATTTTTTCAGGGTGATTCCGTGATGATATTAAAAATTTTCAAGGGTGATGGAGAAAGGTAAATGTACCAATTTGAAGTAAGAGACCCTGGTTCCGAAACGACCGAGTCGAAAGTTATAAGCGAAAATCTACTCAAGTTCTGCCTTAGCGTCATACAGCGCTCAAACTGAGGCCCCAACTTCCGAACCCTGATCATGACGTACAGAATTCTTCAATACCCTCAGATAATTTCCCCTGTTGATGATCTAGTAACGGCGCACTCTGGTCAGAGAGACCGAAAATCCTAAGTCTACTGTACTGTAATGATGAATTCCATTTATCTGCACAAGTTTCAGAAGCTGCTACATTTACAGCAGTTGTTCGAAATGGCGTCCCCCAGCATCTCGTCGTCGCCTAAGGTTCTGTCGTACCCGTTCTAATATCCTCGATGTCGTTTGAACAGTGTCCCAGGCAGCGAATTTTTTTGCTAGGAGATCCTCTTCAGTCCCGAAAGGCATCTCAGACAAAAGACTTTTCACGTGGCTTCACAAGAAGAAATCAAGGGGGGTGAGATCAGGTGAACGTGCTGGCCAGGAAACAGGATATCCTCTGCCTATCCATTTTTCAGTGAATGTCTGTTCCAGGTTTTTACGAATCATGAGTCCAAAGTGTGGTGGGGCTCCATCAAGTTGATGGAAAAACAAGTGGGATATAATCCAGAAGCCTGGGTAGTACGTCTCTGATTTTATAATTATTCCTTGTGGTCGTAATGACCTGGAGACAGGGTTTCTATTGGCTGCGCATTCCGCCCCTGCTTTAGCCGCCTTAATCTAACCCGGCAATCCTACCGGGCACAGGAGACCTACAGTTTAACGTGGAATCCGAACCACGGAAGCTTTCTGGCGTACTTCAAATTACACAGCATGCCGTGCCAGAGCTGAAGGTCGGGTTAACCGCCTTTGAAAATCCTCGTCGAGACAAGGATTCGAACCGGTGATCTCCAGTCAGACGCGTTAACCACTAAGCCACCAGGCTGCTTACATGTCTCTGATAAACACTGTTTTCCATTGTCAGAGGTATCAGAACGATTTTCGCCTGTAACTTTCGACTCGGTCCCTTACCTCAAATTGAAACATTTCTCTATCATCCTTGAAAGTTTGTAACATCATAACGGAATCACCCTGTAGGCACAGAATAGCCCTTAATTCGTGATTCTAATCGGAACTGTCAGATCCGTCAGTAAATATATTGCTAGTTTACTAGTATAGGATAGTAAATGATATACAAGAAAACAAAGTTAACACAAATACAAATAATGTATTTTCAAGATTGTTACTAACAACATTTTCTTCACTATGTCTCAAATAAACCTATGACTATTTAGTTAATTCTGAATTCAGTTACATTGTGAATAAGTAAAGCAAGCATAACTCTCTCTCATTTTGGCTTTACGTTTCGTCGACGTCGAGGTCATTACAGGCGGGATGGGACTGGCGACTAGGAACGGGAAGGAATTCGGCTATTGCCTTTTTGTAGGAAGCATCCCGGCATTCACCTGTAGTGATTTGGGGAAACCATGGCAAACCCAAATCTAGATGCCCGGAAGGGGATTCGAACCTGTGTCCTCCCGAAAGCGAGGCCAGAGCGTTAACCACTCACCCACCACGCTCGGTCAAGCAGAAAAGAACTGCGTAAGACTGGAGGTTTTCTTCCCACTGGCAGTAGTTACTTGACAATAGCGGCATAGGTTAAGTCCACCGAAGCGTCCTATTAGACAAACGGACTCACTCAGCTAGTCACCCGAGAGAATTTCATCTAGAACTGAATCGTGCTGGCAAGAACTTTTAAGGTGAATGGACTCTGACCACAGAAACATAAATCTCAGGGTGCTACTGAGTTATAGGTCTTGTGGAAGATCATGACATTCCCAGCGTCCCCAGCACTGATGTGTTCATGTTTGGAGAACTCTCGGGCATCATTGGGGGATGACAGTAGTTGGTTCGTGGGCTATCAAAGTTACATCAGTTCAGAGGATGCAGTTTCGCTGTAGTATCCTAAGCGTGGCCGCATAGTGAATGCGCCAGTCAACTGCAAAGATGAGAACGAATCAATCGATGAGTAATTCTCCTTTATTCGGTGCAGTAGAGTGCTATTTCACATGGCGAGGGTCCCCGGTTTGAGCTCGGCCAAGGGTGTGGATGTTTAATGTAGGTATTGTGTATGTCTTGTGCTGTCCTTCACTTGTAACGTTAATACAAATGGTAGTCAGCAGAAAAACGCTGTAGCTGGCTGAATGATTTTTGGACCAAAAACCATTAAATTAAAAAAAAAAAAGATATCCCCTTCTCTCTCAGCCTGACCATTCACAGGTAGTGGCGCAAGTATGTTGGTCAATCATAGCAGCAATGCTTCTTGCTGACGGATTCCCTCTTATTTTTTTTTAGTTTAATATGGCCTTCGGTCTTTGTGACCATTTAGCCAGCTCGAATTTGTTTTTGTACCAACTGTTGTATCAGACATTAATCATGATATTGTAGACACTACAGTAAGGACAGCACAAGACGAATACAACACTTAATTAAAACAACCCATACCCGCGGCCGGACTCGAACCGGCGGCTCTTACAATGCGAGGCCAGCATGCTAGCCACTACACTGCCAGGGCCGGCATTCCCTCTCTTTTTTACATGAAAACATCTGTTCACTCGACACAATGGTGGCCGGTCTAACTATTTGCATGGCAAAACAGTCAAATTTCAATCGTTTATAACTCCGAGAGGAACAAAGCGAAAGCAACGATTAAACCAATCACAGATAACTCATGTCTTTAAGTGTTTGTCACGCTGTATGTGGTTCGTTGTTGGCATCATCGCTCGCAGATAAGAACATCCGCTCCACATGATGGTCAAAATTTTACTCGGTGCAGGAATCCAAACCATTGTATATCGGGAATGCATTGAGCTATGACATTCATTCTGGTGTCTTTATGAAGAGTTCGGGGAGACCTACTTGGACCTAACGTGATAAAACGCCGGAATAAATGTAAAAACTAGTTTTAATTTACAAACCTGAAAATAATTCACTATTTCGTCTCATATGGCTCAAGAAAATGTTCGGAATTGTAGAAAACGCCAGTCACAGGAAAGTAACCATCGAAAGGAATCCAGTAATCCCAAAACGTCAGTTGGAAAGAAAGCGTGAAGATGCGGATCTGTCGGATTTACTGCTGCTGACTATTGGCTAGTCGTCTACGGTGGGGATGCCAAAAGTTTTTCTTACCACGCCTCCTTTCCATCAAAAGAAACGTTCTTTCGCCTCCACCCCCCCCCCCCCCACGACCAAAATTTTATTATTAAAAAGTAAATGCTTACATCTAAGTACTAACAATGACATTTCAGAGGATACTCACTACGTGTGTGATGTTAGAATACAGTTTTTTTTTTTTAACTCTAAGAGGCGATGAATGAGACATAGTACTTTGGATTGTATTGAGCTAGGGTATCGTCCACACGGGAGGCGAAACTACCCCGCACCTCGCCCTCCCCATATGACAAGACTTCACACCTCCCTAAAGGTACGTTCCCACGGCGCATCCTTCGGCGCGTATTAGGGGACGCCTCTCATCTTTGCCGCATACACTAATAGGTACCGCGCGCCTCGATCCACCGCCAGGCGGTAAAAGATGAAAGGCGCGTACTGCCTACCACGTGCCGTGGGAATGGGCCTTAAGGGCGCTCGCCCCCCTCCCCCCCCCCCCAGTATGGGAATCTCAAGTCTACGGATCATGCGCAGACGTCTTTCAGAGACGATAGAGGATACACTGACAATTTCAAGGCAGAGTTCGATAAGGAACAGCAAACCCAACTAGTGTTTGTAGCGTTCGGCCATGCCAACTCGATAGGTGGGCTACTTCCTGAACATGGGAGGCGATCATTGGTTCTACCACAGGGTAAGCAAGAACAGCAATCAAAAAATATCTTGCGATATTCCACAAGAATATAATCAACTGGTTCCACATCGTCTGCCAACACATGTTCGTGGCTACGCTGAATCTTCGGTACATAGCCGATCAATGATTGCGAGGCAAGCGACGCACGTGTACGTATAGTTCACGCTTACGGACTTTTAGACTATCTCGCGCTCTCGGAGATCTGGATGGATGACGACTGTGGCGCTGTCCCGATTTTGGTCTTCCAGTTCTATTAATCAGGGAGCAACCGATCTGCAGGTAGCTTTGCCGTTTACAGAAATGAGGAATCTTTGACGGATAGCCAAGTTGCGTATGGATACGAGAGGCTCGTACTCGCATTGGTTCACCTGATTGAGACACACGTCGGCGAAGTCTGCTTGGTCAACGTCAACCTGCGGAGAACTGAATCTACATTCAATCTGGTACGCGAATACTGGCTATACAGATACTGATCTCGTCACTCGTTCAATACTCCGCCGGCATTCGAAACGTCATGCCGATACAGGAAGTCGTGATGCATCTGCCCGTAGTCATTGGAAAAGACTTTAATGTTAACGCAGACAGCTAGAAGCCATTGCTACACGTCTTAATGTTCGCTCATTTGGGTACTATTTCGTGTCCCTACAACACTCGGCAATACCAGTATCAATGTGACTTTCGCTAGACACTTTAATTCAATATAATGTGAAGTGTATGTGCGCTACTTTAGCTACCACAGGCCGTTGCTGCACGCTATAGAATCGTAATGTTACTAATGTAAAACATCTACGTCTATATTCTGAAATTCACAAATATTGTGGGTGGCAGAGGGTGCTAAGCACCAACCCTAATTCAGTGCATTCCAATCCCGAACAGAACCGGGAAAGAGAGAATACCTAAAAGCATCAGTAAGGCATCTTATTTCTCAAATCTTATCCCTCTTGTCATTCCGACCTAAATAGGTTGGCGGAAGTATTATTTCATTGCACTCGTAAATTAAAGAATTTCGCATATTCTCCAATAATTCAAAGGAAAACGACGTCACCTGTCTGCCAAACACTACAAGCCCAATCTATGTATCAATTCTTTGACACTTTCGTAACGACTGTTACTAGCAGTCATGGATAGAACGGCTCTCCTCTCTACTTTCTCTAACGTGTCAGTCAATCCCTTGCGATAGGGATTCCAAACTCCACAACAGTAATGCAAATGCGGACGAACTAGTGTTTTGTACGCTATTTCCTTTGTATGAGCATTACAATTTCTCAAAATACGACCTAAGAATCGTAATCTAGAATTATCTTTGCCTACAACAGAAGTCATTTCATGTTGCTTTGTACTATTACGCTCAGATGATAATTAAATCACATATTAATAACAGACATATGTTATGCTTTCATCTTATACGTTTTCAGCAAAAATCTACGACGTAGACACAAACTGCTTCCACTCTATTAATTTTTTCCCTCTTAGTGCTTACGTCTTGTCGATGTCGGTGTTAATATAGGCGGAAGAGGTTTGGGGTCAACTGATCAAGAAGGAATTTGACTATGGCCATTTGAAGGAACAATCTCGCCATTTGCCTGAAGAGATTTTGGGAAACCATGAAAACTTAAAGCTGGACGAATGGACTTGGACTGGCGCGCGCATCCTCTGAAAGCTATGTCTTTTTTTTTTTCTTTTTTTTTTTTCTTTTTTCTTTTTTTTTCTTTTTTTACGCCTCGTCGACGGCTAAGGTCATTAGAGCGGGATGGGACTGGGGACAAGAAACAGGGAAGGAATTTGGACATGGCCTTTTTGAAGGAAGCATCCCGGCATTCGCCTGGAGTGATTTGGGGAAACCAAGGAAAACCCAAATCTGGATGCCCACGCGGGGATTCGAACCGGCGTCCTAACAAATGCGAGGCAAGAACGTTAACCGTTCACCCACCACGCTCGGTGAAAGCAATGTCGGAGCGTTAACCGCTCACACATACGACCCGGTGGGGTGCTGCGGTGTCGCCGTAGGCTAGTAATTACTTCATTGGGCAACCCCGCTGTTTGCCTGAAGGACAACAGAGTCAATAAGTGATGAGGCCAACGACCGAGAGAGATTCCGTTTTGGGTAGCGAACTTTCTATTCACAACGAACGTTGTTTTCTATTCGCCCGGCTGAAACATAGGACTGCAGACAGAGTTGTCCCAGTATTACAAAACATTCTCATACGTTTCCGCAAATTTTCTCCGGATCTGAGTATAGTACAATAAATGAATTATTTAGAGAATTAAATACATTATGGTGAACCCAAAGTTTATACATAGAAAGATCACTAATTAATTAAACATTCTACGATGAACTACTAGACATAGTATGTCTGCAGCATTAAAGTTGGCACACCAAAGAAATTTTAGTAGTTCAACAATTCGTTGAGACGGCAAGAATCTGGAGACTTCGAACAAACCATCGACATTTTAAAATTTTGGAATGAGTTTGATCTTAGGGTTTTGACTATGATAGACTACCACAGGATATCTGGCGCGCGTTAGTCAGTGATCAGAACAATATTCTTGAAGATAGGGTCATTAATGTTTGTTTCCTCCTTACACATGATACACCTAATCACGAAAAAGTTTAATCACTTAGTCATTAGGATGCTAAGGAATAGTCTGAGTATGTTTGACAAACATTGCTGTGACTATAAAGCCACAAATTTAAATGGCTACAAAACTTTGGCCTGTAATTCTGGAGGGAGGAAAATTTTAAATGGTTCTTGACAACTACTTTTATATTTTCATTGCAGGCATATGTATGTCACTATTAGATTTCCACGGTATTTTATCTTCTTGTGCCAAGTAAAGATAATTTTATACATGCGAATGGTTAACAAAATTGGATTGAGTATTGGGCCTTGCGAGGTAATGTGGTGTTGGTCAGACGAACATTGACGAATCGGACCGAGCGTGGTTGTTGAACGGTGAAAATAGGCTATTTGACAGTATTAAAAAAATATATTATAAATTGAACTCATTCTCCTAGATTAATGCTTCAGGAAGCTAATTTTTTCAATTTTTAAAAGAAAAGTGGATTATTTTTAATAAAAAAACGAAATAAAAATTATACTTTTCTTACCTCTGGCCACGTGACAGAAAATGCTCTAGGATAGGTGGTCGCTTGAGAGACGTCACACGTCTGTAAACGCTGTGGCTGGGAAAGGAGCGTTTCCTATTATCCAAGTTTTCAACTATTTTTATTGTTTGTTGCTGGTCATTTCTTGTGATTAATGAAATTTCATTTTGAATACAAAATCGATAACAATTTGTAAAAGCCTACAGCGGAAAAATATCGAAAATAGACTCCTTATTTGTGGGGCTGTCTATAGAAAAAAAACCTGACTTTTATTCTGCTGAGCTTAAAAATGTAACGCCTTCAATTTGAGACTCATTTATATTTAAATTGAAAGTTAGAGATTGATTGTTTTGCGTTAGCAAACCATACGTCGAAAAATTCTGTACGCGAAATTTGTGCAGTGAAAATAAAGAAAATTTGTATGGGTGTCGCAAATATGCGCAAACAAATGAAGGTATTTCTTGTAGCTAATAAGCAGCTCTTTCAAATAAATATAGCAAGAGACCAATATAATGTGGTATAAAGAACTAAAATTCAACATGAAATTGGCGCAGTAGTTTTTTTTTTTAAATTAAAAATAATCTCGCTCTGTTTTAATGATGCTAATGTATCACGGAAAAAGCATGCGTAAACTTACCTTGAGGATCGCCAAAAGCAACAGAAACACACAAGTCACTACTAACACGCAGAAACACAGCGTAATCATCGACCAAGCTCAGTCAAATGGCGCGGCCGACTGGAGCGCTTGATCTGGGGATCACATGAAGCCCATTGTTCAAACTATTTTTGTATTGTTAGAAGTGAATTCGTGGAAAATAAACCTTTGTTCCGAGTAATATGGTTTACCTACTTTGAATATAAATAACTATTTTGCTTGCGTAGACTATTATCAAAACTGACTTTTGTCCCTCTAGATTTAGAAAATATCACACTGTACGGCGTCCTCCCGGATGCGAGGCCAGAGCGTTAACCGCTCACTCACTACGCTCGGAACAATTGGATGTTGCGGGCCATTTTTCTTAATTGCAGATTAAGGCTTATAGATAAATGATATTTTTTGTCAATAAAACTGAATTTGTTTGTTTATTTATTTACCTACCTCGTTTCACTTCATCTCTCACGAAGAAACTGAAGTGTTTGCTATTAACATAAAGAGAAGCAATTAAGAAGTAGTGTTCTGATAGCTGTGTGATTGAAGAGTGGTAATTGAATTCAGAACGTCCTACGTTTGTACCTTGGTTGGGATAATATTTTTTGCGTGCATTTTTTCCGTTTTTGTTTGCTTTTTTTTTTTTACACTACTATGTTTTTATTCGAAGAATTCATAATAGTTGCCAAGCGTTTGAAACAAATTGCTACCACACATGAAAACTTTTAATTTTAAAACTGACAAGTGAGAGAATATCATGCAAAAAATACTGGTGCACGGCGGTGAATAATGGAATTTATTTAGAAGTGACATCACTTGTACAAATCCTGCAACAGTTCCGGAACGCGTTGTGTACTTTTCGTTGGAATTTTTACCTGACGATACAACTGCAGGTTACCTTCCTGACATAACGGTGTCTATTAAGCGGTATGTACTTTTAATATGCAAGTAATATTTAAAAAAAAACTGTTTTTGGTGTGCAAGTAACCTCCAATTTCATTTTTTAAATCTTCTTTGGTTGTTTCAAACGGTTTTAATTAGCTTGTTATCCAAAAAGTTGTGAAGCCTTCAGAAAAAAAATAATAATTAAATTGATGTTTTGGTGGATTTTCGGGAAAAATTATTATGCGATTCAACCAACAGCAACTAGTATCCAAAGAAAATGACAAAACAAATTGAACATATTCCTAAACTAGGATCGAACCTTAGGACCCTAACCCTAATAATTCTCGCCTTAAACAACGTATTACATTTAACTCTACGAAATTGCGGTGTAAATGAGCTTCACAGAAAATTGTAGGTGGGTGCAGGATAGGGGAAGTTGGGTGTGCAGGGAAATTGCCACCGGAGCTTGTGCTCCAATGCAATTAAATTAACATTATAAATTAATTAGTTTTAATAAAATGACGTTAGAAAAGGCATCAGTTGTATGGGGCATTGGTTGAAATATCGCAAGTGACTTTGTCGCAATATCAAATTGAAGTTGTTACATTTTTAAGCTCCACAGAATAAAACTCAGTGGTTGTTTCTATAGCTAGCCCCACAAATAAGGCGTCTGCTTTCAATATTTTTCTGCTGTAGGCTTTTACAAATTGTTTTAGATTTCATATTCAAAACAAAATTTCATTAATAACAAGAAGTAACCAGCAACAAACAATAAAAATAATTGAAAACTTGGGTAATAGGAAACGCTCTATTCGCAGTGGCAGCGTTTACAGGCGTGTGACGTCATGACTGTCAATGCACGCGCCAGGCAGCGAAGGAGCGTTTTGGCGGGCTATTAAATTTTTTAAATTTTAACTTTGAATTTTTCGCAAAATAATGCACTGCCGTCTAAAAATCTCTTCACTCGGTGAATAACGTGTACCAATAAACAATTTAAAACCATTTTCAAGAAGTAGTCAAATACCCAATTCTGCCCTCGCATTCGGGAGACGCGGGTTCGAATCCCGTCCGACTATTCAGACCTGGGTTTTCCATTTCCCCAAATCACTCGAGGTGAATGGTGGTATGGTTCCTTCAAAAAATGGAGTGAAACAGATCCTGGTGGTTGAGCGGTAACATTCGGGCCTGGCATTCGGGAGGACGCGACTTCAAATCCAAGTTTAGTTTTCCATATTTTCCCCAAATCACTCCAAACGAATACCAGCATGGTTCATTCAAAAGATTATGGCCACATATCTGCACCTACGTTGCCCTTAATCCTCTCCCGCTTCAAATGATTCCGACGTCGACGAAGCGAAATTCCTAAATAAAATAAAATAAAAAAAAGATTGCGACACCAAGACAGCTAGCAGCATTGGCTAGACTGTTGAAACTGTGTCGTTATTAGCTGATTTGATCCTCGAGAAAGCGGGGAAATTTTTATTTAAATATTACGTTTGTTTTCAATTTTCCTCGCTCTATACATGAACAGTATGTAAATTGGGGTCTTGATTGTCACAAGGACACTGGTTGGTTGACAGCAGTTGAATGCTTACAGTAGACCAAACAGAAGCTGTAAATGTGTGCGAGTGTGTGTTAAGACACACTCGGAAAAAGCCTTTGGAAGCGACATAAATAAGATTACCGGTCCTGCGTCCAGACGGCTGGAGATTTAAAGCGCGGAAGAGGTGTCGTCAACAAAAATTACAAACAATAATTTTTCTGCGAAAAAAATAATAATAATAAAACTTAAGCTTGGATGTCCCCGAAGTACGAGACATAATTCTAGAACAAATTACGACATGGAAATTTAGTAGAGTAAAATTTATCTGTGTATCGGCTCATCTGATATCCAAAGAATTAGATTTGCTCAATAACAGCCGGTCAAAGACTAAAAAAAAATTACAGTAACTTGAATGACTGTAAAATGTCTGGTAAACACTGATTAACATTTTAAAAAATTACATCTCTGCAAGAAAACAGTAAAAACTACGTCGAGAAAAATTTCATTCTTATGTATTACTATGTTGGCATGAATATTGCTTAAGGTCAACAAAATATTGCCAGCCGAGCCCGTATCTGCTGTTGACAAAGGAACTCCAACACCACCTTCCGTCGGGTGATATACCCAGGAGTAAGTAGATATGTCTTACGCGGGGACGAAGGAGAACTCCATCCGGCCTTCCAAGGTATGGGTGGACGGTCTCACAAACTGTAGCTTTATCTTGTAATGAGCAGCTAGTGCTTCCATATTTTGAATAATGAACAGTAAGAGGCGATTAGCAATGCATTTCGAAAAGTTTCGGTGAGTGTGCCAGTGCGTTCTCCATGGATAAGGGCGCCGAACCACCAAGATACTCCTATTATACGGTGCTTTGTTTTAATTCTCAATTAATAAGACAATGAAAGCTGTATGATTTAAAATGTAACTCAGCATGCGGCAGCTTATTTCCTTATGTTTCAAACCTATTTTTTTTTTTAACTGCTTAACGTCTCTCAACAGCGAGGTCTTTAGAGACGGGAAAGGATGGAGGGCAAGGAATGAGAAGGAATTCGGCCATGGCCTATTGAAGGAAGCATCCCGACATTCGCCTGGAGTGATTTGAGGAAACAATGGAAAACCCAAATCTGTATGCTCGGACGGGGATTCGAACGGCCGTCCTCCCAAATGCGAGGCCAGAACGCTAACCGTTACACCACCACACTCGGTGCGTGTTTCAATCCTAGATCATTTTATGTGGATCAATCCGACTTCTATAGGACTGCATTTCTAATGCCAATCTCCTCACATCTCATGGCTAAACTGCTGTGCTCGCTAATGTGGGACATAACGTTATCTTTTTATTTCCTGTATTTGATGGTAAAATTTCGATAGAAGAAGCTGAAAAAACAGTTAGCTTTTAAGACTATGTCTCAATAAGCTTGATCCATGTCATTATCAAGAAATACAGCTAAGTTCTTAGTACCATGCCACCAATCGTGTAGTGAAATATTTACGAATTATCTTTTTAATGACATGCAGAACCTTAACTTACCACCATTCCATTACAATTTCTAAACTAGCATAAACCCATAAGTTCACAGAAATCAGCCTCGTAACTTTGAGCGTTCATTAGCAGAGTATATTTTATGATAAATAATTGCATCATTGGCTAACAGAGTTTCATTTCCATTGATAGCATATAAATTCCTTTATATAAATAAAACTTGACCTATGTGGAGCAGTCATTATCTAGCACTTCAAGTGGTTCTTTACCTTCAAGTTATAATAAAGTTCTTCTTGCAAATTTGTTCAGTTAATTCATTCATGCGAAGAAAATAAATTTTCAAATAAATAAATAAAATCGTCTAGTACAGCGAGTGAGCATGTACCATGTTTATTCATATATAAGGAATATGAACTCCGGCTCACAGGAGAACCCATTTCTTAAGTTACGTTTATTGCTTTCTAATATCCGAACTTCGATTAAAAATCACATTTTAGAATGAATGGTGTAATCAAAAAATTTGCAAAATGTTTAGGATGCTGAAATTGGTCTTTAGGTTTTTTATTGGGATGGGTATCATAAGCCGTGTATCCTCTCCTGAGGCAAACTGGCCCACAACTGTTGTGTAACGGGTTGTTTCTTTATTTAATTTTATATTTAACCCGCTGTTTATGCGTCAGGATGGCTAGGTTAGGCCAGTGGTTGTGGTTGTGGCCGGTATACCCTCCAGTCGTCTCCGGTCGGCAAGGCTCCGCTCCTCAGCTGCGTCACTGCTCCCGCCTGGCTGGAACAGCTGATTACTGGATGAAGTATTCGCGCTAACCTCCTCCTACGCTCGCCTCGCTAGTGCAGCCGTTCTTTAAATCAATGCCACCATTTTAAATGCCCGATTAAATTCTTCTTCACTGTAGCTGGTTTTACTTTCACAGTTTACTGCTATTACTCATACGACTTAAGCGATATTCTGTAGCCAAAGAAATTACCTTCGTCACCAAGATGTTGTAAATTACTTAATTTCCCGATTTTCCTCTTTCCTCTTTCCTGGTTCCAAATTGTTCAGGCACCAATTGTAACAGGTTTTTTATTTATTATATTTATATTTAACCCGCTGTTTATGCGTCAGTATGGCTAGGTTAGGCCAGTGGTTGTGGGCGTATTGCCAGGCACTTACTTGGTGATGAATGTGGCTACTCTTCCCGTTGCTGGTCCTCCGGTCTCGGCTTTGGCTAGTTTAATAGTCTATTTACTTTGAGCTTAATATCTCGGGCTTGACTTCAAGGAAAGAGATAAGTGCATAGACAGTTTTATTCTCTCCTAGGCAGGCTGTTACAATTGTCCAACTGCCACGAGCAAGGTTCCAAGCACTTTGTCAATATGAAAGAATGGTGGACTTACAATA
The DNA here is from genome assembly GCA_031002005.1 of Vandiemenella viatica. NCBI lineage: Eukaryota > Metazoa > Arthropoda > Insecta > Orthoptera > Morabidae > Vandiemenella > Vandiemenella viatica. The sequence continues at coordinate 140,066,630 of CM061921.1, read as the reverse complement.
GTTTCGGCTGGCTGGCTGGCTGGCTAGCGAGGGCGCGGCTGGCCTTCGATTCCCCACTCGGTCTTCAGAACACCATAGTGACTGCGTGGTTACTAATACTTGCCTCCGACTTGACCTCGAGCCTCGTTGGGCTCGCCCTTAAATGTCACCAGTTGCGTAGCCTGTCCCCGTTCTACGGGCAATAACCTGACAGCTAGCATGTTCTAGAGGCTTCTCCACGAGCCTGGCTTCCAGAACTTTTGCTCGTCGACCTCGATTTCTTGCTGACGCCCTTGCGACATACAACGCAGGGCGCTCGCTTGTGCCTCGTTGCCCGCAAATGTCGCCGCTGGTTCATTATCATTATTTATGTTTTATTATTCCCAAAAATACTCTGCAATTATTAAAACGACCTGCTACAGTTGTAACTGGTCCTTCATATCCTCTATACTGTCACTGGGATGGAGTTGACGTACGTGCTAGTTCCATATATGTGTTTGATGGAACAGGTTTGGGAATCTAGCTCGCCGCAGACAGTTCATGGAGACATGTCCCGTCTATTGACCAGCATTGTCGTTTTGAAAAGTGGTGCCACGATACTGTGGAATGAGAGGTAACTCCTCGCATTCGGGAGGACGGCGGTTCGAATCCCCGTCCGGACATCCAGATTTGGGTTTTCCATGGTTTCCCCAAATCACTCCAGGCGAATGCCGGGATGCTTCCTTCAAAAGGCCATGGCCGAATTCCTTCCCATTCCTTGCCCCCATCCTTTCCCGTCTCTAAAGACCATGTTGTTAAAAAGAGACGTTAAACTGTTACAAAAAAAAAAAAAAAAAAAAGAGAGAGGTAACTTATAAGTAGGGTTCGGATCTTTATGACCAAAAAATAGAGAAATATGCAGGCAAATATGACCTTAAAAATTGGTAAATATAACCTAAAAATGAAAAAATATGACCAAATATTTAAATTTACTATACATCAAAATATGCTCAATTATACATCAATTAGTTTATCTAGCAATGATGCTTTCATCTAGACAGCATAATTTGCTTCCGTGCACTCGCTGCACCATTGGGAAATTAAATTTTAATTCGTTTTGTTGAAGTCACTTTAATTTCAGATAACTTGCAGAATAGAACGCTTTCTTCTATACTAAAATACTCCTCTCTAAATTCCCTTACATAACTTCGCACTTTCAGACAATTTTACTTTCGGCACGGCGGTAGGTCTACTCGCTGATCCACTGTAGATTTAACGATGAATGAGGATATTTCATTGAGATATTGATTGACGCGGATCGACACAGTCATGCTTCTGCTGCATTGTCGAGATTAAAAGGCGTTTAGAGAGTAACAATAACGTATAATTTTAATATTTGACTGGTGAATTCTTACCACAGTGAAATTAGTTTTTTTTCTCCACCTGTATAGCAGAAGTACAGTTATGTGAATAATTATCTTAATTTCCTCTCATCTATATCTATTGAATTCCCGGTATCATTAAAAAAAACTACCAGATTTTTCCTCAAAATATGACCATAAATATTATCGAAATATGACCCAAACTTGGAAAATGGTCTGTATATGTATTTATATGCTATATAAAATACATTTAAATACAATCAGAATCGTTGAATCAGTGTTTAATTCAGCATTTCGGCTAAAAAAAAAAAAAAAGACAGGAAAAAAATATGACTTGTCCTAAAGATCCGAACCATACTTATAAGTATTGTCAACGTTCCAGTCGTGACTTGAAGTCATATCTGATGGCTCCCCACACGATGACGCCAGGATTAACGCCTTTCACCGAGCGTGGTGGGTGGACGGTAATGCTCCGGGCTCGCCTTCGGGGAGGACGCGGGTTCGAATCCCCGTCCGGGCATCCAGATTTAGGTTTTCCATGGTTTCCCAAAATCACTCCAGACTAATGCCGGGATGCTTCCTTCAAAAGGCCGTCGCCGAATTCTTTCCCGTTCCTAGTCCCCACTCCTTTCCCCCCTCTAATGACCTTGACGTCAACGAGGCATAAAGGTTATACGCATACGCGCATACTGTCTCTCTCGAAACATTTAAAAAATGGGACCTCTTTTCAGGTCACCACCATACTCGCCGATGATGGTCATCCGAGGTAGTGCAGAATCTCTTAACACAGTGAAAGGCATCGCATTCTGTTTAGCGGTTCTGCGCTACCACAGTTAATCAGGTGGCGACCAGGGAAAAGGTACCATTCTTCCATTGTTTTGGACGGACACAGCAGTTTTACTCCTGGCGTCATGGTTTCTGGAGCCATCGGGTTTGTGTCATGGCTGGAACTCTGACGATACTACGTTACGTCGTGGACATCCTGCGTCCTCAAGTGTTACCTTTCATGCCACAGTACTGTGGTATCATTTCTCAACAGGATACGTGTGTATATGAACTGTCTGTGTGATGTTGAGGTACTCCCGCGGCCAGCAAGATCCACAGATCTATCCCCAATAGAACGAGTGTGGGACCAAATCGGACGTCAAGTCCGTCCTGGCGCCAGTATCCAGGATATCAAGGAGTAGTTACAACAGCAGTGACCCAGCTTGCCTCAGGAGTGGATACAATGGCTTTATGAAACCCTTCCCAACCGAATCAGTGCATGTATCTAGGCCAGAGGGTGTGCAACGTTATACTGATAAATAAATTTGACTCGATTTTGTAATCACCGAAATAAAATTACACACCATCTCAATCCATAAAGTTTCATTTCGTTTCCTCCTCCGCTACTGGGTGCTTCACTTTTTTTGTCAGGGGGCGTCCATAAATTATGTGAGGTGAAATAGAGGGGGGGGGGGGTTCGGCGGAATCTCACCAAATCTCACCAAGGGGAAGGGGGGTAAAAAAAAAGGTTGCGAGGTCGATTTCTAGGGGGGTGGTCTCACGGACCAGATCTTACCAGAAGGGGGGGGGGAATTCGGAAATCCGGAAAAACACCTCACGTAATTTATGGATGCCCCCTCATACTCGTACCTTGAATAGAATCGACAGGGAATTATTTACAGTTCGTGTGTTTCATTGTTTATTATTATTATTTAAAAAAAATTAGAACAGGGATGTCTCCTGTATAAATTGTTAGGTCGCTCATGATTTGTTTGGAATAGCCGCAAGGGAAAAATCCGCTGCATTTTGGGATTTAGTATTCCCTTCATAAAATGCGTTGCAAGAATATATAGGGGAACGCCGGAAAAATTGCTAGTCTAAGGTTTGACGATGTTTTAAGGTGACTTACAATGTACGTAAACTGATCAAAATCAGTTGTTACAATGTTCAACTATCATAGTACATACCAGAATTTTTTTAGTTACCTTTGCATTAACTTTAGTACCAAAAATAACCAATTTTTTTAAAAATGGCCACTTAGCTTCAAAATCAGAAATGAGTGATTTAAAAGGCTCTAAATTTTCAAAAAAGTGTAAGTTACTTTATTTTTTTTATATAAATTATATAACTTGTAAATGATAGAAATCATAACGGGCAAAAGGCACTTTAATTGCAATTTTCGCAAACGAAGGAATATCTGCTTCTTTCAACTCCAAAGCCCCAAAGTAACACATTTGACACTGGATACTGTTTTTGGGTTAGATTTCCTGCGGTTGATGGTTTTATATCTAGCATTGGTTTCTTTCTTCTTTTCTGTTTTCTTTTTGTTAGCTTTTGTAGCTACAAGTGCATTTTTATTTGAACTTGATGTGAACATCTGCAAAGAACCTATGTTTCAACCTTTGCATTTGCTTTTTTCTGCTATTATTGAACGACAATATCTTTTGGGCTCCAAGAAATAGCACCGCCAAATTTAAATAATTTAATTACTTATGTTTTTTGATTATTATTAATATACTCAGTTCAGCTTCATATGATAATAAAGCATGTGTTCAAAAGCATTGTGTAATGTTAATAATGTCATTATTATTATACTATCATAGTCTATCTGTAAGGATCAGAATCCGTGCACAGCTGACAGGCCACGGTCACCGGTAGGTAGTGATTTTACTTGGTTTGGCGCCGTTATAGAAAGTCATTCAATCTTAACAATGCAAAGAAACAATCATGATCACCAAATCAGGAACTTACAGAAAAAACATCACTCTTTAAAAAGAATTTCGTTCAGAAGCGGTAATTCATTTGATTTCTTAGTAATAAATTCATAAACTGACAACTTACAAAACATCAGGCTCATCAAAAACCACAAATATTCCAATAACTTCGAGAGATGATACGCTAACTGGATCGGGCTTCTCAAGGTAACAGAAGGCATTAAGGTCCGGTCCGGGAGACACCCCCCCCCCCCCCTCCTACAAGTCACCGGTTAAACCCCCACTTTCACTTTCCGACGAAAGACCTTCCTAAAATCGACTTTCGCGTCATTTGTAGACTTTTTTTTCCCCCTAGCTCTACAGTCCAACAAAAACCTCACCTGAGATTTCCGTTGACCCCCCACCCTCCCCCTTTGTGAGATTTCGCCGGACACCCCCCCCCCCTCCTATTTTACCTCACGTAATTTATGGACGCCCCCATGGCCACTTTGCCCGGTTTTCCGCTACAGACAGCACCGTGTTAACTTTATCTGTTTTGTATAAATATTTATACAAAACAGATAAAGTTAATTTCCTTTTTTGCTTTAGATGAATTCAAGTATAACCTATCCCCAAAAGTATCCCGCTTAGATACATGATATTTAGACTTGGCCACAGTGTTTCCCAGGTTGTACGTTTGGTTTATACTCTATCGTGACCAAGATGTAGTTTCTCATCAGGATTCATGTTCCTGAAAGAGTTTGTCGTCTTGCTGGTCATTAATGTTTGGCACCTTTCTCATTTTCCATTTGTTGACATTTTTGTAAGATCATCTTCCACTTATAATACAACTCCAACGAAACGATCTACTTCGTGCTATCTTCTTTAGTTTTTCTATTCACTAACTGCACGCTGAGTGAAACCTGCGATATATTGTATCAGAAATCCCTTTTAATCATCTGTCTTGATGTATATTTCACGGTTACAAGCAAACTTTCAAACTTCTCTGATATCGCTTTGAGGGATTAAAGGCCTGGAAACTTTCACCAGACTACTGGACGATGTTCCCCCCCCCCCCCACCTCCCAGTTAAAACTCGTTTGAAAATGTATCAATATTTATGTTTTTACAGCATTAGTACCTGTTAATTTCATACGAAACTAAATGAAGTTTTGGGATCAAATTTCTTTCGACTAAAAATGAAGTCCTATACTTGAATCAGTTTGACGCAATAGACTTGTTTTCAGTGTTCGTGTGCCAAATGTTTGTTGTCAAACTGGATGTCATTTCTAAGATTATTTAAACTTATAATAAAACTGCAGCTGGCAGAAAGTCTCTACATTTGAGATATTTTCTAAAATATGAGTTGAGGGGTACGATAGTGAAACAACAATTTTTTTATAAATGTGTTTGTTTGTCTGCAAATTGGTATGAATGGCATTCACACAAAAACTGTTGGTTGAATTTTGATGAAGTTTCGTTTAATTTGCAGGCCCTGGTCCCGAGGGTTGAACAGAGTAAGTTTCTTTTTCACTTCATTTCGAAAAGCTGATAAATTAAAAAATAATGCTAGTTTATCCTTGAACGCAACTCACGCAAAAACGACTGATCGGATTTTGATGGGGTGTCGTATAATGTACAACCCATGGTCTAACGGGTAAAATAGGGCATGTGTCATGTTAATGTGACGTAGAGAAGCTCAGAAAAACATAGATTCAGTTTTCCGTTGATCGCGATTAAGTCTGCCTTGGGTAAAATAGTATGGTTCACTTCAATGTGACGTTGAAAAATTGAAAATATTTGCTAAGTTATATCGCACACTTAGTCTCACATCACATGCTTCAAAATTGCTGACCAGAATAATATATAGAAGGATGGAAAGGGTAGTAGAAGAGATAGTAGGTGAAGATCAGTTTGGGTTTAGGAAAAATCGCGGTACAAGGGAAGCAATTCTGTCTTTAAGATTAATACTTGAAGGGCGGATCAAGAAAAACAAAGATACTTTTATGGCATTTGTTGATTTAGAAAAAGCTTTTGATAATGTTAGGTGGGACAAGATGTCCAAAATTCTGAAGAAGTCAGGTCTAAAGTATCGAGATAGAAGAATCCTCTATAAACTATATAAGAATCAAGTGGCTGTGATAAAAGTAGAGAATCACGAGAGACATGCATCAGTTAAAAAGGGTGTGAGACAAGGTTGTAGTCTATCCCCGTTAATATTCAACTTGTATGTAGAAGACGCAATGAAGAAAGTCAAAGAAAAATTTCCATGGGGCATAAGTTTTCAGGGAGAAAAAATCAGTATGCTACGATTTGCTGACGACATTGTCTTATTAGCAGAGAGGGCTGAGGATATTGAGAAGTTATTGAATGGCATGAACAAAATACTGAAGGAAGATTTTGGACTGAATAAATCAAAGTAAAACAAAAGTGATGAAATGTAGCAGAAATGACACCAATACTAGCAGATTAAATATAAAAATAGGATCTGATGCAATAGGAGAAGTGAGTGAGTTCTGTTACTTGGGAAGCAAAATTACAACCGATGGCCGAAGCAGGAATGATGTTAAAAGCAGAATAGCACTAGCAAAAATAGCCTTCATGAAAAACAGAAACCTTTTAGTTTCAAATATTGATCTAGGAATTAGAAAGAACTTCTTAAAACTCTATGTGTGGAGCACAGCACTTTACGGTAGCGAAACATGGACTTTAGGAATACCGGAAAGAAAGAAACTTGAAGCATTTGAAATGTGGTGCTACAGAAGAATGCTGAAAATTAGGTGGACAGACAAAGTAAGAAATGAAAGAGTTTTGGAAATGATGGGTGAGAAAAGAAGTTTATGGAAGAAGCTTACAGGAAGAAGAGACAGGCTGGTAGGTCATATTTTGAGACATGCTGGATTGGTTAATTTGTTAGTGGAGGGAACAGTTGAAGGTAAGAACTGCAGAGGTAGACAGAGATTAGAATATATGAAGCAGATAATTGAGGACGTGGATTGTAAGGGGTACGTAGAAATGAAGAGGTTAGCACAGGATAGGAAGGGATGGAGGATTGCATCAAACCAGTCTAAAGACTGACGACAGCAAAAAAAAAAAAAAAAAATGAACGAGATTCTCGAAAAAAAAAACCTACTGGTTAGTTTTCTATGTGGTTTTGTTTAATGTGCAGCCCGCGGTGACGCAGTTAAAATGGGGTATGTTTCATTTTAATTTGGTGTTGGAAAACAGAAAAATTTACCAGATTAGTATCAATAATAGTTGTGCCCAATTCACAAAAAAAATATTGGTCAGGTTTTGATGAGGTTTGCGATAGTTTTTTGTTGGATGCGATTCACGCCAAATACTGATCGGATTTTTATGGGAATTAGTTTAACGTATAGCCGGTTTGAGGCGGTTGATGTTTCATAATAATGTGAAGCTGGAAAACAGAAATTTAAGATAAAATTGTCGACAAATTATCAATTTTTCGTTGAATGAAAATCACGCAAAAACTGAGTTTCCAGTACAAGGTAAGTTACTTCCGCAGTCAAAATATTTATCATGATTTCAGCTTATGAGCGGCAACGTATTATTCGGAGAAATGAAGTTACAGTTGATTGTAGACTTCCTACAGGGACGAGGATCATAATGTTACAGAATTACATATTTTAGCTTCCTCTCCGAAATTTCTGTTTGTTGAAACTAATTAGCAGAAATTTTCCGTATCATTTCGACATTTGAAAAGTTAAAATTGTTTTTAACTGCTTTGATAAAGTCCACACTATGTGAAAATGTAGTGAGAAGTCCACACTTGATCCAATATCTGGCATTTACTGACATTTTGTATTCCGTACTAGTTGCAAACAGGAAGCTGAATTGTGCAATTATCCTCATCAGTTAATAATCATTACGTTGAGAGAGGTCACTTACGTAAATGCAGTATTTGGAATTTCTCGTCGAAAATTCGAAGTTGTGTTAGTGTCAGTGTTGATTCTTGCATTTAAGTTTCTCACTTGATCATTTGGCAACAAAGCAATTCTAAATCTCAAAAGACCATTGTCTACTGCAAAATTGTCGCATTTAAGTTTGTGAAAAAGCAGCGGCTGCGCCAACCCAAACAATCGTTTTCTCCAAACCGATGGCCAAAGAACTAAATTTACGTAGTAACTCTACAAACTAGCCACATCGACGAATCACAAACTGAAAATTAATCAAAATTATGGTTTCGGTTTCTACAATACCATCGATCAGAAAACTGAAGCTGTATAGCAATTCGATATGCAAAGAGCAATAATGGTTCATTGCCTGAAATTATCTTAGGCATTCATGAAACTGCCTGAGTTTTTTTGAAGCCCTGGATTTACTGTTTCTGGAATACAATACATTCATTTTCCATAGATCCCAATATAAGAAACTGGTTCTGTAGGATGTGAAAGTTTTTTTTTGCGTATGGCTTTACGCCTCGTAGAGGTCATTAGAGGCGGAATGGGATTGGGGACAAGGAACTGGAAAGAATTCAGCCATGGCCTTTTTGAAGGAAGCATTCGCCTGGAGTGATTTGGTGAAACCATGGAAAACCCGAATCTGGATGCCCGCACGCCAATTCGAATTAGCGTCCTCCCGAACCAGAGCGTGTGAAAGTTTTCAATTTGCAGATAAACTATTGCATAAAAAAAACCAGATAAATACACACCGATGCCTCATAAATGAATTCTTCAATGGAGTAGATGGAGTTGCTACTAAAAATATTTCAATCTCTTCCTGAATTTAAACTTATCACCTGCGAGACATTTGAGATGTGTTGGGTGCTTACTGAAGATCCCTGAATATACCAGAATCTTGCTTGGAATGATATTCTTGTAATATGTCAATTTCGAGAATCTTGAATTTTAATTGGCGCTGCAGAATTCTCAGACTGCTGCCGGATACAGAACAAATGTTTATGTTACATTTAGAATAAAATATACCATCTGTTAAAATCATACAGAAACAGGCACAAAAACCGACCTCAGCAGCATAGGGGTAGCGTACTTGCTTCAAGTTGTCGGGGTCGCCGGTTCGAGTTCGGTCTAAGGCATGGCTGATTTTGAATGAGCGTTGCGTTCGTCTTGTGTCGTAATTACAAGAGAGAAAATATTTATCACGCTAATATAAAATGTACTCATTGGAAGAAACACAAACGCATTGAGCTGGTAACATGGCCAAATGCCAATTTAAAAGATAGTGGGGACAAGAGATAGCTTTTGGACGTTCAAAAATTCTATACCTAATAAAAACATTGATTTATTCATGAACGCTATTAGAAGAAGCTCCCATCTTTTTGTCCATAGTTAGTAGCGGTCGCAAAGAATATGTTATCAAACATTGCTTAAAATATGCTGTTATCAGAGTTGTTCTTCGAACGTGCCGAAAGAATCAAACATCTGAACAAAAATTTTAATAGCGTGGTAGTCAGTAAGGTGAGTTATATTTATTCTTGCCCACAGCAAATGCTCTCCAGGGAATAAGGGCTTGGGATAAGTACTGAGGAAGTGATGTTAGGCGCAGGAGGTGGAACCTCGCCAAAGTGTGCAGGGGGCACATGCTGACCACACAACATACTTCTTGCCAAACGACCCTTCTTTGCATCGTCACCCTAATAAATATTCCTCCCGTAGGCAGAGAGAGGAAATCCTCTTGAATAATCTTATGAGCTCATATTTTGCAGAAGTTGTCAATGTCGGTGTCAGTGAAGATCTTTCTACTCTCTCTTTTCACATCATTCTGCGTCACAAGTGATTGCGGAAGAAAATAATTTTTCGGATGGGAAAATACAGGAAAGCCAATTTGCTTATGGCATACAGATAAATTCTGTGACTGACGAAATCCAACGCACAATACCGACGTGCGAAACACAAATTTATTATATGAATGTAACCTTTGCTACAGGCCACCAGGCCTGAAAATAATGATGAAAAAAAAGTTACGTAATATTGGATGTTGCTGGTGTTTTAGCTTCATGTGTACTTGCACAACTTTCTTTCATCATTCATGGCACTGAAGCTGCTATTGAAACTGATTACAGTGATTAATCAAGCCAGATCCTATTATGTAGCAGTCTAAAATATGATTTTAAAAAATAATCACCGCGTTGTAGGAACGATAAAAAATGTTTTAGATGTGTACGACGTTACTGGTAATAATTAAAAAAAATGAATCATCCCCAAAAATTCATATCTGGCTGCTGTAAAGCCTTATTAGATCACTGAAGAATTAATTTGTGCACTTTACTGACATATCAATGTGTAATTAAAATAACAGTTTTGTGACATGTATCTGTAGCATACTCATTAAAGTTTTCACCAAACTCAAATATTCTTTAATTATGATAAGATGGCTTTGCAATTATTCATCGCTAACGGACATGCTTCTCAACAAAGAAAAAGAAAAAAAAACATAAGATATATTGAAAGGTAACAGAGACCTAGAAAAATAAAAATTGGCGGTCTCTACACAAGATAAAAACCAAGCTATATGTATACGGCCAATTTATGTGAATCCAAATAATTTTAGTGACTATTTTACTTTCACTTTTTATCAGTGCCAGAAACTGGACTGACACGAACCCAAAACTTCCATATTACTTGCCAAGAAGAATATTATCTAAAAGAAATAATTTGGTTTACCATAATGTATTCTAACCGACATAACTTTTATTTGTGATATTGAAACGAACTTAAGTCCCCTGAAGCAGTTCATCGGTGGGTTGCCTGTTTGCCTGTGACAAATTTTTTGATAGATATAATGTTAGTATTAAATATGGAAACTACAACAAATTACTATTTTATGTGATTACTGCATCATGAATATATTTCAGTAATTGTTTTTCAATTTAATGACCCTTTATCCCATATCGTTTTATGCGGTTCCTTTATTAATGCTCTCTCTCATTACAGCCACTGTGAAATACATAGATAACTGCTACTTCTTTGCATAAGGGGGCATTTATGACGAGAGGTGATTTTCCGGAATTCCGGACCCACCCTCCTCTAAAATGACGTGATATTTCCGTTGACCCCCCCCTCTCTCCCTTGGTGAGGTTTCGTGAGATTTCGCCGGATACCCCCCCCCCTATTTCACCTCACGTCATTAATGGACACCCCCTAAGAAGCTATTTTGAATCAAAGAGGGGAAGGAGGGAGACCCCACCATAATAAGAACCAGATTTGATAGATCTGAGCTTTCACCATAGTCCATAAGTAGGAAATGTTTGTGTTGCCATCTCTCTTCGAAACGTGTTACTCGTGTTCTGTATGGTAAGTGTATGAAATGTGTAACTTATGAGGCGGAGACTCGGGACCGTCTCAGCATTTGCTTAGGTAACTGCGGGAAACCGCAATCAGCACGGCCGATGTGCAGGGTCCAGTTCTCGAACCTGGTCCCGTTGAATCTCCACGATTCAGTGTGGTGGCGCCTTAACGCGCAGCTACACTGGCGGCTCAGGAAGTGATCTACGAGGATGTATAATTGCTGGAACAATTTAGAGTTGCTGAATAACAGTTTTAAGATCAAAAACAATTGGATGACTGGAAATTTTGATCAATATTGTTGCTTAAAGTAAATAAGCAGAAATGTTTCTTCCGAACGCTAAATCGCGTGATAAAGGTTGGTCATGTAAATAGGTTTTATCCCATGGCGTGTGGCGTGGTAAACCCTAAATTGCTAGAGGTTCATACTTGTGGTTGGTTGAACGCCGAGCCTCGCATAATTTCCACGGCGCGTGAATTTGCAAATTACGAGTGGCCCGTTTCTCGCCATACGTTATTCTTGAGTGTTTTTGTTGTTCTTAAATTCTTAATTGTTTCGGTTCAGGGAGTTTTTTCTTCTCCTCCTTTGCGCTTAGCCCGCCGTTGCACGGTCGGCTTGTTCAGGATGCGAGGTGTTGGGATTTGACCGAATAGTCGCTAAGCCTCACTCCTCCCAGGTAGGAAAGTTGTGTTGCCATCTGTCTGCGAAACTTGTAACTATGTTCTGTGTAAGATATGTGTATTTTTGTTTGTATAAGGCTGGTTCAAAAAGTAATGAGCCCGAGGCCTAGGAACAGAAACCAGTACCTGTATTTCAGAAGTATTGGCCTTGGCTGTTGAGGTACTTGTCCCACTGCAACACAAAGCGGTGAATGGCTGTCTCGTAAAATTCATGGGGCTGCGATGTGAACCAGTTCTGTGCGTACTGCATGATGTCGTCATCCGAGGCGAATCGTTTGCCCCTCAGAGCCTTTTTTAGAACACAAAATATGGCGTAATCGAAGGGAGAGACGTTTGGACTGTATGGAGGATGACTGAGAACCTCCTACTTAAATTTGACCACTTGGCGAAGGGTGGTCAAGGTTTACGCTGGCCATTCACTGTTGCCCCGTGTTGCAGGTAGTCTATCAGAAGGGGGCCTTGTACTTTTGTGGATGGCCTTGGATTTTCTTGGTGGTGATGACCATCTATGCTTTCACTGAATACTTTGTCGTTTCGATTCTGATTCAAAGTGATGACACCAAGACTCATCTGCAGCCACCACTCGTGCAAGGAACTCATCCCCTTCCCTGGCATAGCGCTGCAGATGATCAAGACAGTGGGCCATTCAACATACTTCCTGTTGTGGTTGAAGACTGTGGAGCACCCATTGGGCGCACACTTTGCGCCAGTTCAGTCTTTCCGTCATGATGGTGTGACTCTCAGTCCGACCCCGGCGGCTACGGCTTTCACTGTAACTCGGCGGTCCCGGGTAACGAGTCCATCAACCAGCTGGACGATGTCATCGGTTTTGCGGTGTGGTGTTCCAGACGGAACATCATTGGCTAATGACACCCGTCCTTCCCTGAAGCGCTTGTGCTACGCCTTGATACTTGTAAGGGACATGTATTGTTCACTGTACACTTGTGACATTCTTTATTTTTTTTTTTTTTATTTTTTTTTTTTTAAATGGCATTTGGCAACGGAGGCCATACAGCCAGCTCAGTGTAATTATAATTGCTTTCAGTGTATGGACGCCACAGGACGGACAAGACATTCACACAGACACACAACACTTAACATCCATGCCCGCGGCCGGATTCGAACCGGCGGCCTTCGGCACGTGGAGCTAGCACTCTAGCCCCTACGCTACCGAGACCGGCTTGTGACATTCTTCGATGAATATCCGTTCCTCTTACTCCATCCGCTGTCAGAAAACGAAAAACACCTCTTTGCTGTTCTTTTGACGCCTCTATTTCACTGATTACAATACGAATAAGCGCTGGACGACTGACGCATGCTTCTGCTAACTTTGTAGTCACGTGACTTGCACTCGTAATACTCTAGCGGCGGGCATGTGAACTTCTGCGCTCTTTTCGGAAACCCTCTTTGTTACTGACGCAACTATATTACCATTCTGTCAGCGGTTTGCGTATTCCAGACGTTTCTTATATAATAATTCTGTGTGGTCGTAATGACCTGGTGACAGAGTTTTTATTGGCTGCGCATTCCGCCCTGTCGTAGCCGCCTTAACCTAACCCGGTACTCTTACCGGGTACAGCAGAAGTACAGTTTAACGAGGAATCCGAACCACGGAAGCATTTTGGTGTACTTCACTGTGTAATGTGCCAGAGGTGAAGGTCGGGGTAAGGGCCTGTGAAAATCCCCGTTCTGACACAGATTCGAACCGGAGACTTTCCGATTTACAGACAAACACCTTAGCCACTGTGCCACCAGGCCGCTCTATTTTTGTTTGGGAAATGTTTAGTTTATGAGGTGGAGATTGGGTACCATCCTATCATTCGCCTTGATGATTGCGGGAAAACGTCTATAAATTGCAATCAGGACACCGAGCGTGGAGGATGAGCCGTAACGGTCTGGGATCCTAAAGAGGCCATGGCCAAATTCCTTCTAGTTTCTTGCCTTAGTCTATTTCCCCCTCTAATGACCTCAACGTCGACAAGACGTAAAACCAAAATAAAAAAACAATAACACGAAAAAGCAATCAGGACGGCCGGTACGCGGGGACCAAGATGCGATACTGGTTGCACCTCCCCTATCCAATGTGGTGACGCCTTAACGCACAACCACACTGGTGCGTTTTCGGTTAATGGAAGTAATTTCGCATAAGAATGAATGGAGTGTATAAATCGGACATTGACGAGGAAGTAGCATGTGCCGCAGTGACTTATGTACTGTGACGATTGTTTTGTCGGATGGCCGTTGTGTACAGTCCGTACTTGGTTAAATTAGTCACTTCATGTTTGCTAAGACTTGTGACGTACTACTTCTTCCGCCTCACTGTTAGTCTTCTGTACTTGTCTGACACCTAAATAAATTGTTTGTGGGCTTCAATGGGAATGGAGAATCATACGGGCTTTACACTAGTCGAATAAAATGCTGAAGTCGCTATCTTGATGTTTATTGAAAGATTTTAGTAATTTCGTCACAAGAAAAATACATCCGCGAACTTCACGCGACGTAATGCCAGCAAAGCTAGGTTAATGTTGTAGCAATTATTCTACGACATGTAGATGAACGAGAATTTCACGGGTACTAGCTGCTCGATCGGTAGTCGATCCGAGGCAGAACTTGCCGCTTTCACTGATCAGATACGAATGGGAATAGTTACAAGTTGTTTGCTTCAAGATGAACTCAAGCTACGCGTGCAATTCTGCCTCGCGCGGCATATTTCTGCTGAGCGGACGGCAGAGGTTCCGTTAGTGGAACCCAGCGTTTTATTGACATTGGCTCAGGCTTGATAAAGTAAAAATACAAGAATCCAAAATAATTAAAATATGTCCACTACAGTACTGTTCAGTTGTGAGTTTTTGAAGAGGAAAACAGTGAAACGCAAAAAGGCGTCGGTGGATAATGTCGTTGAATAATAGTCTGAGAAGTTGTTTACAATAATACTGAAACTAACAAAATAAATACAAAATTTAAATTGAGGCATTTAAACAGTCTTAACAGATACAATGCTAGCGAAATGCTGAGTGACTTAAGAAAAGAATCTGGAAGATATAAAATGCCAGCAACTGGTTTTTCATTTTTATTGAGTAAAATCGGACCATTTATATGCACACGAGACACAAAACTGGGAAAAAGTATCTTCATTCAAAAGAAAAATTAGCTGTTACATTACTTCATTTCTCCACGCCATGATGAGCTACGTGAAAAATGCTATTTGAA
This sequence comes from Vandiemenella viatica, assembly GCA_031002005.1. Lineage (NCBI taxonomy): Eukaryota > Metazoa > Arthropoda > Insecta > Orthoptera > Morabidae > Vandiemenella > Vandiemenella viatica. The sequence goes on along the minus strand of CM061921.1, from coordinate 140,051,457 downwards.
ACACGGATGATATGTTTCATACAAGAAAATTAAGAAAACAAACGCAATCTACAACAGGTCATAGGAACAGGTGCACGAGCCGTACTGAGGCTTCTCATCCGTCGATCCACAAGCCTTTGATGTCGGAGGATTTACCGACATTTCAAGGTAACGGTTGAGCCAACCAAGGGCGGATTCAGCCTTTGGGTCAGGGGGGGGGTCACGTAGTCGAGGTCTAACTAGGACATGCCTCAAAATTATAATAGTACCTATATATAAATAAAAGATAAATTAATTTAATTGCATTATATCAAAATAATTTTAATTAAATAACAAAATCAATTATTCTCTTCTGAACTCTCGCGAATCTTGTTATGACTTCCTCCACTTGAACGAGTATGGTTTTGTGAACGTGCAGAAGTGCCGGTCCAGTTAGGTGGTCTTCTGCCAGTGATGATCGTAGTCAAGTTTTGAGCCTCCTGAGAGCAGAAAAAGATCTCTCTGCCAATGGGACACTATCTGGTAGTGTGGCAAGATTACACAAATATGTGTTTACGATTGGATATATATTTAGCATGACATTTTTATATTAGATTTGAAATCGACTTGCGGAATGTTCTGATTCCGTTGCCATCCACAGCCAATATTCGCTTATAATGACTGATAATGCAGTGTCGTCTATTACATGCTTATAATCTAATGCGAGTTGCTTAATTGTCAACGTCTTCATTAGTATAGGTATAATTGACTTTCGGAACAAAAACGACTAGTTGAAATAAAGTATTTCAGGAGACAAATGGTCTTGTGGATCATTTATTATAGAATCTAGAAGTATGATGTATACAGCCCTACCGAAATACTCTTCAACTGATTGAACAGGTAGGTTATTGGTTCTATCCATTTATATCGGCACTGTTCTGGGGCATTAAAGTTCCATCGCAAATTTCTCGGAAAATTCTTTTGACTCTTCAAAACATTTGTTCCATTTTTTATCTCAGAACACTCATTGTATCATTAATTGCGTCAGGAGAACTTTTTTTTTTTAAGACAATCGAGTTCGTCTGCAATACTCTGCTTAAGGATATAGTTGTACAAGTACCTGAAAAATAAAATAAGGTATATTTCTAACTAGCTGAGTAATTAATAAAATCTGTGTATACTATTATAAATCTGTGAAAAACCTGCGTGTGCCTGATGTTTTGAAATGGCACCACGCAAAAAATTCTTCAGCAATTATGATGGTACTTTCAAATATTAAGAGCTTATGTTCCAGATTAAAATCTGCGAATACAGCTTGCGACTTGTATGTACTGAGGAACGGAGAATGAAATTATAACTATTTCTAGAAGGAGAAATAAGCGAGCAGATCACTATTTATTCGATATGAGCATTCAATAAACACTGACAAAAGATCACACTACGATCATGCTTAGATTCTGTTTTGTTTTTTCACTTCGATTATTTAGTTCTCAGTTTTGTACACTAAAATAAACATAATACGCGAATCAAACGTGGTAAAAATCTTAAACGTAATAAGAATCTTAAAATGAATTGTTAGTTTGGGAAAAGTCATTATTAATTCGCATTTTACCAGCACTAAAAACCTTCAACTTCCTTCAACTACTGTCACATTTACTCATTGCTTTTCAGAGACCAGAGCAAGAGCATTATTACATATTCAATGATGCTATTCGTTTAAAAGCATGAAAATTAATGTAACTGATAAACTAATAGCTCCAGAGTAGGAAATTTTGCTCTTACGGCAAAAAGTAAAACGGTGATTACATGTCAGCTTGATACGAATACAGTGACCAGGGAATTTATTTTTTCGTAGTTGCAGTCGCAGTTGTTATTAAGTAACGTTCATAACCTTGATTTTGTAATGTACATTTTAGATTGTAGTTTAAATCGTCATAAAGTTCGAATTACTTACGTACTATTTGACGAAAGCAATAAGGAACCACTGAAATTAAAAAAAACAACTAGGGATCCTAAAATCTTATGCTACATCACGCGAATTACAGAACTAAATCCATCGTGCCTTATACATTAACAAAACGTGGCAGCAGTCATTTTGTCCTGGCTACATTTCAAAGTAACCACAACCTCCACTAATACTGCCGTTCGAAAATCAAAGGTGCTTAAATTAATATAATTTTGATTGCAATTGAGTGCACGCTCTGGTAGCAATTTCCTTACTTTAAATTCTTTCAACTTTTTTTTGTAAATTATTAATCATTTCTCTTGGTAACTTATTCCAATCCCTGACACCCTTACCTAAAAACAGAATCTTCCTACACCTTTGTGCCTGAAATCGAGTGTCAGCTTGTAGTCACGGTTATCTTTTCCCATACATGCATTACTTTTAATTCTAATGCCAATATCTTTCAATGCCTCATCATCAGTATACAGCTTGTAGACTATATCTTCATTGCATTTATCTTCATCTCATGTTTACCAACCCAACTGGATATCCTGTCCAGATCACCCTGCAGCTGTTCGCAGTCCTCTTCCGTTTTTATCCTTTAATACAGCATTATGTCATCCGTAGACAATACAAATTCTGGTAGTAAACCAACACAATTATTCATCAGAATAATGAATAGCAATGGTTCCAATACATTACCCTATGTACTTTCATTTTTACTTCCACTGCTTTTCATGCTGCATTTCCTAAGCTAACTTTTTGTTTTCTACCTTTTAAAAATTCTTCTACCCACCATACACTTTCTCATCCATTCCAATAGCTTTTACCTTATTTCCTATCATTATGTGGCTCACTCTGTCAAAAGCCTTTGAAAGATCTAGTGCTACACTGTCAATTTGTCCTCCCTTGTCCATTTCACCCGAAATATCTTGCATATATACCACCAACCAAGTTTCGCATGAATAATCTTGCCTAAAGGGTACTTGAAAACCACTTACACTCCGTGACTCCTCACATATATTTCTCCATTAATTTACCTAGCACTGATCTCAAACTGATTGACCTATAATTTTCGACTCTATCACTTACTCCTCCTTTATGTACCGGCGCTACTATCGCACTTTTTCATTCCTCTGGTACGCATAAAGGATCCAGACTCAATTTAAATATTTCTAGATAAGGTACAATGCCACATCTGGCTATCTTTAACATATCTGTTGTAATATTATCTACACCAGCCTCTTAAAAAATTTCAGCCTTCTTAGTTCCTCCATGATATTCTCAGAATGAAATTCAAATTTTTTAGTCTGCTCATTTCTAATTGTGTTTTTAAGCTCGTTATCCGATTTCCTCCCCACCCCCCCCCCCCTCTCGTTCCTGATTCATTGTCCATAATGGTTCACTAAACCAGTTACTTATATTGATGTTGGGTTTTATTCTCCGTCTTAAAACAGAAGTTAGGTCTATACAAGTCAGTTACTTATAATCTCTGCCTTTTTAAAATCTTCAGTAACTTCTTCTCCATCCTTATCTATAAGCGCGTCTACACCCTCCCTTCCCTTCTGTTGTCTAACATAGCCATAGAAATTTCTTGATGCATCAGTCAATGGCCCCACTGCTCTGACAATACTCTTCATAAACCCATCTTTAGCCACCTTCTTAGCTATTATCAAGTACTTGTTTGTTGTTTTTAAATATTCCCTACTACCCTGCTGCCCCTTAACTCTGTTATATTCTCTTCTTACCAACCTCTTTAACACCCTCACCTCCCTATTACAGTACACTGGTTCAGTACTTTGTTTTTTGTTTCGGAATAAATATTTCTTCCCCCTTTCTTATTATTTCCTTGAACTCTTCCCACCATGACTCTACTGTACTTGTGCATTCCCTCCAATTGCTGAAACGTTCTCAGTAATATCTCTCACACGTGCATCAATACATTCTCTGTATTGTGATCGAAAGTTGTTCGGTTAGAACTAATTACTTGCGGCTGAAATCAGTAATATGGCTTCAGAGAAAGCTTAGGAAATAAAAAATAAGTCCTGACGATCTTAAGTGATACCACGTAAGATTAGTTTTAATCCACACAAATTCTTATATTAAAGCAGAAGTAATTGGTGTAATCAATATATTGTCAAAATTAAACCAATATCGAAACAGAAAATAATTTGACTTTTTTGGAGGTTAAATATATGGAATTGCTTTTTCATTTAGGACGTAAATAAATTTTCATTATTGCCGTATTTTTATTATTACCGTAATTATTGTTAAAGAAAACTCTTACACTATAAGACACTTCCATACAAACGAAGTCGTGGGTAATTGCTAGTAAGTTATTAAATTTTTGCTTTCATGAATTAGTACATAAATAAGGTAGTAAATAAAATATTTAGGTACCTACCTAAAACTCCGCTCAAGCAGATAGATAATATTATAAAGTCTGAATTGAACAATGTTTGCAGTAAGCAACGCGCGTCATTAGCATTTTCGCTGTCTTGCCATGTAAAATCTTTTCCAGAGCGCTACAAATTTTCACTGTCTAATGAAATTGTAGACGGCCATTATGCCTCTCAACCCAACGCGTCTCGCAGATACCTTGAATTGTAACTCCAAATTCTTAAAAAAAATTTAATTCCTTTTAGTGGATGAATTGGCAATTTCATTGTGTCCTAGTTACTAACGGCAAGAAATGGCTGGATGACATAGATGACATGTTATTAAGAACAGGACTGTTGCTTGTTCAGCATATAAAATTTGCAACTATTTTCGCAAGCATCACAGAAAGTCACAAAACTTCCTTTATTATACCATTGAGTATGTATTTAAATGAAAGGCTGAGCTGTGAGATATGTGTTATGTTTGTTGTTTCATCGAATAAAATATAAAAGTATTTAGTTACATTCACATTCAGTAAAATACTTTCCTAAATGATTTCATTGCAAACATCAATCAAATAATTTTGCACAATTTTGCTGATGTATGTTACATTAGACTTAGAAGTCTCTAAATGATGCTGCTAATGCTATGTCACGAGATTCTACACGGAATTTTAAAAGTGATTCCTTCATCAACTACCGTGCTGTTGTTACTTGCTTCTTTATCGAAAAATTTGTCCTCATCGCGATGACCACGTAACGATATATCTTGATGAACACAAAAATTATCGTTTTGGCAATTGATCGTAAGCTTTACTTTATTTTCATTTACTTTTGTCATTTTTTGACTGCTAAATTTGGTTTTCAGTTTTGTGAAAAGCTGTTAAAAAGCTTTTTCCAGCTTCGACAGTTATTTCGTGGTATTTATTTCGCTGGTGAGTTAGCAACACACCATTTTTACCAAGAAAATCATCGAAAGCTATTAATGGTTCTTTTATGAATCGTTTTAGAGGTGTTTTTGACTGTGTGGCAACTCAAGGGCGTTACTGTATATAGAACATAATTTTTCTGTAAAGGTCTTGGTCTTTATGCGATAAAGCAAGCCACTGAAACTTGTCAATGTGTGACTTCTGAAATATATATATATATTATTATTACAACACACTGTGGGAAAATATAAATTTGAGAAGGCAACTAATGTTTGTCGATCAATATAGCTCTTGTTGAAACGTCTAGGTATTTTCTTACAAACCATCCAAAATCTGAGGAAAATTTCGATTGAGAAAGCAAACTTTTTATCTGATTATAACTGGAAGTCGACGTACACGAAATCGGCAAGCATAGAACAGCTTCAGCAGGAGTAATATTTTCTTCTTCATCTAAGTTTAAGGTAGTTGTTGAAGCATCGGCAGCACACATATGCATTAGTGCTCAGTATAGGTAAATTTTTTGGGTTTTTATCAATCTCAAACCTAGGTTTCTTCGTAAAAGAATGAATCTATCTTTCTAAATAAACCACTACATGCATTACGTTTCGACACACCAGCACAATCACATTTTTCGCAGTATCCTGTAGTAAAAAACACCCGTCCATAACTAAGCAAAAATGACAATATTTATGTAAATACATCAAACGGTTTAGTGGCGAGAAGCGCACGGAGCTACGCGGCTGTGACGTCACCGAACATCGGACGCGGAGCCGCGAACGAATAGTACGACGCGCTGCGCGACGCGGCAAATCAAAAGTTCCAATTACGCGCTCAATATTCAGTTCACAATGACCGATCGGATACAACATAATATTATAAACAGTATACAGTCGCATTGTGACTGTCGTGTATGTTTTGTGAGATCTGGCCATCCATTATTCAAAGTAATCTTGTTTAATTAAAATCAGTGAGATTAAAAATATTATCAGAGGCCGAGCCCAGGGGGGGGTCATGACCCCCATGACCCCCCCCTTGGATCCACCAATGGAGCCAACTCGAGTTACCACGAGCAACCACAAGTCTTTCCGTTTCCACGGCGCAATACATGACAAACCTCAGATAAGCTCACCAAGCCACTCGTAGTGGGAACAATGCGTTTAAGCCATTGCGTTAATTGGTGAATTGGCTGGGCAGACATGGACATCAGCGTCGAGGGGGTGTGGTAAGCAAGAAGCTTTGTTTCCTTCCCAGTCTTGACGGCAGAGTCATTAGGCCTGGGGTGTCTTTAAATAATCGTTTTCCAGCCACTCTATAGACTGATCCCAGAGTTACTACACAGTAATCACGGAATTTTATATTATGATATTTCTTGAGTATTTAGGAACTTGCTATCGAAAATTAATTGACGTTTAGATTTTGATACCTGCTTTATAACATTTTTCAATTAGTTTTCACTATTTTGAGCAATATTGAATGTGTTTATGTCTGTGAGAGTTTATTGTAAATGCTGCAATACAATTATTCAAATGTCACTCAACGAGTTTTGGTCATAGCTTTAGACAATATGACCAAAGAAGCAGGGGCGTAGCTACTATGGGGCTAGGCGGTGCAGTGCACCGGGGCCTCTACGCTGAGCGGGCCCCCAAGCATACCTCAGGGGGCCCCCAAGCGCACCTCTGGGGACCCCCAAGCGCAGGTCAGAGGGCCCACGGGCCTTCACAGCAAACTCGCGACTTTTTTTTTAGTTCTACCGTCGTCTAAGGGAGCCCCCTCACTAAGAGGCCCTCACTGCTCAGGGGGGTCACTAAACACAGCTCAGGGGGCCCCTGCCAGCAACACAAAGCAAAAAAAGGTCGGCCATCTGGCCTGAGGGCCCAAAATAATTTATTTTTTTGCATCGGGGCCCTTGTTGACCTAACTACGCCACTGCAAAGGAGCAGTAGAAATTCATCCACATGACGAAACAATCACAGGGATAAATGGCGTAGTGCTCATAAAAATGGAATCCTGTTTGTCAAAACCCCGCTATTGGCTCCAGAAGTATGCCAGTGACAGAAATATGTGTACATGAAGCCGGACTCGACTGTGCCATCCATTTTCTATTTCCTTCACCTCCATCTTTCTCCTCACTCCCACGCCACATTTATGGCAGCTGTGAGTATTTGAATAATTCCACGCATAATGTTTTCGAAAACTGAATTAAACTGATAAAACAAGGTTGCTCTCTTAAGAATGTTCAGTACCCTGTCAGTTCTCTTGAGAGCAACCGAAGTGGCTCCGGTAGTAAATTTGACTTCAATGATATCCCCGTTCATTAGCCGAGTGGTCTCCAAACGACATATTAATGCTAAAATATAATACCGTTGACGTGTTTTATAGAACAGAATACATGTTTAGTATCCAGCGAAACAGCGTGACAGTATTTATATATCAAATCATGTAATGGTTCTTCCATCTCTTCTTTATCAGGAATATCGGTGATGCTTAAGCCCATTCCTTCCAATATTTGAGCGAACCTAGCTATAAACGACTACGTAGTTTTTGGAAGATTGCCTTGTAATGAAACTGATATAATGTAAGAGAGACATTAACAGTCTCAACCCTGTCAGATAATAACCGATATCTGAGCATCACAAACATTTCTGATGTGTGCAATTAGGTTTACTTGTGTAACGAATTATTTAACGTAATACCCACAAGGGTATCCGAATGCATTAAAGCAACCCTACACTGTACTGTGGGAGTACCTCGGCCCCAGATTCAAATCTCTGATAGCTGCCACCTACATTTAGGCATCTATGCATAAAACTATTATCGTGTCATATAATGTGACAATATTGCCTCTAGCTCGTGACAACAGGTTCGACTAAGAAGCATAAAGGATGCCTTAAAATAGTGCAGGATTAAACGGAATAATAAATGTTTTAAATGCTGTCCGGAAGGAAGTGAGAGCTTAGTGTAAGTCATAGAAATAACAGAAATAAAAGTTTATAATAGCAGACATGGAAGGCTGGAAGAGGGCAAGCTTACAGGTCAGTCAACTCCAAGCGGGAAGCCTGACTGACACCAAGGGCAGGGCTGTCATCAGCTAACATTGGAAGAACAAAATCGTACCCGAGGGGGAGAGAGACAAACTTCACCTCTGCGAATTCTGCAACTCAGTCCATAAGGCATAGGTGATATAACGACGAAGTTAAAGCTAAATATGTAAAGGTGTACCGTCTAGCCAAGCATCGAAGAAAAATACCACTACTGGCTGCTTAACTGGGGTGTACCGTTACTAGAGGTAGCATAAAAACTTTCCCATTTACAAAGGAGGTCTTTAGTTTCAGCTCATTCTCAGTCAGAATTTTAGTAGCTATATGAATTATTTTGTCAGTAATTTTTGGGGCCATGATTGGTAGCAGCCATGAAGCCGCAAGGAAGACGGTAATGAGACAGGAACTACTACTACGGTAAAGTCATCATCATTATCATCAACATCAGACGTTTCTGCTTTTGCGGATCATCCTGCACATCGTCTTCCAAGCCTGGCGCTCACTTCAAGATTTTTCCTCCAACACTTTTCTCCAAACGACTCCTCTGTTCTGAGGCTGTGCTTAGTTTTGAAAGCATGCTTCATCCACTATCGGCTTGCTAGGCTGGTTGTAGCTTCACCAGAGACCCATTGGCCGGCATTTTTCTGGATTCCTGTAGGACCTTTACAGCTACCGTATCGGTCCCGGGGCACACTACGTCCCCACTGTACATCGCCCCACAAACAGTCCTGTTATGTTCTGTAACAATTTAAATTCATCCATGTGGAGGTCACAAAATGAGGCTGCTAAAGAATGAAAGATTAATATGGGTAGTTTTCTGTTGTGATAAGAAAATATGGCAGTTTTGTAAGGAATTGTACAGTGAAGAAAACTTCTGAATATTTAGAAAGAAATTTAATACTGTTAAATATCTTTTATGGTAGGTAGAGACATGTCAAGTGCAAAACTGATTTCAAAATAGACTAAATGTGAGTTGATAAATTTGAAGTATTTATTGTAATACCAACTTCAGCATTATTCAATAAAATCCTACAAGAAGAGTGCATGAATGTACTTGTATGCAGTTTTCTAAGGGGGATTTGTAATTATCATAAAGTAAAGGATTAACTGGCAATACCCATTAAATTAATAATAAAAAAGTAGAAGAGGAAGAGTGGAAGGAAGAAGAGGAAGAAACGGTGGACGAGGGGGGAGGGAGTGGGGGTATCACGTTCATAATGTCAGAGTAATGTTTTGTGCCAAGCTTGATCTTCCAATTGTATGCTGTTGCCATGGAAGGTTCCATCTTACTTAGCAGCTCCTGTAGGATATTTTAACATAATTGGTTTCCTTTTACCTTGCCAGCATGCTAAGTATTATTTTGTGTGTACATAACTGTCATACAGACCAAGTGTTGAGCCAGCTAAATCCGCATTGAGTATCATCTTCATTTGTGTGGCTTAGCAACCTCGGCGATGAGGCGTGGAAGAATGCCAGGTAATGAATTACATCCCTTTACATCCCACCTTTCAGAATAGCAGTTTAAATTCATTAACCTAAAGCAGTACCGGATTAGCCATGTAGCAAGAGAGCAAATGCTACGGACCCCACGCTAGGATTCTCAGGGCCCGGGGTAAGCTGCCCCCCCCCCCCCTCAGTTCAAATGGGCAACCTTTTTTTAGATTTAGCTTTACCTCTGCCCCACGTGGCGACAATAGGCTATTTTATATTGTAAACTTTAATAAGTAAAGGAAACCAAGGGTCAAAAGAAATGACGTCTGTGAGATTATCATAAACGGTAAGTATGAAGATGATGATCCGGAATCTTCTTGGACTCTACCATAGGTGACGATACAACAGGGACTCTACGGACCATGAAACGATGATAAACATCATCATCTACAAACAACTATAAGATTTTTTTTAATTTGTATAAATTTATTTGTGTGTATTTACATTCGTATTGGCTAACTAGGACCAAGTTGGGGTGAAGGGTTTTGGGAGAGACTATACTAGCCTTTTCCAACAAAATGTCAACCTCTCCTTCATGTGGAGCACCCTGTTTACACGGACGAGGCTCTGGTGACTGAATGATTCCCGGTATAAGGAGTCACCCATTGCTTGCCAACAGCCTCCGAAAGGAGGGCGGAAGAGCAGGGAGTGGTCCAGGGCACCCTCTTGCCCTTGGAGTTGGAAATGGCCCCTAAAGGCGGATGAGTTAGAAATGATCAACGGTATGGGGATGCAGAAGGCAACAGGAAACCACTGCATTAAAGAACCAAAGGGTATCCCGAGGACATGTAATCCTCTCAAATTACATATATCATTATGGCTTCTTCCTGGGTAAAATAGTCCCCTGAATTATGCCTGATGAATGCGCATCGAAATTTCGTGAAAGAACACCATGAGATATTGAGAAACAAAGATATTGAAAAATTTCTAAGAATCTGAACGGTTAATGTTTACATAAACTATAACTGAGTTATGATCTTAATTTACTATATAGTAGGTCCTTAGATTAAGTGATTGGATTACTATATTAATCAATAATAAAAAGAGTTTCCTCAATAGGTTTGAGTTTCATTTTGTAAGAAATCGTCATGTTTCAGAGCCCCACCCCACTTCCTTGAAACCAATATGAGTTGCCCCCCAACCGCCCCCCAGCTCAAATCTTGCCCCCCTCTAGCTCTGATCCTCGATACGCCCTTGCCTGTGACTGTTCAGTCATCTCCATTTTTTATTTTATTTATATAACATTTTGCCATCCTCATTTCTTACTGTAAATCAACACAGTCAGTCATTAGAATAACAGCAATGGTTTCCTTACACTGCTCTTTGAGTCTGCTATTTTCACTTACACCTCTTTTGATACTGCATCACTCACACCAACTATTTTAAGAATACTTTTAGCCAGAAATTCACTTTTTCATCCACTCCAATGGTTTTTACTATATCTACCACCATTTTGTGCCTTATTCTGTCAAATGCCTACACTATCAATGTGGCCTCCCTTGTCAATTCTATCTGCAATATCTTGTATAAAATTTATGGAGATTCACATGCATAGCCTTGCCTAAAACTATGTTGCCATTTTGCAAATTCTCAGACATTTCTGATGTAATTCTAAATTAAACTCTCTATCAACTTACCTTCCACTGAGGTTAAACTAATTGACTTCTAAGTTTCAAACCTTTTCATCTCCCTTCCTTTACAGAGAGGTACTGCTATGCAGGGCTGGCACTAGGTTTCTCGAGCCCCTCAGCAAATTTTTTGATTCAATTTTTTTTTTTAATATAAAGCCAGAAAATTTTAATGCAAAAATCAAATAACGCCTTTTTAGAAAGTTTTTTAAATTTTTGATTTCTATTCAGCCTGGTACCCTGGCAGGTGGACCCGGTGTACTTTTTTCCTGTTCAACTCCCCCCCCCACACACACACACACATAATGCCGTCCCTGCTACTATTACACTTTTCCAGTTCTCTGGTAACCAGTAAGTCTCTAGACTAGACATAAATACTATTACAATATATGGTACAATATCGTATTCCCCTATCTTTAATACATCTGCAGTACTATTATCTTCACTTTCCCCATTTATGCCTTTGTAGTTTCCTAATAATATTCATCAAATCTTCTTCCAATTGTTTGGTCTGTTCATTTCCACTTATGTGGATTTTTCCCTGCCATCCATGAATGATAATCACTAATGGTCTCATCAAAACAGTTACATAATATCTCTGCCTTTTGTATTTCAGCGTGATCTGGGTGTTATTTTGGATTGGTGCCATAAATGGCAGCTTACACTTAACTGCAAAAAGTGAAAGGCAATGCAAATAAGTAACAAAAAGACTCCGGTTATTCATGAGTACAAAGTTAATAATTCAGTTGTTGACACGGTGGATTCACTGAAGTTTCTAGGCGTAATATTACAAAGCAACATGAAATGGGACTTGCACATAACTTCCGTCGTAGGCCAAGCTAATTCGAGATTATGATCCATAGGTTGTGTTTTGAGGAGTTGTAATGCTCAAACAAAGGAAATAGCGTACAAAACACTAGTGTGTCCACATTTGGCTTACTGTTGTGGAGTTTGGGATCTGTATCACAAGGGATTGATTGACACATTAGAGAAAGTACAGAAGAGAGCCACTCGATTTGTGACTGCTTGTTACAGTCCTTATGAAGGTGACACTGAACTGATACACAGATTGGGCTGGGATTGTCTGGCAGACAGACGATGTCATTTTCATTTGAATTTATTGGAGAATATGCAAAATTCTTTAATTTACGAGTGCAATGAAATTCTTCATCCGCCAACCTATTTAGGTCACAATGACAGGAGGGATAAAATTAGAGAAATAAGATGCCTACTGATGCTTTTATGTATTCTTTCTTTCCTCATTCTGTTCAGGAATGGAATTCACAGAATTAGGATTGGTGCTTAGCACCCTCTGCCACCCACAGTATTTGTGAATTGTAGAGTATAGATGTAGATCACCAATAACTACTTTTCAATCCTTATCCACATATGTTCAAATATCTTCCCTTTCCCTCAGTTTTTTAACATTGCCATACAAATTTCTAGAAGAAACATTGATTGGTCCTCCTGCACCTATTTATTATATTATGTTCCCTTCTGGCTTGCTGTATCTTAACTCTGTTGTGTTCTCTTCTTACAAACTTCTTTAGATTTCTCACCTCCCTATTGTAAAATATAGATTTGGTACTTTCCTTTGTTTTTTGTTATGTTTTGAAATAAACATTTCTTCCACCATTCTCATTACTTCCTAACCCCATCGTAACTGGAAGTGGACTCCCTTACAGCTTTAGCTAACAATTCAGAATGTACTCCTTTCCTCTTCTATTCAAGCACAACCCATATGACAGAACTAAGGCCTTTCATTAGCAGCACCTCCATCTCACCATTTACCTGTTGATTTCTCTCCACCCCCTGTTAATTTCATTCTACTTCCTGTTCTGAAATTTTCCATCTCAGAAACAAAATGGACAGTACCGTGGGAAATCTTCATGTTCTTCCAATTTTTTCATTCTTTTACATCCCCCCTGCCCCCTCCCCTTTTCAGTGAAATCACTTCTAATACTCACTGTAATGTGCACCTTCTCCCATGTCACCCTGAGGTGTCTATCAGAAGAATGTGCTTGGATGTTCTGCTACTGCTTTCACCCTCTACCTTCTTTCATCTCTCATGTAAACACGAATTAGAAAAAACCACACTTAATGCATAATCCTTACAGTCATCTGCACATGCATTGCTACTTTTTGACAGTAACCATACTGGAGAAAACAACTGCGTACCTCGATGGTCATAAGTTCTCTGGGTAGTTGATATGCAAGAATAATAATGTACATTCAAAACACTGGGATGAAAAGTGCCCTCATGAAGTAAGAAATCTATTTCATCCAGCTTATTGCTAAGCTTTTGGTTTTTACTTGAATAACTTAAAACATGTTCTTCATATTCACATGTTATTTGCTTCTTCCTACAACTTGTATCAATTTTATTTTTTTAGAAGTTGTGACAGCTTCATTGAACTAACTATTGCTCCACATTCCTGATTCACTTTGATATCAGCACAACTGCATAAAACTTTGTTGTGTTTTACTCAGTTAGGGTTCTTGAATATTGGTCATCATTTATTACACTAATGATTCATAAACAGTGCATATAAGAATATTACTAGAGTCCGTCTCTTAAAAAGCACTCCATAAAGCGTGTCTACTGGAGATAGTGATTCTGCTACAATGGCCACTAATGACTTCACAATACTGCTGTTGCCAATTGCAAGACGTATTATTTTCAAGCAGTAATTACATTTTAATACATTCTGGACCATTAGTTTCAAGAAAAAATTAGGTTGTAATACAGCCTGGACAGCATGACATCCTTAAATGTACTTTGGAAAATATTTCTAGTGGTGTCTTGTGTTTGACTACTGTACTATTATGATGCCAATTCCTGACGGAATCGTGATCTCCAGTAATACCCATAAAGCATATGCCATTCCATGCTAGCATATCTTAGAAATTTCACCCCTGCCTCCACCATTTATTCAATGTGGGTTACTGATCTCTTCATTTATCTCCCTTATGATCACAAGTTTTATGCTTCACCAGAAAGTTATTTTTGAAGGGAAATTAGCCACTGCCACACTATTTTAATAAGTGTTTCTATCTTCTTCTTTAGCATGGAATGATGGTATGCAGGCCCTAATCTGGGGGACTGAGTTTCCTTTTTTGTCTGGTTCCTTTCCCTCATCCACCCTGGTGTGGAGGACCCTACATTATTCACTCAGGATCACTGTGGCACCCAAGCATCCTTATAAAAACAAGGCAGGGATACCACCAAGTAGTATGACACAGGAAAGAACACCCAGGAAGGTATGAGAATGGCAACCAATGAAATGATGGAAGAGGCAAAGATGCAGGATAGAATTGGCAAATCAAGTAAATGGAGATATCGACAAAAGATAAAACCAGAGGAAGGATAGACAGGTCTGGTGTTCGGGATTTGTGATATGGCCATGTGAAGTTTTATTAAAAAAAAAACAAATTAAATTGATTGATAATAATAAGCAAACAAAAAAAATCTCTCTGCTTCATAGGCATGTAAATTACTATGGCGATTGTATTAAACTTGTTTTTAACTAAGAAGCCTATGACATCGGAGAGATGTTGTTTTCAAATTGATTAGCTTGATATTTCTTCAGAAGTATGAAGAATATTGTGGAAAAATCTCTGCTTTAATCATTGAGATCAGTTTTATCAGCAAACTACGAAACATCAAGTTTTATTATCATCATTCTCTAGCAACAAATGAAAAATTCTTACATTCCGTAAATTCGCTTATCACTGCAACATACTTTGTAGGATGAAGTGTGGAGTTACTTGCTGCCAATGCCTAGATTTTTCTGCCCTCGGTTATATTCTGAGGGTTGAATTGTATCCGATACATCATCAATATCAACATCTTCACATTTTTCCAGTACACCACTTTCAAGTACTGCTGTTTGTATGGTTGCTCTGTGTGTTCCTCCTATCAACTTTTCATTCTGAGATTAAATTTTCCCACTGGCATTTTCAATGTTACTACAGTGTCTTCTTATTTCCACAGAATCCTGTTTTATATATACTACTATACACTTATCCAGCTTTAATTTTCTTAGCTTTTGTTTATCTTCAGTTCATTTGTGAAATATTGACATTATGAGTATTTTGTATTTTTCCCTTTGGTACATTAATTTCAAAAGGTTACCTCTGGACCAAGATTTTCAGCTTGCTTCTTTCCTTGTGACAATGTTCCTTCACCTGCTTTTATATTTTATCTTGCTCTTCAATGTGTACCATTTTTCTTTATTTGAATTTCATCCATTGTTTTCCCATAAACTTGCAGTTTAACTGTACCAACTTTTGGTGTGTGTGACAGGCACCTCTGGTTTGTTAATTTCCAGTCTGCTTTATCCATGTTTTTTTTTTATGTTCTTGAATTTTAGCCTGCACTTAACAATCTTCAAATTTTGGCCAGAGTATCTAACTTTGAATATGCTTTACAATAGAAAATCTATATTTTTAATTTTTGTTTAGCAATAAATTAACCTAGCAGGTATTTTTCATCCATACTGGGCATCATCAAGAGTGTGTTGTAGTTGTAAGATTCCTAAATAGTCTTTTCACTACAATTACTTAGTGGGTATCACAGGCTTCTGAAATCCTAGGTCTTCACTCATTTCTTTCTACAAAATTCCTTAGTGGAACTTTTCTAATTTGAATCCAAATGGACCATAAATAAACTTTAAATTACCAAAATTTCAAATTAGGATGTGTTTCTAAAAATAGGTAAAAATGCAAGAAAGAAGTCCTTAGAAATTAAGTTCTAACTGCTTTATTTAGACAGCACTTTAACTTATTAAAATATATTGTAAAAAGTCAAATTTATAGTTTAGCAAAAAAATTAAAAATGGTTAACTGTTTATTTGCATTAATTTTTTTTGCAAAGACATGAAGTTCATTTAAAGTAATGGAGAGAGAATCACTCATGTTTGCTTGATGTAGCATTGAAGTTTGTGGAAGTATTTAAATGTAAGGTATCAATAAACAACTTGCACACAAACCATTAACAAAAACACGGATTGTACATGGCTACTGTACTCTTAAAATCGCACACAAAACAGCGGACAAGACTCCCACAATTGGCTGAACTGCAACTGGATATTAAACAGTGATACAGGTGGCTGGCTAATTAATGAGTCACTGCATTCTTGGAAACAATGGGGAAGGGTGGATCACATGCTCTGGGCAATGACATTAATGATTACTATAAGAGACTGACTTTTTACAAGATAGTGATCAAGAAAAATATGTTCCAACCAATATTAATTTACATGAGAATTACATGTTCTTTTCCTAAATACAAATAAATTTTCTTCAAAATAACAAAAAATAATTCAAATTATAGGAGTTATTTTTACAATAGTTTAATTCAAATTTAAGGGACAAGAAGAAAATTTCAATTTATTGAGAAATTCGAATTAGAGAAGTTCCACTGTATAATTTTCTTCAACTTGTCCACCATCCCCATGATTGATTTTCCTAACCAGCAGCTATACAAGTTCTCTGATGTTATCCTCTCTTCTTGTGAAGTTGGCATGCATCCTTCTATAATTTAGGAGGTGTGTTTTAATTCTGTTAATATGCTATTTATAACTTTTCATAGTAACTCACAAAATTACCTACTTTATTACAATTCCATTTCTGTAACTTGAGCCTTTTAGATAGATTAATGACTGTATTTTACCACAGTATAATCTAAGACAACCTTCTTTTAACCATTACATCCCAAATACTTCTTAGATTAAGTCTGTCCATCTCCCAATTCTGGTGGATCATTCATATGCAGTTCCCCAATGACAACATGGATGGCAAACTAATTTTATGGAATTACATTTGTGCAGAATAGACTTTGTGCCCTTATTTCAGAGATTTTCCGCTCGGGAGGATATTGATTCAGTTCGTGGTCTGGACATTCAGATTTTGATTTCTCAAAATCATTTCCTGAGAATGCTGGGATGCTTACTTTGAAAACCAATGGCTTCATTCCTTCCTATTCTCCCCCATCCTTTTCCAGGTAACTTCAACAAGTCACAAAGACCTACTAAAAACAGATTTATCATAGCCTTCAAAAACCCAATGTCGTTGAACATTTCCAATTTATGTTCATTTAAGGTCAAAGGGGTTCCCATGAACAACTACTGACTAATCTGCCTTCTGAAAGCAATAGGTAAATTCCAGGATTAATTCTGTAACTAGGATTGTAATCTCTGGAAATTGGTAAATGGGTAGATATTTAGCAAATATATTCACATCCCAACCCTTGCAAAAGGGTTGGGATGTGAATATACATCAGCTATTTTCAGTGGCATTTTATTTTTCACTCATAGTTACTAATTACTGCCACCATTATCTGTTGCCTTATGAACACTTACATCCCACCTCTGGTAACATAGTACAGGTATATGCACACTGATCTTAAATTTTGACTGTTGTTTGTTTGGAAAATGTTATGGCCTTAAGAGGAATTAATTATGAATTGCACATTTTACTTGTGTGCTGTGTAAGTACTGAATAATTTTAAGTTATATAAATTAATTTAAAAAATTGACAGCAAACCTGAGCTGTCTAAATGGCTAAAAGGAACAAATATTATATTAGAAAATGAATTTATAATAGAAAAACTAAGAGCATGCTACTCTTGATTACAATCACTTCACTGGCAACAAAGAAGCAGTGATAATAATAACTTGTTTATCTTTCAAGATAATTTATTTTATCAAATTCTAACATTCTACCCTACTTTATTACACTGGAACAGTGATGAAATTATGAAAAGCTTGTAACTGTAGAGAATAAATAAACTTTGTCATACATCTTTTCTTCTACTGGGCAGGGATAAAAATGCTATTAAATTAATTAGGAGTAATTTTTTCATGCATGTCATTGTAGTAACTGCTTCTTCAAGGCCAGCGCTAGGATTCTCAGGCCCGGGGTAAGGATTCTTAGCAGTGACATAACTAGTTGGGGCCTGTGGCTAATTAATCAGATGGGTGACCTTTTTTTTAGCTCTACAACTGTCCGGGAAACAATGGGCAGATTCTTGGGTGCCTACAGCCGGTATCGCGCACCCCCAAGCAGGGCCGGCGTTAGGGAGGGGTAAGCGGGTCAAATGTACCCGGGCCCGCGCGGCTGATGGGGGGCCCAATCACCGGCTTTAGGCGCCCCCACTCGTAAGTTGTAGAACTAAAAAAAGGTCTCCCGTTTGGTCTGAAGGATGAATACACCAAGGGCCCCCAATTGGTTACCCCGGGCCCCAAAATCCTAGCGCCGGCCCTGCCCCCAAGGACCCGCTTAACCCCCCCTCCCCCCTCGTAATGCTGGCCCTGTGCTTCTTTCACCCATTTCTATTTTTATGGTGTTCTTCACATTTTGCATACCTAATTTATACCTTATACTTCATAGACTGAGGGACTTATGTATAATGGGATCTTTCAAGAGATATCAAAATAACTGATTTCAATATATCCGTGTGGTGTATAGGCTATTGTTTTAATAAAATGTTATATTGTGCTGTCTCTTTGGTATCGCCTCAAGACAGCTTCCACTGATGTTTTTGCATATCACCATGAGAAACACAAAGATAGCCTTTCACACACTGTTATTAGAAAATCCAAGACCAATTGAATTGCTTATTTGGAAAAGGCCATAAATCCAAATTTAAAAATTTTACAGGAGAGCATAAAAACTGAATAGCACAAAATCTGTAAGTTAATAGTTTTGTTTTGGATTTATATTTTACTACTTAATACTGATGTTATTGTGAAAGGTCCATTAAAAAATATGATCTGTAGTGGTAAAAAAATTAATTTTTATAAATTGGAAATATGGCATTTTCCAATTAAACGAAGACATAAAACTCTATTAGTGTTTAAAAATTAGTTTAGTGTTCAGAATACATGTTAAAATTTATATATATATATATATATATATATATGACAAGAATACTGCACAACTCGAATTATATCCTGATTTTGCAGAAGTTCAAAGTCTCAGAAATCCTCTTCTACTGGAGAGCTTTCATCTGTTGTTGCCCACTGACAGAGGTTAATTTAGAAATATATTTCGTCCCCAGGTATAAACTGCAGAATTTTTTTTTTTTTTTTAATATCATTCAGTTTCTTGATATTGATTGGAAGTTTACCAATATAGGTGCAAGTACTGGTTTCAGGTGGTAGTGGAGTATTATGAGCAGGTTAGCCCAATCAGAATTAATATTTTACAAGTCCATCGATGTAATTTGAAACTATCACAGTTCCAGGTTATACAATATTCAAAATTACAATACTGAGAAATCTGGAAAGAAATTTTCTGATTTCTGGGCATTTTTGCTTCTGACCTAACTGACACAGCATTCTTTTTGTAATTATTCTGCCACTGGCATCTTCAGAATATCTTTTTTAAATTTGGATTGAGCAGAACTGATTAAGCTATGATATTCTTCAGGCATATAGAATCGATCGTATTTCCTAAAAATAATTTTTGCAATACCAAAGTATCTGTTGCATGGTGAAAATAAATGTCCTGGTACTGGAAAATAGTGGTTAATCTTATTGAATTTACCACTAGCACAAACATCCAACAGAAATCGGACTACCTTGTGGTTATGGTTTTTGCCACGACAACTATCAGAAGGTCCTCATTAGGTCCATTAGGTGCCAAATATTCATGATAAGAATAAAATACAGATTGCCCCGTGTTAAAGTTATGCACACAAAATTCATACACCCAAAGGTTTCAGCAATAGAACACTACCTGCAAAGGCAAATGAGATAATAGTAGGCTATGAATGTAGTCAATGTCTATTGCATGAACTTCATTGTTTTTGCATAGATCTTTCATTTTCTGCCATTTTTTTTTTTTTTTTTAACTTGTTGTCTCAAGTCTTGTGGGCAATAACTTCAACTGCTGCTATCCGTTTGGCATTGCCATTGAAATGATGGCCTTTAATCTTTTGATTTAGCTCCTCACACTGTGAGCTAACCTCAATTTGGGGTAGACCGAAAAACAAATCGTAGTTTTCTTTGAAATATTTCCATTAGTAATTGTAATTAACTTTCACTTCAGGATGTAAATATACATATCTGACACCTTTCCTTATTTTACGTGAAATATTAATTCCGAAATTGTCACTCGACTTTGACATTTATGCCCCACATAACAGTTGACACAATAACAGAAAGTACTACACAAGTCATTGGAAAAGACCATATGTCCAGAGATATGGCCTTCTCGAACTACACAACGAATATGGTACCAAATTTTAATGTATATAGTAATGGTTCCTTCACAGCAAACATGCAGCTCCACTAAGAGAACTTATTTCTTTAATAAAACCTATTTTGGAAAAATGTGGATTTATGGTCTTTTCCAAATAACCGTCTCAGGGACCAATAATTACAAATAAATACAAATGTGGAACAGTACATAGTCATTAAAAAATCAATGATATTACTAACAACTGATAAGCAGTTATTTAAAATCCATTAGTATAGTCAATTTCCATTGTAATCCGCAAATACATATTATCCCGTGTTAGCTACTATATATAACATCAAACCCAGGTAATGTAATTGCTACATTTGTAAATGGTTTCAACACAAATATAAACAATACATAATTTCAGTAATTGTGAACAACTTTGTCACCTTCACCTTCCATCCACCAAACATGTAGTATTTTCTCTGTCATTCTTAGTTACCAAATTTCAAGAAGAATATTCTTTCACATTATCAGTTCTGAAATAAAAACCATTTCACTTTGGATTTAAAGTTGTTAGGTTTTCATATATAACATTTTATTTCTTGTGGTAGAACATTGAATAAAGAAGCTCCAGTGAATAATTGACAATGACTTGTAATCTTCGTGAATATTATATTCATTCCTGTTTTTATAACCGTGTATCAACATTAAGATTAAGGTGTTCAGGATTTTACATTACAAATGATAGTAGATATGCTGTGCTGGCATTGAAAGTACATCTATATTTCTAAAACATTTACGCTTATTACACAAATAATTCTTACATCATGTTTCTGTGATTTAAATACCTTCTGTGAAGAGTTTTCCCCATAATGAGATGCCATAAGTAAGCAGGGAATGAATATATGCTAAATACACTAACTGCCTAGTTTCTGTGTCAGCTATTTTAGCTATTATCCTCAATGAAAATGTTGCAGAATTTAATGTTTTTAAGAAGTTGTTGAGTATATTGCTTCATGTTCAACTTGTTATCTACATCTACACTGAAGAAGTTTAAGAAACTGCTTTCATTGATTGCTTTTCCTTCAGATAGCTGTCCTTTGCTTTAATTTTTTAAAGTAATTGGGTCTTTTCTATATTAACTATTAATTTATTTGCATTGAACCATCTCTTAATTTTCTTTGGAGCATCATTTGCTGCTTTTTCAAGGTTTTGTAGTGATGGTTGTTTCAATGATACACTAGAATCAGTTGCAAAAATCTACATGGATCCACTATAACTTAATACACATGGGAGATCATTGACATGGATTAAGAAAATCAGAGGGACAAGAATTGGACCCTGAGATACTCCACATTTAACTGTTCCCCATTCCGAGTTTATAACCTATCCTGTATTAACAGCTTTCAAAGATTAACATCGTTATCTATACCATAGTGTTCTAATTTACCTAGGAGAATCCCATAATCAACACAACCAAAAACCTTAGCGAGATCACAGAATATTCCTAAGGGATTTAATTTATTAGGTATTGCTTCCAATAAAATAAAAAGTGCCAACTGTGTCGAAACACCTTGCCTACAACCAAACTGTGCTTTAGTGAGTAGGTCATTATTATGTAGATGTACATACACCCTATAATTAGATATGGAATTTGTTGATCACACCCCGAGGTCAAGATCGAAATTAGTTTGTGTGAGGACTAATTTCATAAATCCACTGTAAGCATTTCCTGTTTGACGTTTTATTTCTATATCTGAAGACCTGTTCTCACAAAGCCACATTCAAATGTTCACTTGCTTTGTAATTTAATTGGAGGATGTCACTGTGGCATTGCTGTGGGCACGTGGTTTGCAAATATCTTCTTGTTAACTTTAAATCCTGTTTCAGTACAGTCTTCAAGCACTTCTTCATAAATAATCTGCGAGTCTACATTGAACGAGAGCTTCTTAAATCATGTGCAGAGGTATTTATATCCCTGACGATCGATATGCAATTCTTTTTGGCAGGGGTCTCCACACTTACTTCTCAGCACCTATCCCCCTTTTTGCCAACCTTTTGAATGGCTGCACTGAGGTAGCCACCTAAACATGAAATGGGACATGCACATAACTTCCGTCGTAGGCAAGGAAAATTCTAAATTACGATTCATAGGTCGTATTTTGAGGAATTGTAATGCTCATACAAAGGAGATAGCGTATAAAACACTAGTGCGTCCACATCTGGATTACTGTTGTGGAGTTTGTAATCCGTATCGCAAGGTTCTGATTGACTCAGTGGAGAGAGTGTAGAGGAGAGCCACTTGATTCATGACTTGTTGTTACAGCCCTTATGAAAGCGTCACAGAATTGATACATAGATTGGGCTGGGATAGTTTGGAAGACAGACAACGTAGCTTGCATTCGAATTTTTTGGAGAATATGCGAAAAAATTTAAATTTCAAGTGCAATGAAATACTTCTTCCGCCAACCTATTTAGGTCGCAATGACCGGAGGGATAAGATTAGAGAAATAAGATGCCGTACTGATGCTTTTATGTATTCCTTCTTTCCTCGCACTATTCGTGATTGGAATACGTGGGTTTAGGATTGGTGCTTAGCACCCTCTGCCACCCACAATGTTTGTGATTTGCAGAGTATGGATGTAGATAAACGCTCTCCTTACTAAAGCAGGGCCTTGTCAAACAGTTTAATTTTTTTCCACATGGTCATGCATTTGGCTATGCTGAGTCAACTATATCCTTAAAGTTGTCACACTAATAGGCAGAAATTCCTAACAATATTTTCCTCATAATTCACCACCATACAGATCACTCATTTACCACATTCAAATTCCATTGCTAGTCAGTACAGTGCTTTTGTATAACTTCAAAGCATAGTGGGTTCTGGAGTCAGTTTTAAGCTCACTGATGATGGTGTACTACTTACGTGGCTCCTATTGATGTACATAAACCAATCATAATTACTCTGGGTCCTATTGTTTGCAGTCGCACTGTAATTCAGATTTTTATATCTAGTATACTTTTCAAATCAGGAAATTCCAAATCTCCCTCCCTTCTTGCTCCATCTGATTGTAACTCTCTACAATCTGCTCACTTTTTACAAAACATTCACAATAATAATAATAAAGGTCTGTTTGCTCAACTGGTTAAACATTTAAAATTACTAGCTCCAAATACTGTGAATCTGATTCTTTTCATACATATCTGGTTTAAAACACATTAATCAAATTATCATCATTACTGCTCCATGTCAGTGCATATTTTTGTTAATGAAATGTGTAGGGTGTGAGGTGGAGAGAGGGGAATGTCCCAGCATTTGCTTTGATCAGTTGTTCTCAACCTGTGATCTGTGAAGTTGGGATGCGTAGCCTACACACAGAATATTAAAAATTAAATTCTAATTGAATTAAAGATAACAAAAATTAATCAATAAAAATTGTTCACACAAAATGAATTATATACTCATGTCTGTTTAAGGAAATATAAGCTATAAGCCAAACTTTCTAAAACCCATCAATATTTCAACAACCATGCAAAAATCTGGTATTTCCAGGATATGGTGATATGACTGTATTATTAGTGCAATAGTCTATTCACTCAACACGTTTCCAGTTGGTATAAAAAAGAGCAGCGTTTCTTTAAGGATTATGTCAATAACGGTTTATGAAGGTCTTGTTGTAGGCATAGGCATTAATGGACTGTGGCACGTGTCAATAACAATTGTTAGAGTTGGTAATATACAAGCGTTGAAGTAAGGTGCCAGATCTTCTTTCTTTCATTTCATGCATGGAGGTCAGTCATGCATGTAAGAAATATTGTAAGCATCAAGTCTACAGTTACATTATTATTCATTTTTTTAATAAATATTAAATCAGTTATTATTAGGGTTCGGATATTTATGACTAAAAAAATAGAGAAATATGCAGGCAAATATGACCTTAAAAATGGGTAAATATAACCTAAAAATTTGACAAAATATGACCAAATATTTGAATTTACTATACATCAAAACATGTTCAGTTAAACAGCACTGATTTTATCTAGTAGCGTCGCTTTCATGTAGACAGCATAAGTTGTTTCCGTACACCACTGCACCATTGGGAAGTTAAATTTTAAATTGTTTTGTTGAAGTTGCTTTAATTTAAAATAATTTACAGAATAGATCTCTTTAATCTGTACTAAAATACTCATCTCTAAATTCCCTTACGTAACTTTGCATTTTCATAAAAAAAATTATTTTTGGCATGGTGGTAGGTCTACTCGCTGAGCCACTGCGGTTTTAACGATGACTGAAGATATTTCATTGAGATATTGATTGACGCGGATTGACACAGCCATGCTTCTGCTGCATTGTAGAGAATAAAAGGGGGGTGGAACATTACATTTAGAGTGACAATAATGAATAACTTTAATTCTTGACTGGTGATTTCTGACCGCAGTGAACACTTGTTCCCTCTTTGTATGAACAACGGTGGCAGAAATTAAGGTGAGAGGGAAAAGGAGGAGAGGGTTTAGGTTTCTGTAAATCAAACCTCAACAGTATTTTCTATTTGTTTTAAAATATATGTATGCAAAATTCCATTAAAATCGTATAAAAAATGTGTTTGAATAAAGATTTTGTTAAAAATGTCCTGCACGCATATTATAGGTTCAACAGGTGGCTTCTTGCATACTCGTAGATTTACCCCCACCCAAACATTGTGAACATGACTGTAGAAGTTTACACTTCTATATGTTAACTGGGAGTAAATAAGTAGAGCAGGATTAATTGGTAGAAATCCTGATAAAACATAAATATTCCAAGTATTTGTAATAGAGGACGTATAATGTGTGTACAATTGACAACTATTATGTGAAAGATTGAGAGTATCATTAGAAGTTAAAATTTTGCGCACATAAACTGTAATTAAAATCAAATTTAAAATAGGTAAATAAATTAAGAAGGAAGAAACACGTGGAAAATTGAAGCTGATAAAAGAAAGGGCGAGAATAAATTAATGAATGGCATTATTCACAGGTAACAGCCTCCAGAGTGTTGAGAAGATCACATTAAGAATAACTAATGAAGGAAGAATATAACCATGAGTAATCAATGCAATATCAAAGTAATTTTCTCTAAAGTGTAACCACAGGGTAATATCGAAGTGGTGTTAAGGCTTAATGAAAACATTAATAGGAGTTTAATTAGAAGAGTGCTAGCAATATCTGGAACTAGTACCCACACAAATGTAACTACATAAAGATAAGTCCTTACCTTGAATCATAATGAAAGAAAATAAGAAATTTTCAGTAAATGTGTAGCGCATACGAGATGTATTATAAGTCGAAAGCATGATGTATATTATTGTGAGGACAAAATGCTGAGACCAATTGTGAATAAATGTTACTGTGGGTATCTGTAGCAGTGGATGTTCATATTATTAGTTGTGGAATATCCTTAAAATACACTTGGTTGGAGTTGTGCATAAGCAATGATGTACACAGTCCGTGAATTACCAAACAAACACTAACTGTCTACATTAATAAAAGAAATGAAACATGTATGTGCTATAGAAATTTATTGTTGTAGAAGACTTAAAAATATGGTTGTAAAATGTCCTGTTGTTGCAATAAGCTAAAAACTATTCTGTGCTAATCCTACATGAGGAGTTTTCTAGATACTATGATCGGAAGCGAGAGCCCTGCTGACACAAGCAAGGCCTCCTGCCAGTCTCACCAGCGATGAGCGCTAGGTCAGACCAGTCACCTGCCGGCAGAAGTAAACAATGGTCGCGCACATGAGGTGACACTTTTGTCTGTTGCAATCTCTTTCATGTAAACAAATAAAATCATCAAACGACATGCACGCCTAAAACCGCAACAAACAAGAACAGAGAAAAGAGTTAGCTTGATACACAGAAGAACATGAATAAAACTGTATTCCTGTAAAATGTAGATTCAAAGCATGTAACATAAACACACAAAGCATCTTAATCAAAACCAGAAAAGACAGGACACATGTACCAAGGAAATGTGTACAGTATGAAAAAAATTGTTTTTAGTCATAAGGAAAATTTGTAATTAGATATTAGGGAAATTTGTATGTACATATGAACATGTAATTTGACTTAAGAGGTGTTTCGGGGGCAGGGAGCTGAAGTGAATGGGATTGTTCATTTGCTTAATAACTATGCATTTCTTACTATGAAACAAGGTTTGCATGTTAAGAAACCAGACAGAGGCATCAACCGGGGATTTGGAGTGCTGAAAGCAGGTAAAAAGTGTGTAATGGTCGAGCTATGTAGAGCAGATGACTGCATTGTCCCATGATTAGACTACCATTTGCCCTTCCACTTTAGTAATGTAGTGGGATGTTGTCTTTAAAACCTCTGGCACAGGTATCAAAGGGTGTCTTGTCATGTTTCGTCTTCATCACTCAGAGCCAGCAACAGTAGGAACAGAAAGAGTGCAGACATTGAGTCGCATGAAGAAGATGGACAGCACCTAATAGGTTGGATCTACTGTAGGCTTGTATCGTTGGATGTGGAAAGCCATTGTTGTATCATAGATAGGGGGCTGGGTTCCTCCACATTGCCTATAGCG
This sequence comes from Vandiemenella viatica, assembly GCA_031002005.1. Classification (NCBI taxonomy): domain Eukaryota; kingdom Metazoa; phylum Arthropoda; class Insecta; order Orthoptera; family Morabidae; genus Vandiemenella; species Vandiemenella viatica. The sequence goes on along the minus strand of CM061921.1, from coordinate 140,024,319 downwards.
GGGATTAACTGGGGTAGATGATTGCCCACAGTCGCAGATGTGCTTGCCATTCTCAAATTAAATGTCATACTTATGCAGTTAGAATATAATGAACCTATTTCCAATAATCAAGTATGTCACAGCAGGATTTCGGAAAGTATCGCAATAGCACCTTACATTGTAATCAGTATGCGGCAGTAATCCTAATGTATACCACTTGTATATTTTGTGCAGCACCGTATTCATGCTGTGTCGTGATAGTGATGTGTTTATGAAGTCATTTCACCCTGATCATGAAGTCATTTCACTCTGAGCATGAAGTCATTTCACCCTGATCCTACCACAAATATCTCAATCTGATCCCAGACCGACTTCTATGCTCGATCCTTACCCAGTTGTTCAGTCCTCTCCTCGAACCTGGCCAATTCTCTACTTGATCTGCCAGGTTTGTCACAGGTCCCTACAGGTTTACCGGTGTCCAAGTGGGGTCACTACAACTTAAGGCGAATGTAAGGATGGTTCCTTCAAAAGGCAATGGCATGATTTTTTTTTTCCTGTTTCTTGCCCCCAGGCCTTTCCCACCTCTAATGACCTCGACAAAGAGCACTAAGCAAAAAAGACTTTCTGTGGTCTTCCTTTCGACTGAAGGAAAGCTGCAAAATGACAGCCGAAAATTTGGCGAGTTAAAAAAAACATGGCACCTTCATACTAAAACACAGTTTTTCAAAGTAATTTTTATATCCATACATTCCTGAAGATCTGCATATTAGTGTTGTGGCCATAAATGCAAGAGTTTAGATTATTCATATTACAACTTTTTATTTGCCTTTATATTATTAAATAACTATATTAAAAAAATCTGCTATAGTGCATTTTATATAGATTGTAAATCATAGCACTTTAACAATCATAAATCATTTTCTGCCTCATAGGTGAATTCACATGGTAAGATTTTACTGCAGGCACATCCAACTTTAATTCAGTAACATGGGTGAATGCAATGATCTAGCTATGTGCTTCCTAGTCTAAGATGATTATATGGTCACCCAAGTTATGTCAATCCCCCCCCCTTTTTTCATTGTCCTTAAACTTTAGCAAGTGATGGGTTTACTCTCTCTACCCTTCCTATAATTTCACATTTCTACCATATGGATAAACCATCAGCAAAATATGAATGTACACATAAAAATGTTTAGAGTAATGTAGGTTGGTAGAGATCTCAATCATTTCACTTCTCCAACTATTTGTGACCAGTGTGACTGTTCAGTGTTGGTTAAATAGCTAGTTAATCACTCATAAAGTTGCATAATTCACTGGATGGCTGCCACTCAGAGAATATCACCTGCTAGACTGTTAAACAATGGTGAAAGGGTTCTATCTTTAAACTGAATAATAAATGAATCTCATTGTCAAAAGTTCCTTAAACTGATTGAAAGCACTTCTACAAACAAAGCCAAGTGTTAATGAATCAGGATCTTTGCATCATATCCTGACTGAATGTCCTAGTGAGACCTTCAAATAATAACAACACACTCAAACAATACCAGTCACTCATTTCATCTCAAAACTAATGATTCAGTGAATAGTCAAGCTTACATCAACAAAGATTAAAGTTTTTCTTTAATTTAGAATGTCATATGGAAATGATGCAATTATTTGTACACTGTGAGCCAAAGACGGATGCCTGATTTGTGACCTGAACTGATAGCGACTCTACTTCACGTCTTTCCAAAGCATTCTGAGGTGCCAGCCTCTGGCATTTGGTTTATAGACACTCAAAATCCCTTTCTTGATCAGACTGCATGACCTTAATTAGGCAACCACTGACACTCTTCTTTCTCAATGCTATTATCCCAGTATGCAAAATTATTCTATTTTCCTCAGCTTCCCCAAATTCACAGAAAATGCTTCTCTTATTTATAGTAACACTTTTTACAGTAAACACCCCTTTCTCTCAAATACTCTGATTTACTTCACCTATTTAAATATTTTTAAATACCTCGTTATAATATGTCTTTTGTCTCTCTTTAAATGTTGTTAAGTAATTATTTCACGTTGCAACACTTCCCTCTTTCTTTAATATAATTCTGAAACAACTCATTTGTGAAACTTAAGTCCTCTGAATCTCAAAATCAATAATTTTACTTTATTATGTCACTACCTTTCTTTTAATCTCTCTTCCAATACTTCAATGGACTCCTTTGAGCTTTATAAAGCTCTTCAGGGACTCTTCTCAATCGTTATCTTTAATCTATCTGAAGCCTCTATATGCTTCATTTTTATCTCTCCCAATTACATAATCGTGTGCTACAGTACTTTAATTTCTGTGAGATCCTTTAAAATGACTGTATCAGGAGAAACCATGTCCTGTTTAAAAAAAGTTGCACAAATATTAAATAAAATAAACTGTAAATACAGCCATAGAAATGTAAAGTATGTACTTATTTTTGGTATGGCTGGTTAGATGCCACGTTTTCATCTGCAGAGTTGTTTGGGTTGGTTACTACTGTCTACTGTTCCAAGTATGATCTTGATATGGTAATACACATACATTAATAGGGGCCATGTATCTTGTTACATAGTGTGTCTGGCTGTAAACCGGACGGCCATGGTTCAACCTCCAACAAAGCCAAGGATATTTCCACAAAGCTGACCATCTAGAACAGCGTTCCTCCAGACCAATGTAGTCTACTGTCCAATAAGAACCATGGAGAAAAATCCTTATCCTACTGTATCATTGTGCAAACATATTTATGAAAATAATGGAGGGAAGATAAGAAGAGCGGAAATTGGACTATGAGAGGAGCAACATAGTTTCTGAACAGGTGGTCTTAATCTTTGTAGTAATGCATTGTAAAAAATGGCACCAAGAGTACATTCAGGACCCAGTCATCCCATATTTGACATCAAGAGTGAAAGGAGTAAGGGAAGAACTAACAGTGCAACAGTGAGTTTGGAAACAACAACAAAGCCTAAGCAAGAATATTTTTCTCCCCAATGTTATTAATGATTGTTATAGATTAAACAAATTAAGATGGTGGCAAGTACGACTGAGAAAAAAAATAGGAAATCTTTTATTTTTGCTGATAAGGGTTTTTTTTTTTACTTATGGCTTTACACCTTTTCTACGTCGAGGTCATTAGAGGTGGGATAGAACTAGGGATGGGAAGGAATTTGGCCATTGCCTTTTTGAAGGAAGCATCATGGTATTCACCTGGAGTGATTTGGGTAAACCAAGGAAAACCCAAATCTGGATGGCCGGACAGGGATTTGAACCAACATCCTCCCGAATGCGAGGCTAAAGCGTTAACTGCTCACCCACAACACTTGGTTTGCTGATAAGATTATGGTATGAAGAAACAGAGAAAAGGAAGTGCAAGAACTGTAGGGGATTGTGCATAAACTATGTGGCTCGGTCTAGGAGGAGGAGGGGTTGGCTGGAAAGCTACATTGGAATTTGTGGGGAGGGGGGAGGGGAAAGGGGTCCTGAGCCTGGCCACGTAGTTTTAATTTAATATTATTTGTCAAGTTAAAATGAGATACAGAACTTACAGAAGAATGTAAATATTTATTTCTGTCACTTAACTATACCCGTATGTAATTTACGATAGTCTGACAAGAGAAAACAATACAAAATGTCTTCTAGAATCGATATGGAAAAAAGCTACATGTTACGGGACGGGGGGGAGGGGGGGGGACAAAATCTATGTGGTGGGAGGGGGTGGGGGTTCATAGAAGGCCAAAATGGAGCTACATGGTTTATGGACGCTCCCTAGAAGAAGTGATATGCAATTCTCTGGAAAAAAAAAATATATAGGATAGGACAAATGCTGATGATCACAAGAATTTTTCAGATTTCACAGCTAGACAAGTTGTGAAACTCACATATGAGGAAGAAGTAAATGAGCAACCTGTAAAGGATAGAAAAGAAAGATTCAGACTCCAGTGGTATTGGAACTGCACACCACAGAGCTTCAGTTGCCTGTTATTCTTGAGTTTCCTACTATTGTGGTAACATTCACAGGCAATAAATAGACCTACAAGAAATTTCATTACTTGCAGCAGCCATATAAGAAAAGTGTACAGGGTGTTTCAAAAAGGACTTTACAACTTTGAAAATTCATATAAATTTTATGAAACAAGGTACAGAGCTGGTATTGGTATTGTTTTAAAGGAAAGCACTTCAAGTTTTTTTACCTTAAACTAAAGATGTTCTATGAGGCTTCCGTTGGTTATTCTGCAGACATCCCATTGGTAGTCGATTTCTTCCCAGACTCGCACTAGCATTTCAGCTCAGCAGCAGCGTAAATCCTTGCTCTAAGTTCAGGTAGAGTGGCCGGCAAAGGAGGTACGTACACCATATCTTTTATGAAACCCCAGAAGAAAAAATCTAGCAGTGTCAGGTCAGGGGAAAGGGGGGGGGGGGCATGCAATTGGTGCATTACGGCCAATCCATTGACCTGGAAAGCGGTCATTGAGAAAATCCCAGACGTCAGTCAGATAGTGTGGTGGTGCGCCATCTTGCATAAAGAAAACATTTCGTTCTCGGTCATCCTCATCGATCTGTGGTATCAAAAATTGTTGCAAAATATCAAGGTACACTATCCCGTTGATAGTTCTCTCTTGGAATAAAAAGGGGCCGTACATTTTCCTCTTGCTCAACGCACAAAAAAACGTTCACTTAAGGGCTATTACGAACATGTTGCAATGTTTCATGTGGATTTTCACTGCCCCAAATCCTACAATTATGTGTGTTAGTTAACCTTGCAACTTAAGTGAAAAGTTGACTCGTCGGAAAAGATTATGTTGTCCAAGAAATGTTCATCATCATCCACTCGATTTAACATATCCACACAGAAGTTCCTACGTGCAATCTTATCAGTGTCTTTAATTGCTTGAAAAAGCGAATATCGGTATGGTTTCAAATGCAAACGTTTTCTCAACACACGCCAAACCGTCGTATGTGGGACTTGCAGCTCACGAGATGCATGCCGGGTCGATTTCGTAGGGCTGTTGACAAAACTTTTTCTCACTAGCTCAACGACCTCGTCAGATGTGCTTGGACGACCTGAGGATTTTTTATGTTTTACTGAGCACCCTGTTTCTACAAAACATCTATGCCACTCATAAATTGTAGGCCTACTAGGAGGATCTTTAGCATACTTGGTACGAAAATTATGCTGAAATGTTGTCGCAGACTTCGATTCTTCAAACCAAAACACACAGCTAGCACGCTCGGGTCCAGTGAAGGCAGCCATCTTTAACGTAACTGCCACTAGCGCTTGTGCGGCGTGATTAGGCACTAGCGGACTACACAAGTCAAAACTTGAAGGGTTTTCTTTTAAAACAACACCAAGACCAGCTCTGTACCTTGTTTCATAAAATTTATATGAATTTTCAAAGTTGTAAAGTCCTTTTTGAAACACCCTGTATTGTTATTCTTTGATACACCCAGTGACATACAATTCCATTTTATCTGTATTACATATGAAAGGGAGGGAAAACGGTGTCTAAACCCAAAAATATTTAATTTTGTTCATACCGGCTTAATTAGGATATCTTTCATGCCACTTCTAATATTAACTGATTTTCTTATACAGACCTGTAACAAATATTTTACACATCCTCGTCCATATATTGAATATTCAGAATGAAAAGTATAATCAACCAATTATTCTTGTGATATCTTGACAAACCAGACAATCATTTTTTTACCATTGTTCATACCATGCCTGTCCATTATTTACCTCCTTTTGCTGTATTGCTTCCATGTCAATTTTTGGCCCATGAATTATATAACATAGCTTTTTTTTGCGACAACACATTACAATTCCATTTATTACCTACTGAATTTGTTTCTGCAGTGCCTGTGGCCACTAAATTTTAAATCTCTGTGCATTCCCCGTCTTTCATGTTTCAGGAAATATTATTTCTACACTACTGAATTATAAATATACATATATGTTTGGTCTACTTATTTCCTAATTTCTGCTTTAAATTAAATTTCCATACGTTTTCATTACTGTCTGTGCCATTCCTGGTAGTTTAATTTTATTACTTTTTGTCATTATTATTTTGTTACGTATATTTTCTTTTGCTTTCACTGATATTTTCGTTACCTGCTGGCACAGATTTATGTCTTATCTTCGCAGCCTATTTCCTTTTCATTACTGTTTTTATTTATTTCTGCAGCTTGTGGCTGCTAAAAATTGAAAGTTATATATATATATACTAGCTGACCCGGTCACGCGTTGCTGTGACTTACTACTTACTAATTACAGTACGTTGGATTAATGTTATTCTAAAATTCCTCAAGTAGTCAAATTAATATTCACTAATAAAGACAAAAACATTGTAGTCGATTTGGAAATTCAAATGTAATTGGTAAAGAGTTACGGAGAGTTTAAATTAAGGACAAATGATCATAAAAAAATTTAATTTACATTTCATTACAAATTACTTAATTGAAATTATATAAAAATTGATATTTATAAAATAAATAAATAAATTATTTTTTATTTATTTATATAAACTGAAATTTCAGTTATATCTTCAGTCATACTGTTTTTATATTTTTCCCACAAACTCGAAGATTGTGTTGGATAACATGTTGTCAAAATAATTGCAAACAGTTTGACGAATACTATTCGGCGTGGCTGTCAACGCTGCATCAGCAAGTGTCAGGTCCCAGTAATTGTCGTCTACCAGCAGCTGCAACTCGCGACATGCATCTTGACATGTATTGAACACTCGACATGTATTGAACACTCGACCATTAACTGTTCGTAAACATTCGAAAGAAGCTGGTCCGGGAACATTCACCAATAACAAACGCTGAAAGAAACATTCACGTTGTTTTGGATGCACTGTGTAAAGTCTTTGCTTTGAATATGCCTGCGATCGAAGGATGTGGTTCTCCTTGTTTACGTGGCTACCATTTTTTACCTAATTTGTTCCATGAAAAATAGCTTGGAACATCGGTATACGTATAATAATGTTTTTGCGAATTGGCGGAACACATCAGATTTTTGACACAATGTGAAAAATTCAGTTTGTGGTTTGTCGTTTTTGGTGGCTCAAGTATTCTTTGGAAAATATTTTCTTCGGTGAAATATACACGTTGACAGTTTTCAAGATGTATTGCAAGATGCTGCATGGAAGGGTCTCTTTCATGGATGCGAAAACTAAAAATATGCCAGATAGCTTCGTTGCTGCTGATGTATTTACCTATTTGGTATCGTGTTATTTCGTCATTTTTATTTACATTTTGAACTTCAAATACGGCCAAATCACTGCCTTTATTAACATATTTGCAAACGTACTTAATGGATTTTACAGAACTGCAAAACTCGACGTTAATATGAGCGTTATACGTTTTTGAAAGCAATGGTGAGTATGGTACGACCCACTGATTGTCAATTTCAACTTGGTTTCTAGAATTTGACATTCGCATTGTAAATGTTTGGCCACCATTCTCAGTGTTTCTGCGGCGATACAACGGATAACCATCGATATCCGTAATAGTATCATTCGTATATTCCTTTGGAAAACGCTTCTTACATTTTCCACCTTCCATGCATGGCGATGTCATGTTAAAAGCACCGCACGGTCCGTGGATCGAGTGACTGGTAACAATATCAAACAATTCTTGATCAATTAATGGGTCCGGAATTTCGGCTGAAATTATTTGATCAATTTCTTCTGGACGGATTTTAACTTCAAGCCAAATCAAAATGTGAGAATGAGGCAAACCTCGCTTTTACCACTCAATCAAATACAGATAGCAACGTGTGTTACCTAAAACTGAATGTTTTACGATTAAATCAATCAATGATTTTAATTTTTGTTTGAACACACGTGCCGTGACATCATGACGATGCATTGATTGATGGCCTGGTAATAGCAAAGTTTGTATTTCCTCCCAATTCGGATTACATGTAAATGTAACAAACAAATCTGGACGACCATAATGACGTACGTAAGTCATCGCATCTTGTATATATTCCTGCATGTTCCGTGAACTGCCGATGTAGCTTGAAGGTAAAATAAATGCATTACCGATATCATTGGCGTTTAAATTTTCATAAATATTGCCGATAACAGTATCTCGTAAGAGGATGTATTACTCCGATCGTAATTCAACCTGGTTGTATCGAATAAATCGCAAATGCTTGTTTTCAACCTTGGCGTACATATCCACGACGTATTGAAGGCACAGTTGACGATATCGAAGGATATAGTTATCCTAATTACGTCTAATCATCAATCGGGGGGCGTAGTACATCATTGAAGTAACTTTTTTATTTGTTTTATTACCTGAAAAAATAATAAATTAAATAATAAAAAAAGAATAAGAAATCAATATAGTGGGCCCGCTATAACCCGGCCCCTGGTAGGAATACTGCGGGTCTACTGTACTAATAAAATAACGAATTAAATAGTTGAATATTAAATTTACCAGCAACTGGATCACGCTGTTTGATTTTGATGTGATATTCATTCTGCCCTTGCCAGAATATCAGTGGATACTGGAGTGCGTCATACGAACGGTGTAGATCCGAAATTATACTAACAGTTCTATCTTGACGTGTGACTTTAATCAACTGAGTCACCAACCATAAAAACCAATTCAATACCACAATTGCTCTCTCTCTTCTGCTTGTTCGATGAAATTATACTGGCACCTAGTTTTCAAGCGTTCCTCACAATTTCCAATAGATTTGGAGAAACTTCGGGTCATCGTTTGGCATCGGTATCCACGACCCAATCTTATGGTACACCTGGCCTTGTATTTTGAATTTAGTTTCAAAATGACGTCCATCAGATGTAAGATCGCAAATTTTTGTTGCCCCAAAAGACGTCATCTGGAAGCAAGAATTGAATTTGCGTGTCTTGCGCAGAAACAATTTCGAATCGTTTGATTCGCCAGCAAGAAGGATTGTAAATGTTCGGGTGGATTGGGTAGTGGTAATAATACATCTTTTCCTGATGCACAACACATGCCGGCTGCTTCATTGCGGAATTTCAACGCCTGATAATACTGGCATATTTTGCTCACTGCACCGATTGCAGTTTTAGAATGTGCAGAGTAATCAATGGCTGGTGCATATTGGAACGCAAGACGAACAAATGATACACGTGTTAAAGCACGGCTGATTTACTGTCTCTCTCGTTCTCTTTCTCTAAATGTAGCTATGTGCTGTTCTCGTGCCGCTCTTGTTCTCGATATATTCTGTCACAGACGTTCATCACGCTGTTCTTGAGATTCTTGCATACGACGCTCAGCTGTCCTGATTCTTTGAACTTCCTTACTTGCCGCGATTTGTGTTGCTGATTGATGAGCTCTCTCGTCGTGCGTCTTGCCTCTCTGCTACACGCATTGTCGAGGTTAGATTCTTTGGCGACATTTCACTGAAAAATATTTGAATTACAACAAAAAGTGCCTTTCTGAAAGCCTTAAAATAAGACACTATAATACAGTGGTGAAACCGGAATTTTTGGGTCCATTGAAAAATACAGTAAAATGGAAGTTAAGAACTAATGAGGAAATTAAAATAACATTGAAAAAAATAACAGAAAAAGAAGAATGATATTTTTTTGATACATTTATAGCATGGATGACACCAGGCTTTCAAGAGGTTTAGAAAGATTTGAAACGAAATAATACCAGTGAACCGTATGGAAAGAAAATTTTTTCGATAGCAGACTTTGAATATGGCAGGATTCAAAGGTAGAGAGGAGTGCAATAATGAAGGAGTACTGGGGAGGAAGAAAGAAAAAACAACAGGAGAGGAATTGAAATTGACACGTGGAGTCTAGCTGACCATAACAAAAAGAAGAAGAAAAATGATAAGTTAGCGAGAAATGCTTACACGATTCGAATTTATCGTAACGTTTTCTTCAATGTTATATTCATGTGTGTAATTACTTTGTCGTTAGGTATAAAGACACACAAACGATGAACAACAATACAGTATAATTATAACACAATACACAGCACAATTAAAATTGAAGAAACTCACACATATGGCGTGGAATAGACCGTAGCATAAATAAATCGAAATACAACGCCATCTACTGAATGGTTCGATAAATTAACACACTGCCATCTGTTAGGAATAAACTGTAGCATAAATAAATTGAAACAGAACGTGATCTACTGGATGATTACCCAACCTAGCTAACCAAGTGTTGTATAGATAAGTTAACACATCGCCATCTGTTAGAAACTTATGGAACTATAATAATAATTACGTGTGGTCGTAATGACCTGGTGACATTGTTTCTTACTGGCTGGGCATTCTGCCCCTGTCTTAGCCGCCTTTACCTAGCCCGCCCATCCTGCCTGGTACAGGGGACCTACATTTTAACATCGAATCCGAACCACAGTACGGTCCTGGCGTATTTCACCTCATACAGCATGCTGCGCCGGGGGTTAATGCCGGGTTAAGTGTCTATAAAAATCCTCGCCGAGACAGGGACTCGAACCGGGGACCTTTCCATCTCCAGTCAGACGCCCTAACCACTTAGCCAGCAGACCGCTTAGCCTTGGTGGCTTACAAATAATTACAAACCATTGTCCTATGACAAACATTTAATGAACATTTATTTCGCAAATAATAAATATTGAGGTCTATATTCCAGATAAAAACTATCCTATCTTTTAAGTTGGACTAAATCACACACATTAAGCCAAATTTCATCTAAATCGGTTATGTAGTTTCGGAGTTCATCCCGGACGAACATCGTGACACGAGATTTTTATATATATAAAGATATTTCTGCCAACTAGGTTATATATATTTCCAGTCATTGTCCATTCCCAGTCTTTGAACTGTTGACCATCGTCTTTCCGTTTGGTTGTGTGCTGTTATTCCCTGCTATAAACATATTCCTCCCTTCTCAAACATCTCTTCAATTGAATACTACTTTCATATCATTTGGCTCATTAAACTCCATTCCCATATACTTTTTCTTAAATCATGTCTCTTTTTCAACGTACCCTAGAATGAGATTCATATGGTACGTCCCAATGGGTACACATCTTCCCCCTGCCATATGTCTCACCTCCGACATGATTAAGGTTGCAAACAAAAATATTGTGCAGTGTGTTTGGGTTTTTTTTAGTTTTCTTGTGTACGTCTGGCCCTCCTGCCTCATCTCTAGTAAGTGACGGGTTATTTTTCCTATCCTTTCTTATTTTCAGTGCTTTATGGCAGTTTCACTGCCACCATCATCCAAAATCTAATTCGTATAATGTGTAGTAAGTTTAAATATTAAAAAATAAAACTAGAGGCAGGAAGGGACTAGGGGCAAGGAATTCTACCATGACCTTTTGAAGAACCATCCTGGCATTTGCGTCAAGCAATTTGGCAAAACCATCGAAAACCCAAATCTAGATGGCTGGATGGGGATTCAAACATTACCGCTCACTTTTTACCACACTCTGTAACAAATCATTCCATTCTAGCTATGACTAGAGAATGAAATTAAAAAATTAATGGAATTGCTAGGTTGACAATGATGTCCATATTTTCTGAGGCCGTGACACATTTATCCAGAAAGATTAACGAATCCAGTGTACGCCTCAAAAACATTTCTCACACACTGGCTCACACTTTTGCATACATTTTGTCACACAGTATGAATTCACATTACATTGATCAACCAGTGATCCTGAATTGAAAATAATGTAGCAGAAATTCATTAGATTAAAACTTTTCTTCACTCTTCAACGTAACAGTGTTCTGTGCCCATGAAACCTCTAAATCTGTGTTTGTCTGTGATAAACAGCAATTTTTGAAGCATGAGTTGGATTAAGTCTATAAATAATAAAATGCACTTTTGGCATACCGTAATACATCCACTGAAATTAGAAGTGTTACATTTAAGTGTGGTGTTTGCCTGCAGAATTATAGTCACCTCCTCTGCCCTTTCTCACTGAAGAACACTTTTCTTTCTTAGGGGTATAACCGACTGGATGTTTTCTCTTCCTTTTTCCTCTTCTTTAATACACCCTTGACCTTGTATTTACAATAAATTTTTATATCTAGTTCAGCAAAAACAAACATTCCATGTTCAGAATGCCGTAACTCACTGTTCATACACTCTCATTACCATTTCTAAGGTTTTCTCTCTCTTTTATATACACATCAAGGTACACATATCACAATCAAAAGAACAAAATGCAATGAAAATACAATTATATTTTCATTTTATGGAAGAAAAAAATGACAAAAACATGGGAATATAACATTTTCGCTAAAGCAAACATCTCTTATATGCGTGACTAATATAAATGAAACAACTGCAATGGTAAAAACTAAAAATAGTCATCCAAATGCAAGAGGAATCTGTTCAGCCACAAGATTACTATTGCTGCTCTCCACTACTTCAGCATATTGTTTGTGTGTGTGTGTGTGGGGGGGGGGGGGGGGAGGGGAAGGTTGAAAGAGAGATATCTGAACTATCATATCAGACATCATTTATAAGTCACAAATAATTACTTGAAACATCTTTAATTAAAAAAAACTATCTACAGAAGAGTTATCAGTATGGAAACCAGTCTTTCATATACTTTGTGTATTCATTTACAGTAAAATTTAGGGATTTAAAACTATTGTCTGTATCTATTCAAAGTTAAAATGATGTACATAGAAGAAGAAATACTAAATATATTTGAAAGAAATGTGGAGTATGGCATGAGATAAAATGAAAACAGGAACTGAACTTTTCAGTTGGACACCTTTATACAAGATAAAGTAGGAGATGCATTACACTGCAAGGCATAACCATTTCTCTTTTATATTTTACTCTCAACATCAGTAAACGATGTGTATTTACCCATCACAAATTACATTGCATTTAAGCAATGTTACTTCCAATCCAATATAATTAATTAATAATATTCCCAGGTACACGAGACTGGAGGCCTTCGAAAATCATTTAAAAAATGCTATTTTTGGGCCAGACAAACAAAACATCAACTACTGATCATAAATGGTAGAAGGCAATCAGACGTTCAAACTTCATTACCTTGTAAGGAAGTTTAAACATCCTAAAAATTATTTTTGAGTTAATTTTCCTAAGAATGTGCTTCAACTTTGGTAAGAAATGTTCTCCTTTCTGTATTGAACTGTGTTTTTAAGTAATATTGTCCCCATCCACAGAAAAAAAGTGTTTTATGACAAAAAAGCACAAACTTGTTCTATTCCTCAAACTGTTAATTAAAGAACAGATATGCATCGGGCACTAATTACAAACCCAGTAACTTTGTGTACACTTAATCAAAACCACTTTAAAAAATATATAAGTAGTGTGCATTTACAACGGCTGTTTTGTATAACTGTAAAACCACTTTTACATTACTAAAGATAACTAATGAGGTGAGAACTCTAGATTTTGTAATTTCTAATCCAGAGTAAAATAAATATGGCAAGACATCCAAAATAAATTAAAAAAGTAATTTTTCAACCACAAATTCTAGTCATTCATATCACAGTATTATTTCATTGTAAAAAATATTAAACACTCAAATAAAGATAGAAACACCAAAGAAACATAACAAATCAATAAAACAATAAACGAATATTTATAATGTAATAAATACATTTTTAAAATACATAAAATTTAAAATTCACTGATGAAAGAACTCACAGACTTGCTAATGAATTTTACAAACTTAAATCCCACACACATCTCAACCACCCATGTTTATTTAAATTGCACACTCGTCCCAGTCGTGATCTAAATGCATCTTTTGCACTTGTCGTATAAACATAGAAAAATCTGTAAAAATAGTTCTGTTTTAATACTATTACCATTTACAACAAACAGACATATAAAAATATGTTACGATAATTCCTCATCACAATCTTCCATTTTAAAAAGTCTCCTTCCAAAATCAGATGCATTAACTTCACCACCTGAAATGGAAAAGAAAAATATATTTAGAAAGTTAAAACAAACATTTCACTATAGGCAATCAACTAACAAATCTGGAGCCACTAAAGAAACAGACTGTTTACTGACCATTGACTATATATGCCAGGAAGAACATTTTAAATCTAGTAGAAAAATTAAATTTCTCAAGATATCTGCCATTAAATAGACTGATACTCAATTAGAATGAATACATAAAATATTTATCCAGAAGTCAAAATAAAAGTACCAGTAAAATTTACTAGTCATGACCAGTCATATACCAAACAATAATTTAGTAATTTTTGGAATGTATAACATGTTAAATTTTAATTATTTAAATATCAGCTGAATAAGCTTTGCAGGTAATATATATATTCAGAGTTGTAATTCACTATCAGATTACTGATCAAGACAAGTGGAAATTATACTAACTAACAGTTTCACTTATCAAACTTTATCATGGTGCAGTAAGGCGCAATGGACACAACTTTTATATTTACGAGGTGTGCCCAGAAAATAACCAAACTGATTTTCTTTTAAATTTTATTTTTGTACTTGAACATTTAAACCCTAATCTCCTCCTCGATCCCTACTATGAATTTTTCACAGTTGGAAGCAGTGGTGCAAGTTATAATCTGACAGGTTCATCATGACCTCCAATGCTTTATTTAGTCTTCACTGCATCAATGGACTCAAACTGGTTTCTTCCAACACACTCTTCTCTTTGGGAAACATCTGCACTTTCTTTTGCTTCAGTGTGTTTGGGCTTTACCAGTACAAGGATTGGCACTGGGTTTCATAGTAATATGTCAGATTCAGTGTTAAGTGTGTCAGAGCAATCAAGCTTGCTTTTGATCAGCAGAAAGGATTTTCAGGATTACCTTTGAGCACAGTTTACTCATATTAAAATTGTCATGTAAAATTTGGCAAACACTCACTGACAATTGTAATACTCAGATGAAAATTTTCACTAACCATCTTACAGAATTCTTCAATGTTGTATTCTTTCATGGATGCGTAATGCAGGGATTGCCTGTAATGTCTTCTATGGCATCTTTGAATCATTCGATACAGTCAAAAATTTGAGTATGTGATCAGCAATCATCGCAATACACTTCTTGCAGTAAACTTAGTATTTCTGGAGCAGATTGCCCAAATTTAACAATTTTATGTTAACTTGGTGCTCAACAGTGAAACTAAGCACTTTTCTGATGCACTGCAAATACACAATTTGATTTAAACTAGCACTGCAGCCAATCTGGAATCAGAATAGTCATCACAATGGCAGAATAGGTAGAGGGCGTATTCAAGCTTAATGCCCCACCATTGCCAAATGCAAAGCTCCAATATTATTTGTGTAACCAAATCAGTATAGTTATTTTCTAGCCAAAATATGTCAACCATGGATATCAGTTATAGATTCTGTTTTAAAATTTCCATAAAAAATGCAGATTCTTTACCAGCAGAGGAAAAAAATGCCACTATATGATGTGATTTGGTCTTTGTAGAATTGTTATAGTTTTAGTTTTTCAAGAATGTATACTATGATGCTGTATTAAAATGAACTCTACAATATTAAGGAAAGAGGTAGAAGTTCTTCCCTAGACAGCATATTAAGATCTGTAAAAGTATAGTGCTATGGCCCATTGTCATTAATTTGATTAGGAAAGGAAAATTGATTGACAAACATTTAATTAAAGACTTTATTTTCTCTTACCAAGTTGTTCACTGTAGTCACCATTTTCCATTTTCAGTATATATGGTATAACACTGTCAATTTGAACACTTCCAATTAAACCAGCAAAAAAAAGTTCTTCTACAACTTTTGGTTGCAGGGCTCTAAGAGGCGGTAGTCGTAGCAACAACCTTGGAAACCTGTCAGTATCCTCTGGAAATGTTTGGCTAACATAGGTGCGAAGTTCTCGAGAAGCTTTCTCTTGAAATTTCTCAACCTGCCGTCTCGTATGAAGTCCTGGTTGATCTGCATAATTTAAGCAATTATTATCATCTGGATAACTCGTTAATACACTTATGATGATTTAAAAATTGCAAAGAAAAGGAATTTCACTTATTGACACTGTGTGCAAATAGATTTATGAAATGTAAAAATAGATGTGCAGGGAAATTGTCACTGGAACAGATGCTCTATTGATATTAATTTAATTATTATTATAAATGGAGAAAACAAGAGCAAACACACATGGTCAAAAGCATTAACTCTTATGTATCCTGAGATAACACATTTTTATTAGCCTGTCAGTAGCTGACGTTTAAGACTACATACAAAGTGGCACAGATAGAAAAGTGGGTGATAAAGTTTGATTTTCAGATGGTTTTTGCATAAATTTCATTCCAACTAGAAATTGACTGGTGATGATACTAATATAGAGGGCAGGACAATAAGAGGTACATGGGGTGTTTCCCACAAGGTGTATAGTAGCAGTAGTGTTGAGGTAAGTGTTGATCTTTTTACTAATTTTAAATCTTGGTTTGTCTATCAGCAAAAAATGATTTTCAAGCTTTCATTTGCTATAATATTTCCCATGGTAAATCTCCACAGGGAGAACATTTCAGTTATTAAATACACTACCTTCAAAATGTCCTACATCACATATTACAGATGGTATTTAGAAATTTTTATAAATGTTTCTTTGCTGGTCATTTCACTGAGTGGAAAGTCAGCTGTCAAGATGTCAGGAAGTGTCATTATTGTCAAGCTGAAAAAGTTGGGAGGCTTAATACTGATAAATAAAGATTCCTTGTAAGCAGCTCATGAATATGACCATGTTGAGCTAGTTTGAGCTTTCCTAAGGAAACATTCACATTTTGTGACATTTTACAAATGAAATGGAAATATCTATATAAAAAAATGTTTTGGTTCATTTCAGCCCTTTCTCTAAGTGGGTTAAACAGAAGAAAATCTGTTTACTTATACTACTGAAGCCTCTTCAAAGTTTTAATATGTAAGAATATTTAGTTAAACTATCAAAATTTCTAGTTTTGTATTCCCACTGATTACTATTTAATTAGCTATATGAAGAGTAAACATGTATTTATCGTGAGATACTACTTTTGAACATGCAATGAGGAAGAAATATGTTTATAAGAATGATCAATGAATGGGAACCTGAAGCTACAAGTACAAAAATGTGTGCTGAGATACTCTCATCAAATCAGCTTAACCTTCTGTGGCTTCCATATTTCATGTTGCAGTTTGTTATAAGAGAGAGTCCAATTTTGCCCAACATGCTACCAATGCACGATGGATCAAATAATGTGCAGACAGTGCTGTCTGCCTCTTGATATGGCAGAACAATAAAGCCTAGAACTACAAAAGAGCCTTTGAAAAAGGTAAAATAATTATTATAAGGCCAACTAAAAAATTCTTCAGGTTATTAAACTGCCTCTAGTGAATATTAAATGTGATTTCCCACACCAGAACATGAGGCATTTTAGAACTGGAACAACTGATGACAAAGTGGGTTTTGATGACAGACAGATTGTCTGGTTACCTTCTCCAAGCAAAAGTGAGACTTTTTACACAACATGACTTGCTGTCATCCCGACTTCCTGGCATGACACAAATCCAGTCCTTGTTGGCGGTGATATGCTGTTAATGGTCAACATGAATGACAAAGTTCAAAGCAGAAACCATCAGTTGCCAGCTACCTAGAAGACTGGATGTCATAGCCTAAGATCTGGTTGCTTGATTTCAACATCCATCTGTTATTTGATTGAAATGCAATTTTTATATGTAATTATTAGTAGCATAATATTACAGTTCTGTCAGGTTACCTATCAAAATATGACCGCAAGTATTTTTAATCAAATTTTCAAAGAAAATTTTTCAAATAATTTCATTCACTTGGTTTTTTTAAAAAAAATCAATTATAATTCATTTCAAAGTGAGACATGTAAATAACATATAATAGTTTGGGTTGCCTATGTCAAAGTGGCCACAAGTAGGCACTACCAGCTGTTAAAGTTAGCGCTCCATACTGTCTGACAGACGGTGTGGTGTGCTAACTCTCATGTGCTCTTATATATCTTTAACAGCTGGCAATCCCTACTTGCAGCCACTTTGACATAGGCAACCCAATATTTTTATGTTATTTACATGTCTCTCTTTGAAATGAATTATAATTTCTTTAAAAACAAGTGAACAAAATTTAAAAAATCTCATTAAAAATACTTGCAGCCATATTTTGATAGGCAACCCAGCTGAATGGTATTCTGTTACTAATAATTATACATAAAAATTGAATTTCAATCAAATAACAGATGGATGTAGAAATCATGCAGCCAGATCTTTTGCTATCAGTACTGTTCGGAATTGTGCAATGATTTTTCACACCTTCACAGCAAGCATTTCTAGGTATTTTGCAATAGTCACAACCACATTTTGTGCAATCTTATAACCAATACTTCTAATAAGATGTTATTGTAGAATCAACACAAATGATATGCTGGTTGGTGTATCAAAATGAACAACTAACTTAAAGGAGACATATGCTACATCTCCTCTTGAACACAACAACGTTGGCTGCTAACAATTTTTCCCAAATGTAACCGTAGCTAAGTAATCACTGACAATACTGAATTTGTGTATGCCACATCATACCACTGATTGAATAGTATGAACAACAATTTGTTAAAACCAAATCTTTTGTATGGCTCAGAATAGTTTGAACAGTCTGAATCATTTTTGCCTACTGCTTAGGGCACCAATACATACACTGAAGTGCCAAAGGTCATGGTGTACCTCCTAAAATTATGTGGGACCACTTTTGCCAGGTAAAGTGCAGCAACCTGATGTGGCATTGACTCAACAAGTTGTCAGAAGACCCCTGGAGAAATATTCAATCATACTTCCTCTAAAATCATCCCTAATTGTGAAATTATTGACAGTGTAGGATGCTGTGTAGGAACTGACTGTTTGATCATGTCCATTGGATTCATGTCTGGTGATCTAGATCGCAAAGTCATTTGCTGGAATTGTCCAGAATGCTCCTCAAACCAATAATGAACAATTTTGGCCTGGTGAATTGGCAAAGTGTCATCCTGGAAAAGTCCATCATTGTATTGAAACAAGAAGGCCATGAATGACTGCAAAATCCATGCCATGAAAACACAGCCCATACCATGATGGCACTGCTGGCTACCTGGGCCCATGGCCTCGTGGTGTCTGTGCCACACTCGAACCCTACCATAAGCTCTTATCAACTGGAATCATGACTGATCTGACCATGCAACCTTTTTCCAGTCACCTAGGGTCCATATTCACATTAGTTTTCTGCTCCCATATCACATCAATGCCAAAATTCAATGCATTGTCTGCACCGACACAGCTGTCATACATTGTTCGTGGGGGGATTAACACTACTTTTGCCTGAACTGTGAACAGCTAAGTTCATGACCATGTGTAGCCTTTCTGAATCTGGTACCTTAAGTATTTAAGAAATCGGCTGCCACGCATTCGTATTTAACCCCAAATGTGAAGGGTAATTGAAATAAAGTCACTTGACACAGTTTCAGAGTAACACAATACTTATATTCTTGATAAAGTTCACTTGTACATTGTCGGTACCATATACGTCGATAAAGCATCGAACAACAGTTTCATTGAAGATTATAGGTTAAGCACATTCATACGAGAAGACAAAAACTCACCAAGTCCTCCTAACATTAGTGAGTACACAACCACGGCATGTTGGAATTTGCCGAAACCACTACCACATGGAGCAATTTGCTCTGCTAACTAGCACGAAGTTGTGAGATCGCTTTCCGGCGGAAGAATGAGGCAACATAGTGGTATGAAGTTACTTCGGTCAAAATCACTGAGACAAATCATGGCAGCTGCATGGTCTTTTATATGCTTACCATGGCCTATGACATCAGTAACTTTTTTCTTTAATTAATATCTCCTAAAGTACAAAATAGTTTAACTTGCAATTTTTTACAAGGGCTTCCTATGATCACATTCTATCTGTTTTAATTTAATTTTCATTTAATTTAGCATCCAAAAGGGTTTCTATAAGATTAACCTTGAAGTCTCTTTTGTCAGCGGTTGGCGGAATTTTCAGGCACTTTATCAATAATCAACAACAATCTATCTTTAAAAACTTAATTATCTGACAAATGCTTAGACTTTTTACCAAAACCATTATATATTCATGATCCTCTGAATTTGGGCTATCTACTGATAAATTTCTCAATTGTATTCCTTTTAGTTAAAAAGTTCATTTTTTCCCTTAATTAAAACTACTAATTAAACTCTGCCAAAGTAGTGAATTTTACTATCAAAATACTTGGAACAATGCTGACTATAGCTGGTGATAAAAGTTCAATTGTAGCTTTACTAGATTCAGGGCTATTTCAAATCTTACATTTTTACTTTTCAAATAACGTATTTCAAAACGTGAACAAACCAAAACAACTCTTAAAATAAATTATTCCCGATACAATGAATACACTTTAAAATGATTTTTATGATGAATTCTCACTGTGGGAATGAATACAGTCCAATACAAACGACTTCAAAATCGGTTTATAAACTATGTTATTGCTGGGGATGACTAGTGGGAGTGCTTTTGATGAACTAAAACCTTACAACATTCCACATCAAGTGTTATGTTCTTTGATGCGGTGTTGCCTGTCTGTTAACAGTGACACCTTGCCACAGATGTCACAGGTCTCCGTCATAATGTAGACTTAATCAGTCACTGCATTGTCCATGGCGGGAGGAAATGCTGGAAACTCCATATTCAAAGTACACTCAACACTGTGGATTGAAGAATGTTGAATAAATGAACAATTTCCAAAATGGAATGCCTTAAGCATTTAACGCCAACTACCTTTCTACATTAACAATATGTTAATTTATGTCATGGGCCATAATTACATCAGGAAACCTTTCACATGACTCACGAATGGACAAGTAAATGCCCCAATGGTGTGTGGCACATTTATAAATTTCCTCCGTAATGCTAGCTTTGTAGTTGCAAGAAAACAATAGGTACTTAATAGCGAATTTCCATAGCCCATCTTGTATATATATACAATTGTCTGAGCAAGTATTTTTAAATACCTACAAGACAGAATCTGGCATTTCTAGGATATGAGGATGTGACTACACTGATGCCCGCTGAGTGAAGCTTGGACGCCACTCATCGATACTATTCGTCGACAGCGCGGCCGGGACATACTTGACATGGCATGTCCAGATCAATGGAGAGTTCGCTAGTAATAGGTGTGAGGAATTTGTGGCTCATGCATTACTGAGCAGCTTATGACGAAGACTTTGTCTCCTGTTTTTTCCTTTGAATGTATGATGAGATGTAATAAGATAGGATCCCGGCTACGATTGGTTCCAAGCTGACCAATCATGTGGCAGCATGGCTCCATATGAGGCAGGCCCACAACGGATCTGTTTCGACACAGCGGATGGATAAGCAATTTATGGCGAAGGCTTGTTTTCCAATATTTTCTTCAAATAAGCGATGACTTTTGGCCCGTCTGCTACAGGGCATGCGAACAGGGGCATTAAATAAAGACATGGCTTCAACATGGCATCGATTAAAGTTGCAACGCGACTTGAACCCCGCTATGACTGGTTCCAGAGCCGACTGACCAATCACAGCATAGCAGAAGGAGTCTGGGCTGGCTCAACATCCCACATTCTCGACCTCACTTGACCAGAAGATGGCGACGACGATTCAGGTCGCCAAAATATTGTGTTACTGTAAGAGTAATTATAACATTGATTTAACTTGGCTAGTCACCCAAGAGCAATTTTTATAAGCCTAAAACAGTTGGTAGGGTTGCTTAATAATATATATACAGGCAAAAATTTAGGCTAATTTAAGTTAGTGGTCCCTAGAATTATTTTTGACATTTTACTGGTCCTCAGATTGAAAACGGTTGAGAAACGCTGCTGCATGTGATTAAGCTCCACCAAAAGAGTTGCAGCATCACAGATGGAGACAAAGTCACTAGTAAAATCATATTCAATTATTTTCTCAGAGAATAATTTGGAATAATCTGTCTGCACAGCTATACTTATGCTAGTTACGGCCAGTCTGTTTTAGGTTCCTTTATTACAAACAGGCCTGGACCAAAATTAATCATTATTTCTGATAAATAAGCTGCTGTGTGTTTCAAACTTCAACTGATAAATTCAACGGATTCCAGGAACAACATATAAAGGCCTCCTGGTCTGAAGGAAGAAGGAGGAGCCATAGGAGGAAAAATTCTGGAAGGAGAAGAAACGGCAAATCAGTAACCCAACTGTTTCGCGTGGTCCAAAGTAGGTCAAAATCAAAAGAAGAAGAAGAAATTGCTTTAGTATCATTCCCAAGAAGAAAGCATGAATCTAAACTGTCAAGAATTCAAATTATAATTGTCTTACAAGATAATATCATTCTGGTCTTCTGTCAAAAAAAGATCAATCCCAATGTTTATAAAAACGGTATGAAACAAAGCATTTCATCTCACCACTGCACTGAAATAAAATGCATAAAATTTAAGAAAGTAATGCTCACATGTTATAAATCAATTGGTTTGAAATTCCAACAAGAATGTCTACAGAAGTGAAAAGAAGAAGAAGAAGACAATTGTGCTGTCTCCAGTAACTATTTTTAAATTTACCTAGTTGAAAAATGGGTTTCCTGTCATTGAAAATTTGACAGCTATCCATAAGAAGGGACATAGCAGCAAATTGACAACTGTGCTGTTAGCAATGAAAGGTGATAAGAGGAGATGTTCAAAAAGTATGATTGCACACTACATGATTTATGATATATACCTACAAACATCTAGGATCTTTGTCCATTAAAATGATTTTTTCGATTGTTTTAATTACAAAATGGCATTTCTCTCATTTATTTTTGCACACGAAAAGAAATTTTCGGCTAATAGTATAGTTATGATTAAAATATTTTTTTAAAAAAAATACCATATCAGAAAATAAGAGCCTTACCTGAACTGAATAGTGTAATGGCTTTAAGGTATGCATACTCGTGTTCATCTACTTGCAGCCTGTTCATTGAGTTGACATATTCTTGTAGCTTACATATATGATCTGTCACCTGAAACAGAAAAAAAAAAAAAAAAAAAAAAAAAAAAAAAAAAAAATTGGAAAAAATCATAGGCCAGAAACTAAAGTATTCAGACTGCTTAGTTAATTTCGCTATAAGAATTCCATATAGCAAACACTGACAACAACATCGACTTACTTGTTTCACATGTCGAGCAGATATGTTCTCTTGTGTAACAGAAGTCTGAAGGTGACCAATTATTGACGATAGTATTGCAGGAAGCGATAGTAGTTCAGAGCATTGGGCAAGCCCCAGAGTGAAAAGCTCAGCCCAACATGCACGCAGTAAAGTTACATGTGTGTCTGAACTGAAACCATAGAGTTGTGTTTATAAAATTAATATTTCAATTCCAAATTTCAAGCTATATTCTGTTGAAACCACCAAAGTGGCTATAATACGTTTAAAAGAAAATAATGGACAGTTATGTAGTTTGGTACATAAAAAAACACATGAACAAAAATGAGTTTTTACCTTGTTTTTGTTAGCAGTAAAAAAAAAACAAAATCTGTATCCGAGAAATGTATTTTGAATTGGATAATACAGTGTGCAAATCAAAAATATAAGGAACAGAATGAGTGAAAAGCTCTGTTTTTTTCTTAAAAAGTAAACACTGCTTTAAAAAATAAAAATAAGTAGAGAATCAGGCAGAAATCATGCAGATCTATAAATTCTGTTTCCATGATGTGTTTTGCCTCTGAAATAGGACCAAGAATACCCCTTTGTATTAAGATTGTCAGTATAGCAAAAATTATATATTGGTATTATTTTGACAAAAATCTTAGTTTTCAAAAATAAATAAAAAGTTATCTTATTTTTCTCTGAAATATCAGTGACCAAATGAAACGAAACCAAAATATGTATTGTGTTAAATACTGAGGATGCAAATCAAGCAATATACGTATGCATTTCAAATACAGCTAGTTTTGCTTCAAAGGAAAAAAGGGGGGGGGGGAAGCTTTATAGAATTTAGGAAAGCAAATGGCAAGGGGAGACAGAATTTCATTCAAGTGCTAAGATTCAGTGCCAGTAGCAGGTATTTTCTAAATCAGCAGATAAGCTTACTGAAGGGAATAACAATGCACACAAGAAAGGTCATTCTAAAATAAGAGGTGATATCAGTACATGCTATTCACAGATAAATAGTTAGACACATTCTCTAATATCTGCAGTGTTAAATATTTACATGTAGTCTCCGACGTATAATTTCCCCTAAACAATCAACATGCTACACAATAATCTGCACATGCATTTTATGGCTGGCACACAAGTGTGAGCACTTTCCTTTCCATTATATCACATCTTTATAAGAAACAAGGTTTGAAGAAAGAAATAACAGACTCCGAGAAGTTTAAAAGTACCAGAATGACTGCATATTTGTAAAAAAACTTCATTGCTGGAAAATAGCTTATATTCTAGGAAGTAACTCAAAGTAAAATATGTATAAAGCCGATGTAGTATGTTAGAGTATGATAAAAACAGTTCAAAGCTACAGATCTATGATCTCCCAAATTTTTCCTACCAATTCAGTTACCATCCAATTATGTTCAAAATAGTTACCACATTTCTACAGGCCACAAACAATATATTCATTAACAGACTTTTACAACTTTTATTTTTTTCCAACACCTTTCAAACAGTGTCAACGTAAGTTTCAGGAGATTCTTTTACTACATTCACACAAAATACCTGGCCTTATACAGCCACATCCCTTACCTCAAAAGTTGGAATGCAGGTAAACTACGAGCCCAGTGAACTGACAGAAACAGTAACCTAGCAGCACTTTCACAAATATAATGCACATTCAGATAAGCCGGCATGGGACTAGGTGTTTGTAAGTTAAAGGAAATGTGATGATCTTCAACTAGCAGGCCTTCCAGTTCAAAGACATTCTCATCAGTATAGTCTACCAATCCAAATGAATCAGTTTCATTTAAATTCTGCAATAAAATAAAAATAAAGAAAATAAATTCCATACAAGCTTTTAATGATACAAGAGTTATGCACAGTACAGAAACTTGGCTTAGTGTTACATAATGCATTTCATAATTTCTCAGTAACTTGACTTTCTTTAAAAAGTTAAATAATTCTCACATATCCATATTTTGACACTGAAGTCTTATATGTTACTATAGTGTATCAAACGAACTGTTCATGCTCTAAGTAGGAATGAAAACAATATGCAGAAGTACAATAAATAATACCATGTCCCGCATTATGTCTGCAATACATTAAGATAACTTTCCTCTCCTGAATGAAAATACAAAAATGTAACAATAAAATGAAATAAGGATAAAGAAAGTAAATCCATCACTTACTACAGCTTGGGGCGAGAAGGCAGTAACAACACAAAAACACACGATGAATCCATGTGTAAAAACATTCTGGGTGACTCCTTAGTCATATGAAAAAGCAAGTGAAACATTTCACATATGTAATGTGTATATTTGTGTCCATCTTGTGTCCTGTGCCATTGCAGCTTTCTTGACTCCCTCTTTGGTAAGTAATGGGTTTACTTTCTCTATCCCTGAATTCCCATTGCTTTATAATATTTTTCTGATTTATATTATTGCCATAACAACAAAATAAATCTAAATAAAAAGAAAAATACAAACAGGCTAAATGAATTAAGGGTGTCATGCATAATTTAATTCTGATGAAACTGACATTATTTTAAATTTCTGCATCAGCATTCTTTTGTTTATAATCAACATCATTAAAAAAAAATGCAGGATAGAAGGTACAGGAGATATGCTAGCCAGCATTTTATCAATTTCATGCAAAAACACAAACAATGAAAGATTTGTTACATTCCATTCAAGAGCAAAAAAGGAATCGTAAAAAGCAGGTGTGTAAAAGGCTTCTCAGCAGACATTTGCATCTTCCTTGCTCTATACCTGTATTTACAACACACTACTAATTTCAAACTTGTTTGCACAGTGGAAGACACACTAAATAAACCCCATTTTCTTCAAATACAATGTTACCTTTTGAAATATGCAAATAAAGAAACCATCACTAACCAAAATTGAATCATGTGCAAATCAAAGTCTCCTCTCCACTACTACTTTTCACAAAGCAGGCATGGAAAAATGAAACTACTCTTGAAGAAGATACTTTCCTTCCTCACGTCTAATGTTGTTATTTAACATAATATTTTAGAATTAATATAATGTGTAATCATAATGTTTTCCATAAAACCAAAGCAATGACCAACAGTAAGCATTGGTAATCTTTCAAATGTAATTTTCTGTCCAGCTAGAATAGAATGTTAATTTGTCTATGAAACTGATATAAAATTAAAGAAGCTTATTCAGTGTCATCACTGAAAATTTACACATTTTTGCATGTCACCTGGAACTCCTTCTGAAGCTGTGTTTATTTGAAAGCAAGTCTGTATCTACTACTGGCTTCCTAAACCTGTAATAGTAATTGATTAGGAGCAGAAGTGTTGCCACCAGTGCATGAAATGTGTTACTTGTGTTCTGTGTGATATTGGTATTTTTGTTTGTGAAATGTGTGGTTTAGAAGGTGGTGATTGTCCCAGTCACCTAGGTGTTTGCGAAAAATAGCAATCAGAATGGCCTGCATGCCAGGCCCAGGATTTGAACCTAGGCCTGTTGTAACTCCCCTATCCAGAGTAGTGGTTCCTTAAAGCGTGGGTCAAAGAGGCTCACTCATGGAATTAAATGTTAAGATTGGATATACAAACCATATCCACTCAGATAACTAACAGCCAGTTACATAACGTTTGTGACCTTTCTATACACAAATCTCTAAACAACAAAGAAATGACAGGAGAAGGATTGAAATGGAAAAAAGAAAGAACAACAGCTGCTTTGATCATCATGCAATAAAAAAGTGATGACAGTTTTAATAAAAGAAATTTCACAGTCTTTATAATTTAAAAATCCATAACAATAGTGTTTGTCACGTCAATAGCTGATTTTAACTGTTGTATATCAAAGCTTAAATTATATGTGGAAAGGTAGCACTAAGATCTTTGTGTAAATATGAATCTCCACAATTTTTTTTCTTAATTCTCTGAATTACGAGTTCTCTCGCGGAAATGTTTTCAAGCAGTGAAAATAAAGATGAATATAAAAAATAAACCCAACATTTTCCACAGATTAAGACAGGAGGGCAGAGATGAACATATCTTATATTACAATATTTCAGTAGCAACCATAATCAGGTGAGTAGACAACATTGTTTTACAGTTCTTTAGATGAGGAAATGGTGCAATTATTTGCCTACTCCACATACACCAGGTCAGAAAACTTCAACTGAGCATGAGAACCCACAATAAATCAAATGTGTAGAAGGAAAATTGGATCAGTCAGATCATGATGTTAAGAAGAAATAAAGAATCTGTAAGTGGTGACTCTTCGTTTATTTCACTCAAATATCCTCTATCATTTCACTATTGCAGTATAGACTCTGAACAAAACAAGAAATAATTTACAATGATTAAATTACAAATGTACATCCTTAAGATAACTTTTTCTAAGACAAGAATGCTGTCTGCTTATGCACAAACTGGATAAGATTTACCATAAGAGACTGCTATATTCGATGGAGAAAATGAGCAGACTGAAGGATTAATGTTGATGTGCCTGACTGTGGGGATACCAGGCTCAAGTCCTGGGCTTCTATAAGATTTTTAGGACCCCTTGACTTTCCAATTTATAAAAAGTTTGCTTTATATTTGTAAAATACTCTAAAGTTTGGATTCCACACAAAGCTGTAGGTCCCCTTAACCTGTTATGATTATTGGGTTAGGAGGAATGTATGGCATCTTGAACCTCTGTCAATGCAATAAGGCCATACAACATATATTACTTTAATAGAGGAAATAACAGAAATAAAAGGTATGCAAGTTCAAATAAAGTAATAATATGAATTTATACATAACCCAAAACTAAGGGGAGAAAAGTCAGTTGCACAGAATTCAGTTGTGTAAGAATTAAGCTGCAGAAAAGTTCTGCCTCAAATCAGTTATAGAAAGACAACAGTTTTAAAAATTCCAGTTGACAATTACATTTTATGAACAGGGAGTTGACTTCTGCAAGGAAAGCAACAGTGGTTTGCACAATATTTACCAAGAACATTTTTACAAACGCAGGTTATTGTCTTTCAACAATATCATCCAGCAGTGAACCCACAAAGAAAGCGGTGAAAGCATTCGTTCATAACAAGAAAGCATGTCATAAATGCCTACACTTTTGGGAGCACAGATAGTAAGAGAACTGAGATCATCAAATGAGAGATTTATCACATTTGTTCTGTATTCAGATACCAATATGGAAGACAGAAAGTATGGCAATTTAATAAACATGTCACTTAGTTACCAACTGCAAGGATCCATCGAGCCTAATGAATTTGTTGCTATAAATAAGAAACATAATGTATTTAGTGATTGTTCTACTCTATTCAATGCTACAAAATAGAAATGATGGAAAAATGCCATCATTTCTGATAGTCTCCCGCATCTTTCTATCTATCAGTCAAAAGATTAGACTCATCAGCGGGCCTAGCTTGTTGCTTTCTGTAATAATGTCATCCACATGGTGCATGATAAGCATTGACCATGGCAGTAATTTCAGTGCAGATGGAAATTGCAAACAACATATTTAAACTATTTTGTAGCTAAAAAAAGGAGGGGTGGGGATGGCCAATGTTTATGACAGAAATAAAAAAAATAATCCAGATACAAATTCAATTTCAGTATACTGCTGAAATACATGTTAAATAACTCACTAGGCTGGCACATTGGAACAGTATCAATTCCTGGATATAGGGCATGGTGCATCATCATATTACAGATGCATATCCTCTTCCAGTATAAATTCTTTAGTGATAATGAGTTTAAATTTTCCAGCAACACACATTTCAAATTAGTCATGTGAACAGAAAAAAATAATAATAATATAAACATTTAAAAAAAAAAATGCACAATAAAGAGAACCAATAGAAAATACTTTTTGATTTCTTATCAAATTGAAATTATCTACCTCCTACCTCTACTTGATTTCCAGTGCAACTAAAATAAAATCAACGACATTAATTATTTTTCTTTCACATTTTTCAGTCAAGTTCATGTCGAACTACACATAAAATTACAACTGTACTTCAATGAATGAAACAAAATGCACTAATAGACAATTTAAACAATTTAATCAAAACTGGCAGGGAGGGATGTTCCACATAACATGACATGACAAGCTGCTGCCATCAAAGCATTGTATTGGAGTTAGTTAAAGCAAGACGCTCATGTCCTTTAGGAAGGAGTGAAAAGCATCTGTTAACATCTACTTTCAGAAATCTATCAACTAGCAGCAAACTCCATAAATAGACCTAACACTTGCTGCAGTACTCTCATACAGCTACGAGGTAGAAGACTACATTAATGCTTAAAAGACAACTTCCATTACCAGTACAAGACCTCAGAGAAAAGATTGGACAGGTGTTTCACCAGGAAAAAAAAAACTGACTCAAAATGACAAGTGGTCAAAAGTGAGAGCAAGTGCAGTTTGCAATCTAAGAGCCTGAAATAATCAAGATATTTTGCCATGGTATGGGGTACATTGCCTGCAATTCCAAATCATCTTGGTATTAAGTTAATCGAATACCAACAGTTTGATGACGTTCATAAGGGATCTTTGAAATATACAATAAATCATTGTGTCATGGCGATATGTATGGACAAACCTGTGGCTGACAAAGCGAGATAAACCTGGTAGCTCAGTATGTGACTACTTAATGTCCCAAAAACATTACGTGTGGACAGAGGTCTTGGATTAAGCAGTTCTGACTGCGAGTTGTGTGCACTTGGCAGACAGTATCCGAGTTGTAGGGAAACAGGATGGCACATAGCACATATCCGGATAACATTACCCATGATCGGCAGATTAAAAGACAGCTACAGTCAACGCCAGTTAGGTTAGGAGCTGCATTTCACCAGTAGTGTCATTTCATGGCTGTGGAGAAGATTCCAGGAGAAAGGAAATATTCAACAGCATTACGCCAAAGTTGACCCCATGCTACAATCCAGTGTCAGGATCGTTATTTTGTCTTTAGTGCCCAAAGATGACCAACCAGCACAGAATCTACACTGGCTAGAGTCATCACAGCTGTCTCTTGGTCACACATCTACTGTCAGATAGTATATCACCAGCTTTGAGAGGTTGCTCTGAACGCTCAGTAACCTGCCAGATGCATTTCTCTCACACAAAGGTACCATGTGGCATATTGCCCACCATTTTTGGATGCAGGAACAGTAGGGTAATGAGGCAGTAGATGAAGTGAAAATAATTTAAGTTATTCTGCTAACTATCCCTAGAACAATCATAAATGTACTAGACAGAGGAGTAAAATTATCAAACTGGAACTGAGGGTCCTTCAACCTATTTCCATTTTTATACGGTGTTCACACTATCCCGTCAGTGTGGCTGCGCATGTGAAAGCACCACCATCAAACGGATCCTGGAGGTACCTAGGGCCTAGGTACAAATCCCAAGTCCCATTTACTGGCCATTCTGATTTATATGCAGTTTTCTGTAATCATCTAGGTAAATGCTAGGATGATCTCCAATTTCCACCTCATAAAATACACACTTCATAAACAAAAAGACACTTATCACATAGAACAAAAGTCAAATGTTTCACCCAAATCAAAACTATGGCAGTTCTGACAAGCCGTTAGTAGATGGAACCACACTTTGAAAATAAACACAGCCTCTATAAGAGGATGTGCTAAGCAATTCGCAAAAAGTGGAAATGTTCTAAATATAACGAAATGGAAGGGTTTCCCCATTCCAAAACAAAATGTATGGGATAGATAATTATGACAGATAAAGAAACCACCACTTGCCTAGTAAAATGAAAATAGTACATGATTAATAAAATTTAACTGACAGAATAAGGTGCACTAGTATTTTGGTCAAGCCATTCAGATTTTGGTTTTTCAGGTTTTTTTTTTTTTTCTGGAATCATTTAAGACAAAAGTGAATTAATACAGGTGATGGCCAGTTTTCATTGTTCCTTCATACAAATTTACTACAGTTCCATGCCTAATCTCAAGCTCCAAGGACATTGATGTTGACTATCTATTAAATCCCATAATCATCATCTAGCCAAAACTAAAAATAAATGAACGATTTAATCAAGAGCAAAATATGGGCAAAAAATATCTGAATTAATAAAATTTTCCTTCATTCTCCCTTTATCACCAGCTAAAGCTTTTCCTGAAAGTAATCCATTATTCCTATTCTGTTTAGATTTGCCAAGTTTTGCTGATTCCATTCACTTATTGACACACAAAAAACATATACTGTAAAATGTCTCCCCTAGGACTAATATCTCTTAGTTAATCATCTGGATAATGGTTACAATGAAACAGCCGTTAAGTACTGAAAATCAGATAGGATAGGGAAACCCATCAGTTACCATAGATAAAGGCAGGAGGGCAAGAACAACATGCCCAAAAAATACAAACAAAATTCAAAATGTTTAGCTTAATAACTTAAGTTATGTGCGAGGTGAGACATATGGCAGGGGGTATGGTGTGCACGTCCAGACCTGCCACATTTGTGGTTTGGATGTGCACATAACTTTCCCCCTGCCATATGTCTCATCTTCTAAGTTTATTAAGCAAAATATTGTGAATTGTGTTTTTTTTTTGTGCTTGTGTGACCCTCCTGCCTTCATCTCTAATAAGTGATGGGTTATTTTACCTATGCTGTCTTATTTTTAGATAATCACCTCTTATCCTAAAAATTTGATGGCAGCGGAATATTTTTATAATGTCTGTGACATAATACTGTAGTCATTGTGAGGAATACTACATCTATTTGATAAATACATTATCACTGTTCCCTTTCATTTATGACATAACTCATTCAATCAGCATGTTGACAATGTTGCTCTAGCAAGATGACTAAAAGGCTTGTAAATTGCATAAATTTGATAATTTTGCTTATTTATCATACATTTGGGATGGAATGCTGTAATATCAAGGAACCATGAAATTCTAGGAACAAACTAACTTTGATGAGGCTTTGTATTGGATTTCAGTAAGGAAGATGAGAAAGGGTAGTCTTCAAACTGTAGGTAATTTTGATAGGGAGCATTTTCATGTGCTCCTGCAACAAATGCCATATATTTGGTTGATGCTCTGGGACTGTAAACTTTCATTGGGATACACAAATACGTCAATAAATCCCCTTATGTTCTAATTCCCCTCTTGAATACTCTAGTCCCAGATTTAATTTTTATATGCACATTCTTTGATATATCTGTTATGACAAGTATCAGATTTCCACAATGATTTAACATCTCCAAAGCCAGTATAAAATCATTTAATTCTTCTCAACCTGTTTTGTTTACATTCCAACACACCCAAACTGATCACAAAGTATGTTCACAGCCATTTTGTATTTCTTCCCAATAATTATCTTCCAGGCTGGTAAATGATGGTTTCTTTCCTAATCCTTTTTCATGCATTACAGATGAAAGACTAGCAATTCATGAATATTAATTTGCACTTTCATTTTAAAAAAATCTGTTGCATAATAAATTTAAAAAAAGAATAATGTATACCTGCTGAATCAGAAATAATTGTATAAATTTTAGGATTGAATTTTCCACACATAAACATGAAAAATGTCATTTATACTAATGTCCACAAATGCCTAGCTAATGTATTTCAATAAAAAGTTTACATTCTATAACAAAAACACAGATGTCAAATAATGTTGAACTAACACGTATGTATGGTTATATACAACCAATGTAATAAAACAATGATTTCAGCCATTTACCTGCTCAGAATTCATAGTAAAACATCATTGTGAACATATGCCTTAAATTCAGAAATAAATCATGACTTCTTCCTCCAAAAACTAATTGGCAAATGCAAACAAGTTCATAGATATTGAAGATATGTTTGTTAAATCACTTCATAAGCAAGAGATATAAACTAATTAAATTTTGGCCAGGTCTATGTACAGACACTGAAAATATCACTGCCCAGCAAACCATCTGTAATGTTGAAGAATGCAGAAAAAATTCTTCACATCTTTTGGCTATGAAAATCCACGAGACCATCTCCACCAAATACTGCCACAAGGCTGATTTTTCTTTTCTAGTCATATTCTAGTGAAACCATGTAAACAAATATAATTTGCACGAAGTACACTTTCCTCCAGTTATCATGCAAACAAAACTATTTTAATAGTAAACCAGTTAATAATTTCTTTTTTCCTTACTGATTAATTATCTTAAACCATTATTAGTAAAATGTAAACAAAGGACACGTCTTTCAAATTTATTGAACCAACACCTTTTTGAGCTATTTAAACTATGACACTTTAATTACACAACATTACTACACTCAGTTTCACTAAACAGACCACCAGACAAATATCTTTATGCGTTATTTAATATTAAAAGTAATTTAGATGAGCTGGATCAATTTACAACGAAACCAGAGAACAAATGAGGGAATCAACAAGCTCTCTTGCTGTACATTTAAATCACAACAATCAATGTTATCTTCTTACAATAAATATAAAGCTTTCCAAACATCAGTATATTTAAAATTTTCTTGTTTACATATGGAAAATTCATTCCTAAAGTTTTCAGTGTAAATTTAAATTGCTAATGAATATGGTAGACATTATGAGCTGATATGTAGTCACACAAATATGAAGTTGGAAAGTTACCCTAGCAACAGTATCCAGGGCATGGGATATAATGTTTTTATCCCGTGCTACATTCAGTGTCTCATTTACATCCCCATTTCCAAGGTAACTATCAGCAGACCCCTCTTCATCACCACTCCCTTGGCTTGGTGACAATTGCCTGCAGTCTACTGTTAGGAGAAAAGAAGAGAAACAAATAACATAAAAGGAAGTTACAAAATAAATAGTAATAGTAAATGGAAAAATTAATATATAGCCATGGTTATAGAGCGATGTAACAATTAGACAAATTACCTTGTAGAGCTTGTTGAAATTTACAGCTCATAAATTCTCAGTAAAATGTCATAATTTTCTGTTCAAATTGGTGTATAACACAATGACAAATCATTCATACTTTATGTAAATTTTCAGTCACTGTGTTCTTTTTACTCATTTAATATGATAGTGCATATGAAAAATATTCTCAATCTTGGAACCATATAGTCTTACAAAGATGTCAGATAAAAATTAGAAGCCACAGGCAACAACTTTAGGAGATCTTACGTCTACAAACACAGTAGTAACACAGCAAAATAAAGTTTGAAATATACTTCATACCAGAACATTCTGTATTATTACTATGACTTCTGAAATAACACATAAACTTTAAAAAATATGCTGATAACAATGTTGCTACATTTTTAAGACCCATAACCGAGCAGAACACAGAAGACTACAGATTTGATTGCAATAGTTATTCAATATATCCCATTTTAACATTATACAGCAAAACTTACCGGCAGGTTCAGTCAACAAATTCACACATTGGTTATTGCGGTCAAAAAGTTGTAAAAGAAATGAAAGACAAAATTAGACTGAAATGTTCCCATGCATACTTGTCAAGTATAAAATATATCACAAAAAAAAAAAAAAAAACCCAGAGGTTAAACCCAGCAATTTGGCCACAATCCTTGTGGTGGCACAATATTGGTCATAATAAGTATTAATCTGATCAGTACAATTTCCACAACATATTTGCATAATCATCAAAAAAATGCCAAAATGATTCTCAATTTTTGCTTTATACATGCTTCATGAACAGAAAGACACAGCAAACATTATCATATCACTTCCTTACCTACTGTATTCTGATTAATCCCAGTTGATAAGACATTAAATGCCCTACTTCAAAAAGTCACAAAAGTCATCTGTATGGAGTGAAATTCAATAACTATATTTATATGTTTCTATTGTGTAAGAGCTGACACTAATATCCAATCAACAGTTTAAAAATATCAATTCTAATAAGAAAAGGATAATAAGAATGTTTACATATGCAAAGGTTGCCATGGTAACATCTTATTATGCTGCCAGAAAAAAAGAGAAGATTAATACAAGGACAGTTTCAATTTCATGAAAACTGTAGTGGGAAGTAATATACTGTGGTAGGATTACATAATAATAATAACAAAACATTTCACAGTATGGGGTAACTCAAGAGACACATCAGTATGTAAGGTATGTCCAAAAAGTAATGAGAGACATTTTTAAAGCAAATTTACTGAATAGATAGGTACAGCAACTTAAAATTTTTCAAAGTGTGACCTTTCTGAATTGATACATTTTTGCCAGCACGATTTCTATGCCTCGTACACTCCCCAGAAATCCTCAGCAGAAAAGTCCTTTAGACCCTTTCCCATACTTGCTTTAATGTTGTCCAAAGTCTTGAAATGCATTCCTTTCATGACACTTTTCAGCCAGGGGAACAAAAAGAAGTCAGCTGGAGCAAGGTTGGAACCATAATGCGGCTGTGGTAATGTGTAAGGTTATGTGACACTGTCCAATGCCATATGTTGCCAGGTAAAAGCAACACATTAATTACTAATACTACAGCCTATCATTATGCAAATATTATGACCATGTTCCAATAAACAAAGACCTTCAGGTGTTGTAATTCCTTTTTCTTCCAGCAGTGTATAATAAATTCTTATCAACTTGCAAAAAGAAATTATGTTGTCTAATTTTGTAATTTTCAATCAACTCTAACCAATCTGCAACTCATTAACACTTAGTAGATGCCAAATGAAATAAAAATATCTTGGGAAAAAAACCTTAAAGTAGCAGTAATTTTTCTTTGTTTCTCAACTATACAATAAATAATCACAAGTAAGGAAGTAAATGAGTATTGAAATTATAGTACTGCATAAGCAAAGAAATTTCACACTTCTAATTGTTCATCATTTAACTAGCTCAGTAATGTTTACACAGAATGTTTACTTACAGAATGTTAGTAAATTATTGTCCCATTTCTAAACATAATCAGAAAGTATGTATTAAATTCAATAAAAAAATGTTACTTTATTTACAATTAGTGAAAGTCTTGTTACAAACCACAAAAATAAAAATAATTATACCAACCTGTAGATTTCCCAATTCCTGAATTTATTTGCCCCAGGTCTGAAAGTGTAAAATTTGATGGCAGACCCGGAGAATCCAAATTCACGTCTTTCCTCATGTACAACTTGTTCAAAGGACTCTGAGGAAATGCTGAGTTCACATTTGCAACAGAGAATTCACGTTTCTCCGAAATTGGTTTTCGTTCGTGCTGGACGGCTAAAACATGGGGAGCTTTGAATGTTTCTCGTGTCTGTTTCATTAACTGATTGCAGCCATGAATATCAATCAAATATATTAACAATAATGTCAAACAAAACAAAAAGTAAACTTTTGTATGGAAATCTTAATAATAAAGTTGAATACACTCAATTATTTATTGTTGTCTATGGTAAATGTTTTGATTTTGTGGTATTTAGATATTTTCTTTAAATTATACCATCAGCTGTTGATACAAGCCTACTACTTCACCCACAAATAGATTGAGTTCACAGCATAAACATTTGTACCTATTTTCGGTTTAAGAATAGTTCACACTTAAGAGTTTTGGTCTATTTATTTAGTTTTTAAAAAATAAAGCTGGTAAAAAGGTATTTAAAATGGTACAAGTTAATTCAAGTTATTTTATCTACTTGGTTAAGCTAAATTCATAAAACCATACTGCTTTTTTATTTTAAGCAGATTCTTGCATGAAGCATTTTATGTAAGTCCAAACTTTTAGTGCTACATTTAGGCACAAATGCGAAGAAAAATTCTAGCTGAAAGAAACATACAATTTATTGTGAAAATAGCTGGTCTTGAGACAATTCTAATTCAGCAGTATAACTTTCACAAGATTACATTCGCAAGTGATTTATTTACTTCAAAATTATAACCTTTCCCACTCATTCTAACCAGCAGACACAATATCAACTTTTAGATGACTTGGTTTCTGCTCTTAGGTACACCAGCTTTCTGTTTCCTCTAATCTGAGAGAGAAAGAGAGAGAAAGAGAGAGAGAGGGAGATAGAGAGAAAAGTCAAATTAATTCCATATCTGACTGCAGCAATTTCACCATGAGCATCCAGTTGGCCCACAATCCCACCTCTAAATAAATAATAATAAATCAGAAGCAAAAACTAAAGGAGATGAATACATCCAGTTAATAAAAATTATCTGATAAATAAAAATTATTTTCCTGCAGCTGAACATGAATCTTCATTTTAAAAAACCGAGTGAACTTACTATACATCAAGTTAAAAATAATCCAAGTCATCGTTTTGATTATAAAATGGGTGTACATTTGTAACACTGGACAACTAAAAAAAAAAAGCTGCAGTGATCGGGTATAAATTCTCAATTCAACTTCAGGCATAATTTTTATTGTGACTAGAAGAAGCCGTGACTTCATCCATGTGGACATCTTTCCTCCTTGGCACAGGACTTAGTGTGGCAATTGCGATCAGCAGTTAAACACACACCACGCTGCATGGACATTTCTATGGCACGACTCTACATTACACTCATTATTAGAAGTTAACCAAGCTTCAAATAACATTTCTGTTTAATGAGAATGAATGAGCCACAACCTTTTCAAATCTTTTGAACACCTTAAAAGGTTCAACAACTTCAGAGTAGGCATAATATTTGTAAAACAGTCTAATAAATAACTTGAATAAATTTGGTCACCTAATGTACTGAACTTCCTTTTATATTGATTGGAAGTATACAAGTTGATGGCAAAAATGTTTGTGTTAGACTATATTTAATTGCTAGGTTCATTTAGCACAAAAGTTGAAGTAACAATCCCTGGTTTCATTTTGAACAAAAGATGGTAAAAATTGTTCTACATGTTAACTGATGATATAAGTTGATGACACTTGCAGCTTCCAAAAAATCCATTCATTTGTTTGAAGCAAGCACATATAGAATTTGTTTTTTCAATTTTTCCCTATGTACCTCGCAAACTATATTACTAATCTAGATAAATGTATCTTTTATTTTAACTAATAACATTAGTTAACATTATGTGGAAATGTGTTTATTAGTTTCTGCGAGATGTGCATACATATTGCCCAAAATTTCAAAATTTACAGCTTTGGTCACTGTATCATCAGGAACTATATTACTAATAGATGAAAATAAGGAAGGGTAAGGCAATCACTTACCACAGATAAAAGCAAGTACCCCTGCCTTCATCTGTGGTAAGTGAAGCATTATTTTCTCCAACCTATCTCTGTTTCATTGTCTAACCGCAGTTTCACTGTCTAACAGCAGTTTCATTGTCACAATTATTAGCTGGATGAAAGGTATCATATATTTTATCCAATCAAATGAGCTGTCACTATGGGCAGTTTCATTAAAATCCAACCAATTTGTCTTGTGTGATAACTGGATAAACAGACAAAAATATCAAAACTTATGATTTGGCACTGTTTTATAATCAGGAGTTTTGTAAGTAATTGGGATAAAAAGTACCCTTGAAGGACAACATACGCCATCACTATGTGCAGTTTCATTATAATCTGTCTCTTAGTTTTTGAGTGATGAGTGGCCAGACAAACAAAACATTCAAAATTTATGGGAACTTTGTAGCCTATTGGGATAAAAAAAAGTATCCTAAATCCTGACCGCTGACTTAGGCTACCACTACATTCAGTTTTGTTAAAATCTATTAGTTTTTTTTCATGATGTGCAAACATACAGAAAAAAAACAACTAAATTTTACAGTTTTGGCATCAATATTAT
The DNA here is from genome assembly GCA_031002005.1 of Vandiemenella viatica. Taxonomy (NCBI): domain Eukaryota; kingdom Metazoa; phylum Arthropoda; class Insecta; order Orthoptera; family Morabidae; genus Vandiemenella; species Vandiemenella viatica. Next base: position 139,985,522 of record CM061921.1, on the reverse strand, counting down.
GAGTTGCATACACTGCAATTACTCTTTTTGAAATAATAATAATTATGTACAGAGACTAATTTTCACAATTTTATTATACAGTACTGAAGTATAGATATAGGTAACTATGTGTGATCTCAAAGACCTGTTGATAGATATTCTTACCAGCTGTGCAAAGAGCCTCTATCTAGCCACTTAATCTAATCTGGTAATTGTAACATGTAAAGGGGACCTACAGTTTAACATGGAATCCAAACTACAGAGCATTTAAGGCCTGTAAAAATTACAGCCAAGACTGGAATTGGAACCAGAGACCTTCCGTACCCTAGTCATCTGCCTTAACCATCTGAACTTCCAGACCACTAACCAGATAGTATTAAATGGATATAAAATTAAGTTGATACATAAAAATTCTTAAATTTATGGTTTGCCCTCTGTATCATGGGCCAAATATTACGCTAATCAGGATAAAAAAAAGTATCCTATATGACATAATCTATCACTATGCTCAATTGAAATTGGTTAATTAGTTTTTGTAGCAGGCGCACACAGTTAGATTTTTTTTTTTTTTTTTTTAAATATGCTTTTGGACTCATGGGTAAGATTTATCTAATCAGGATAAAAAGTATACTTATCCTAACAGGTGACATAAGCTATTACTATGCGAAGTTTCGATGAAATCGATTCATTTGTTTCTGCATGATGTGCAGGGAGCCAGAAAATAAAATTCTATTTTACAGTTTCTGATACTGTATCAGCTAAAAAGTATCCCATATCCTGACCGATGGCATAAGCTACCACTACTATGTGCAGTTTTGTTAAAATCTGTCCATTACTTTTTGTGTGATGTGTACACGGACAGAAAAAAAAATAATCAGGAAGTTGTAGCACATCAGGATAAAAAGTATTCTAAATCCTGCCCACTGACATAAGCTGTCAATATCTGCAGTTTCATTAAAATCCATCCATTAGTTTTTGCATGATCCATAAATGGACAGGCAGACAAAAATCCCAAATTTTATGGTATTTGCATTTGTATCATGAGTAGTGTATATTGCAATTATTGTTTTTGAAAAAAAGTTAACGTACAGGGACAACTTTTCTTTGATTTTATTATATAGTATAGATTACCCAATCAACAAGAATCACATTTACGATAATAAACATAAGCAAATGCAACATATGTTATTATTTAAAAATAATAAGAATACAGGAATACTAACATCACTGAAAAATATAGAAACAAATATTCTGATAACATTTTGTTTGCAATCACAAGCTTCCGAGGCCAGGATAAAAGGTTTTCATGCTTCCTGGATGGGGCCCATCCTTGTGTTAAATGTCAACATTTCAGCAGAACTGTATGACACTTTCTCTATGGCAGAACGGCACAGAGAAGTGTAATTGTAGGCTTCTGCAGTGAGCCAGGTTTCACATTCTTTGCTGAACACAAGTAGAGTGTACAAAACAAATTTTGATGCAGTTCTGTCCAAGAAGAAGGCCAAAGCAGATAGCCTAAACATCAGCATTTAACAATAGGATGTAATGGCTCCCAGAAGTAATGGAAACAAATTTTTTGTTCATTTGATTGCCAAAAATAATAAACAGAATAAATGCAACTTCTACACTTCCAATGGTGGTTTAAGGGTAAAAAAAGTTTTTCCCACATTTTTAACATTTTTTAACATTAGTTAGAAGTGTTCACAGTCATATTTATATGTTGTTATTGTGAATAGCAGTGATCACAAAAAAATACTAATTTTACCAAATAATTCATGCATAACACTAACAGGCAATTCACGAAAGAAAAATTATGTATTTGAAATGATAGCCTTACCAGAAAGTAATTTAATAGTTTGTTACAAGCAGGAAAACTTAGAAGGAACCTGACAACATCTTCCAATATTTTTAAACATTAAATAAATGATGATAAAATAAGAGCACTACACTTAAGTGAGTTGCAATGCAAGTAAAGTTATACATTTTTGTACAATTCAAGTCAGTAAGAATGGACATATAGAAACCCTACCTCCTAGTACTATTAATTTTACATTCAAATTAATAGAAAATTAATTATGATGTACAAATCACTAAAATACTTACAATCGCTTCTCATTCCCATTGTAAGGCACTTCTGTAAACGACAGTATTGACATCTATTTCTATGATGTTTGGTAACTTCACAGTTTTTGTTCCCTCTGCACTGATAACCCAATTGTTTACGAATAGATCGTTTAAAAAAACCTTTGCAACCTTCACAACTTATTGCTCCATAATGCCTTCCTGTAAAGAATACAGCTGTTGTCAACTAGTTCTGCATATCACACTGAAAAGTGTGAATATTAACATGGCATTACCTGATGCTCTGTCCCCACAAACAACACAAAGCTCAACAGAAAGACATAACGAACGCACTTTATCATGGGCAGTATGCACTGCATTCATTTCTATCTTCATTGGTTGTTCCATATGTATTTCTGGAGTATGGACTGCATTCATTTCTATCTTCATTGGTTGTTCCATATGTATTTCTGCAGTATGGACTGCATTCATTTCTAATTTCACTGGCTGCTCCATGTATAATATTCAGCATTTCATAAGATAAATCTAGACTCCCTGAAAAAATGATTGAAACATATAAATTATTTAAAAGTCAGGTGTCCATTCAGTTACAAGGAGCCCAGTACAACTAACACACAGAAATCATCAGTAAATTTCAAAAGTGAGATCTCTGAGACAATCATGATCTGCAACAGTATAAATAAAAACTGAAACACAATCTTGTCAACAAACATTAAACAACAACATACAATACAGAAAATATATCTAATTGCTGTAAATAAAAAGTGCAAAAAACAAAAATTGAAATCATCATCAGAAATTATGAAGAGATATATCACTAAGTGAGGTTTCTTTAAAAAGAGAAAAAATGCCCAGAAGTCAGTGCAAATTTATGCAAGTCTGTTACAGGATTCAGTAAACCTTAACTTGACCAAAAGAAGTAGTCACATTTACAGCTTTCATCGAGAATAGTCTCATTCAAGGTCACATAATCTTGGCTGCTCCCCTGCCCGCACCATCCCCTTGCTGGTTGTTGATTTGTATCTTTGTGTCTCCCAGCATATTTCGCTAGTTTATGGTCTGTGTTAATAGAGGGTGATGTTGAGGAACAGAATCATACATGTACTGAATTGATAAATAATATTCATGTGTCTGAATGACACTTGGACATTTGAAATCAAAGTAAAGTAATTGCAGCAGATGTTTTCAATTTTGGAATCCTGTCCTCAATGAAGATGCCAACAAAAACATTAATGTTGCTCAAGTAAAACAACAATGATGGAGCATGAGTAATTCTGTAAAGTTAATTCAAAGTACTTTTGGAGCCTTCTGTCTGCTATATTATTTTGTATTTTGTCAGGTATTTTTGTGCCATTACTTCTCAATTTTTCTTGTAGATTTTTTCATATATATTTCATTGTGTATATTGAAAACAGAATAGTTCATGGAGGGATTGGAATTTGTTTTCAGTCATATATGAACATAGCTCACGTTTAATGGTGCGCTGCATGCTATCATCCTAATGTATATATATAACAATGAGCAGGAAAATGTTTTAAGGCAATAAAACTAAAGAAGGATAGGGAAATGTGACCCAACACTTACCACAGATGAAGGCGGCTGGAACGACGAACACCAAAGAGAACACACACAAGAAACGCACAATATTTTGGTGTATAGCCTTATTCTTCCAAAAGTGAGACACCAGATAAGTACAAGATGACAGCCGTCTGGTGAATGGCATGGCCGACACAAATAGTAATATAGGAGGGGGAGGGGGAAGTGCAAATACTAGATCAATAATGCTGAAGGTATACTATCATTGAAAGTGGTAGACCAAAATAATAACTGAGTGACAATATACATATAAATCATATTTTGAATAACATTAAGTCCAAAAAATAAAATAGAAGCAATATAAATAGTAGTTATAATCAGTGCTGGGTCTGGTGGGGGGGATTTATTGGAGATTGAGACCTGGAGGACATCTGGTTTCCAGGATATTCTGATATACTAGTTCCCATCTACGTAATTCAGAGGAGGTTGTGTTGTCAGGGAAAACTCGGATAGTCCTAACTGAGAAACAGTTGTTAAAATTGTTCAGATTGTGGGCACTGACATGTTTTGCCACTGGATGGGTAAGTGTTGGGTCACATTTCCCTATCCTTCCTTAGTTTTATATATATATAGTAACCAGAAAACAATAGGAGCTAAGTAGTGAATGGATTTACAAAAAAAAAAAAAAAAAAAAAAAAGCGAAATGAACCACCACTTACCTTAGATGATGGTTTCATGGGGTGAACACATAAAAAAAGCACAAAAACAGGAAAAACAATTAATATTTTGGGACTTGGCCCTTGATCAACAGGAGAACATTATGGAGGGAGGGTGGTGTAGAAGACCGTCTCACAGAATGACTGTTAGTCAGGAACATGGTGGGGGTACATTCAAACAGAGGAAACGGAGAGGGGGACAGTGAATTTACTTCCCCCAGATACATAACAGACCATGCAATTAAGAAAAATCAAAATCACACCACCATACCAAATGCAAAAAAAAAAAAAAACTAACATAATCCTCCTCAACCTACTTTAGAGCAATCTGCTGTCATATGCAAACTGTTGACTGTAATAACTTTTATTTGTCAATGAATGAAGTCCCAGATCAATAACCAGAAAGGGAGACATTGAAATCTTAATTCAGGTCAAGTTCTATGGAACGTCTCTGCAAACTGATGTGTGTGTCTAAGCTCAAAGCTAATGGTGTTATCAAGAATACTCTTGCAGCCCAAACTTTTCAGGTATTTAGATATATTCTTTACAAGGTTATAATTAGTATTTCTACAGGCCACATCATATTCTTCACCAAGGTGCTGTTTCACTCACCTACCACTCGCTGAATATTATTTACACTAACAAATGTGTGCGTCTGTTTTTCATACATTTTCACCATTCCATCATCTTTCGTAAGTAATGATTTATTACGATATCCTAATACACTGCTATGTATAAGGAAAAATATTTATTGGAATGAATTCATCAATTCTCATAGAGGCAATGTTAGTACAAGTATAAGTCGTACCATCCTTTTAGTAGAAATTGATCTGCTATGTTAACACAGTATTTGTTACCCTAATAACCTAACATCTTCTGTTGACCCAAATTCCAGCTGCAGAAATTGCTAACGGCATTATCATAAACCAAAGCTACTTTGGGACAGCAGTAGTAGTTTTGGGACAACTACATTTTTCAAGTGCAGCTGCGAGTTGCAAAGTATTATCTTAGCTATTGTCATAAAAAAAATTTTGCGCTAAATATTGGCAGTTTTTTGGAACTTTGTTCAACAATTTTTATGAAAGGCAACCATTTTTAATTTGGTGACAATTTTCAAAGTGCTCTGTTGTTATTATTTGTAAGTTCCATAAGTTTCTTACAGATGGTGGTGTGTCAATTGTAGCGGTACCACTTTGTGTTTGAAAGTAGCGCCGGTTTGTGACGTCATCGGCACCATGTCCGTGGCCACGGAAGGGTGAGCCCCGGGGGCCGCATGGTGGGTGCTGTGGTAGGTACAAGGTGGGCAGTCGGTCGCAGGACGTGGAGAAGTGTGGTTGGTGTTAAGTTGAAAGTTGTAAACGTGTGGATGTGAGTAAAAGGTGTACAAATAGCCGTTCTACTTTAACTGGATCTGCAACTTTGGAGTGATAGAAGTCCGATAAGTTTATAACATTGGTGGTGTTGGAAAAATTGAAGGCAATGAATTAAAATTAGTTTTGTGAAATAACTGTTTATTCATTCAGTAGTCTCTAAATGTTCTCAGTTGGAAACTGAGTGGCGGCCGGTCAAGAGAATCTGTATCTTTAGAAGGAACTTGCGGTAAGAGTTTTAAACTATGCACATTATATTTCAGTGAGCGAGATTGAAAGTAAAACATTTGGTAGCTGATGTGAGTGGGCGACCCACGAAACCGCAACATGGCGTTCGTTTAGTGACCAGAGCAGTTTCTGCGAGTTTTTATTTAGAAATTCCGGAAATGGTGCGTGTTGAAGTAGGAATTGGCTATTTTGTACAAACACGTGTGAAAGGCAGGAACTTAATGACGTCACGAGACAACGGATTTTGAGCGACGGAGCATCTTTGGCTCGAGTGGAAGAGTCGATTTCGGCGGTAGGCGGTACAACTTTGGCGTTGGTGAACGACGCCGACGATTGCAACATGCGGGGCATCTTTGGCGCTGGTCGAGAAGACAACAACTTGCCTGCGTGCTGAACAACTTTGGCGATATCAGCTGGGAGGCTGTTCGACGCGGAGCGGCAAATTTGGAACGTCTCTGAGCAACAACGACAGTTAAAAGATAAGGGCAAATAATTATTTACTGATTAACAACACGAAAGCTTCGATTTTATTGGAAAATTTTGTTGTTAACCTCAAAGTGAAAGATAAACTATTTCGTTTGGTGCAAGTGAAACTTTAGTTTGGTTGAAGCTTCTGATTTAAAACAACAGAGAATTTTGTTTAAGAGAAAGATTTTTTTGAGTAAACTTTACAGGATCTTGCTTTTGTTTTTCATAAATTTAGTATTGCTTTGAAAAGGATGTCCTACCGTTTCTTTTATTACAGTTTCAGTTATTTTCATAACATTTCTTAGTGACTGCGAAATTTTTTTCTTGTCAACATTGTTTTAATTTGTTATATTTTTTACTGATATGTGATATATACTTTTAAATATTTAAACCATGTGTTAAGTGCATTTCCTCAGGAATAGTGTGATTTATGCATTTTTTGTATAAAGTTTATTGGCTTTGCTGGTATATTGTTTTAAGAGAAATTATTTAAAATGGAAGGGGAAGAACTATTTGAAAGTGGGGACCCTCATGTCAAAGTAGAGATATCAAATTCTGATAACAGGTCACCAGTTCTGAATGTTACATCTCCCAGACTAGATATTCAGATACAAGACAGTCAAACTTTTGTACAAAATGCAGAAATGGCCACCCCAACTTCTCCCATCTCACATGTTACTTTACCACTTCTAGTGAATCCTTCAGAACTTGCCAATGCTTCTTCTACCCCAAGCGAAAGTTTTCGAGGTTTCACTAATGGTTCACCATCTGAAATTAATCTCTCCATGGAACCCTGTTATGGTGGGCAAGACCCAGTGAACTATCAGGATGACATGTTGATGCAGTTGATGAATATGATGAAATAACAATCTGATAGTATTAACCGTCTTGCTAACAGAACCACTTGTCAGTTAGCTGCTATGGATAATAAAATAGAGAAACAAAATTCCACTTTGAAAGAGCATATTAGTGATCAGGTCTCTAGTCTTAGCAACAAAGTTGAGAACTATAAAGCAAATTGCGAACAAAATACACAAAATGTACATGATGCCATAAGCAAGAAATTGGATAATCAATCAGCTGTTATCAGTCAAAGACTACTAAAACTTGAAAAAGATTCAGATACAATGGGTAGTAATGTAGAAGCCTTACAGGATTCATGGGATTTCAAGATGAAGGAGAAGAGTCAGGACATGTTAGATAAATGGGAGAGTGTTTCTAGTAAATTAGACAATTGTAAACATAGCTGTGAAGAAGGTAGGTGAACATTAACTAAAGATATCGAAGCAATAGGGACTCTTTCACAAAACACTGAAATGGAAATTGATGATTTAAAGGGGAGTTTGATAAGTTGTGGGGAAAAGGTACAGACAGTACAAAATAACAATAAGAAACTAGATGAAAAGGTAGAAATTTTAGCAAAAGAGATGACAGGTTTACAGAACAGGCATACAACACTCCACAATCATACAGAAGACAACAAATGCTTTACAAAACAGTTAACTCAACAGGTTGAAGTACTAGATACTAAGATCAAAGATATAGGGTTTGAAGTACATTCCATTAACCACAAGATACAGTCCCAAGACCATAAATTTGTACAAATAGAGGACCAAATCAAAAATGCTCAAGAGAAAAATTCATTTGGTGGTTTGGCAAAGGTTACAGTAAATACTCTAGAAAAATTTGAAATTGTTAAATTTAGTGACAATGGGAACAGACACCCGGTGAGCTTTCTGGAAAGTTTCGAAGCATACAGAATTTTTGGGCTTTATTGTGGTAAAGGTTTGATTGATTTTGAAGGAGAGGGTTCAAGAGATATAGTACCTTTAAAAAAATTGTGGAGGGAGAAAAGTATAGGTTCCATTAAAGCGTCATTTGCTACAAATGGCACGGGTGATATTAAAGAGTCTTCATTTCGAAAGAAACTAGTGGAATTTTGTGTGTCGGCAATGCAGTACGGAAAAGCGGAAAGAGAAGAAATAAAAGTCTTAAAGGGGGTAGACCACGAAAAAAAGAGGAAATTAATGGATATTATTGAAGAGTTTAATGAAGTGTTCTCAAATAGACCAAGCTTGATAAAAGGCTATATATGTCATTTCACTGTGAATAGTGACAAGCATTTTGTCATTAAGCCGTACCCAGTACCTATAGTTAAAAGGAAGTTAGTAGATGAAGAAATTAATAGAATGATTCAATGGGGTGTGATCGAAAGATCGAATAAGCGGATCTATCTGTTTGTTTGGTTCTGCATGCTCGGAATTTAAACAAAGTACTAATAACAGAAAGGGACCATCCTCAACCAATCGACGTGATATTACAAAGTTTACAAGGAAAAAAGTTCTTAATGTCTTTGGACCTCACTTCATCCTATTGGCAGGTGCCAATTGACAAAGAATCGAAGAAATACACTGCTTTTTTATACTAGGGGAGGTGCTACCAGTTCAAAATATTTCCATTCGAAATTTCTTGCAGATAAAATGAAAATTCGTACACATTAATTGATCCAGATAGTGGCCGATTTAAGGGAAATTACAATGTAAGAATATTGAAACCATATAGATGTTTGAAAGTTGACTAGATTTCTCCGTAAAATGTTTTTCTTTTTTAGTGCATATGTATATAAGACTTTAATGTTAGTGAATATTATTGTGAATAAACTAGAACGGAAATGTGTTACAGAATTGTGGTGATGTTTGATGATCAGAACTGTGGAGATGTCTGGAAAGGGACTTGCTATCCAAAAGGTGCCATTGGGAAGCATCTCTTACAGATGGTGTGAGTGAATTAAAATTTAAGTGTAAGGTAAGGAGTGTGAAATAAAAAAATGTATGTATTGATGACAGAACTGTTTGTTTATATTTGTATTTTGATCTATGGGACAGCCGTGTGGATAGTGGATGCTAAATTAACCATTGTTTTGGAATAATACTGTATTTAACATGGAAAAACTAGAGATTTTGGAGTTGTTGTTTCCAATAATGCTGTCTACCGTGGCAGGACTAGAGTGTTTGGTGGTTTTATGGGGGGAAAATGTAATCCTTCAACAGCTTTTTGTGTATTTGATGTTAGTGGTAAGGAATGATCCGTTGGGAACCAAAGTGTATTTGGATGTTCATGATTTATAGTTGTTTGTTACTGTGGTGTATTTTGATGTTCATGATGTTTTATATTTGTTTGTTGCTTTTAATGTTGTATTTCATGTTTGCAGTAAGGAAATATTCATTTTCAACTAATTTATATCTTAATGTCCATGACATTTTATATTGGTTGTCTTTTAATTACATTTTAGTAGAAAGAAAACTGTTTTGGAACCAATGTGTATTTTGACACTTATTGTTTTGATATGTTTGTATATTGCTCCAACACCAACCAATTCAAAAAAATATAGCAGTTTATGGTTAATGTGATATTTGTAAGTATTGCTACATCAATTTGTGGAGTTTTGTATGTATTTTGTGTGAATGAGGCGTGGAAATTGTAAAATAGGAGGAAGGGGACTTAATTTGAATTTACCCTTGCCATTGCTAATTGGAAATTCACAATAATAAGGATAAACTAAGGGGGGTTGTAGCGGTACCACTTTGTGTTTGAAAGTAGCGCCGGTTTGTGACGTCATTGGCACCATGTCCGTGGCCACGGAAGGGTGAGCCCCGGGAGCCGCATGGTGGGTGCTGTGGTAGGTACAAGGTGGACAGTCGGTCGCAGGACGTGGAGAAGTGTGGTTGGTGTTAAGTTGAAAGTTGTAAACGTGTGGATGTGAGTAAAAGGTGTACAAATAGCCGTTCTACTTTAACTGGATCTGCAACTTTGGAGTGATAGAAGTCCGATAAGTTTATAACATTGGTGGTGTTGGAAAAATTGAAGGCAATGAATTAAAATTAGTTTTGTGAAATAACTGTTTATTCATTCAGTAGTCTTTAAATGTTCTCAGTTGGAAACTGAGTGGCGGCCGGTCAAGAGAATCTGTATCTTTAGAAGGAACTTGCGGTAAGAGTTTAAACTATGCACATTATATTTCAGTGAGCGAGATTGAAAGTAAAACATTCTGGTAGCTGATGTGAGTGGGCGACCCACGAAACCGCAACAGAATTTATCGACACAACACAAGGTTATCTAGGTTGAGTAACCATCCAGTAGATGGCGTTGTTTCAATTTCTTTATACCATGCCATATGTGTTTATGTTTATGACATAACTGAGTTTCTACAATTTTTCATGTACTATCATTTTTATAATTGTGTTGTGTATTGTGTTATAATTATACTATACTGTTGTGTATTGTTTGTATGTTATTAAACTTAAAGATGAAATAATTACATACATGGATATAACATTGAATAAAATGTTACGAAAAATTAAAAAAAAACATGTAAGTATTTCTTGCTTGCTTCTCATTTTTTTTTATTGTTGCAATTATAAATTTCAGTGAAATGCCGTGAAAAAAATTTAAGCTCAACAATGCAAGCAGCAGAGAGGCACAACACAAACATGTTGAGAAAGCTCATCAATCAGCAGAACAAATCACAGCAAGTAAGGAAGCTCAAAGAATCAGGACAGCAAAGTGTTGTATGCAAGAATCTCAAGAACAGCATGATGAACGTCTGCAACAAAATATATCGAGAACAAGAGTGGCAGGAGAACAGCACATAGCTACATTTAGAGAAAGAGAACAAGAGAGACAGCAAATCAGCCGTGCATTAACATGTGCATCATTTGTTCGTCTTGCGTTCGAATATGAACCAGACACTGATTACTCTGCACATTCTAAAATTGCAATCTGTGCAATGGATGAAGTATGCCAATACTGTCAGGCATTGAAATTCTGCAATGAAGCAGTCAGTATGTATTGTGCATCAGGAAAAGTTGTATAATTACCACTTCCCACTCCGCCAGAACCTTTACAATCACTTCTTGCTGGCGAATCAAACAATTCGAAATTGTTTTTTGCACAAGACACGCAAATTCAATTCTTGCTTCCAAATGACGTCTTTTGGAGCAATTAAAATTTACGATCTAACATCTGATAGACGTAACTTTGAAACTACATTCAAAACAGAAGGTCAGGTGAACCATAAGATTGGGTCGTTGATGCCAATGCCTAACGATGACCAGAAGTTTCTCCAAATCTATTTTATGGGAAATTGTGAGAAATGTGTGTCAACTTGGTGTTTCATCGAACAAGCAGAAGAGATTGCAATTGCAGTATTGTTGGAAATTTTTATGGAAAATAATAATCAACATATTCAATTGTTTAGAAGGGTTTCACCACAATTAAAAAATGACAACTATCAAATCTTTATCAAAGCCAACAAGGTACCATCAGGAGAACACTCTGGCAGGTTTAACGCACCAACTGTAGATGAAATTGCAGTTATTATAGTTGGTGATCCAGTTGACAACAGAGCCATTAAAATCACACGTCGAGATAGTACTGTTAGTATAATTTCAGCGCTATAGTGTTTGCATGACGCACTCCAGTATACACCAATATTCTGGCAAGGACAGGATGAATATCACATCAACATCAAACAGTGTGATCCAGTTACTGGTAAATTTGATATTTAACTATTTAATTCCTTATTTTATTAATACAGTAGACCCACAGTATTCCAACAAATGTTTTGCAGCCAGGGGCTGGATTATCGCGGTCCACAATATAATTTCTTATTCTTATTATTTTTTTTATTATTTAATTTCTTATTTTTTTTTCAGGTAATGAAACAAATAAAAAAGTTAGTTCAATGAAGTACCACGCCCACCCATTGATGATTAGACATAATCAGGATAACTATATCCTTCAATATCGTCAACTGTTTCATCAATACGTCGTGGATATGTATGCTAAGATTGAAAGCGAACGTTTGTGATTTATTCGATACAACCTGGCTAAACTACGATCAGAGGAATACATCCACTTTCGAGATGCTATTATCAGGCATATAGTTGAAATTTAAACACCAATGATATCGGTAATGGATTTATTTTACCTTCAGGCTACATCGGCAGTCCACGGAACATGCAGGAATATATATAAGATGCGATGACTTACATGTCATTACAGTCGTCCAGATTTGTTTATTACATTTAAACATAATCTGATTTGGGAGGAAATACAAACTTCGCTACTACCAGGCCAACAATAAATGCAATGTCATATCATCACGGCACGTGTGTTCAAACAAAAATTAAAATCATCGACTAATTTAATCATAAAACATTCGGTTTTTGGTAAAACACGTTGCTATCTGTATTCGATTGAGAGGCAAAAGCATGGTTTGCCCCATTCTCAGCATTTTGATTTGGCTTAAAGTTCAAATCAACCCAGAAGAAATTGGTCAAATAATTGCAGCCGAAATTCCAGACCCATTAATTGACCAAGAATTGTTTGATATTGTTACCAGTCACATGATCCATGGACTGTGCAGTGCTTTTAACATGACATCTCTATGCATGGAAGATGGAAAATGTAAGAAGCGTTTCCTAAAGAAATATATGAATGATACTATTACGGATATCGACGGTTATCCGTTGTATCACCACAGAAATGTTGAGAATGGTGGCCACACACTTACAATGCAAATGTCAAATTCTAGAAACCAAGTTGAAATTGACAATCAGTCGGTGGTACCATACTCACCATTGATTTAAAAAAACATATAAGGCTCATATTAATGTAAAGTTTTGCAGTTCTGTAAAATCCATTAAGTAGATTTGCAAATACGTTAATAAAAGGCAGTGATTTAGCCATATTTGAAGCACAAAATATACATAAAAATGATGAAATAGCACAATACCAGATAGGTAGATTCATCAGCAGCAATGAAGCTATCTGGCGTATTTTTAGTTTTCCAATACACGAAAGAGACCCTTCTATCCAGCATCTTGCAGTACATCTTGAAAATGGTCAACGTGTATATTTCACTGAAGAAAATATTCTCCAAACAGTACTTGAGCCATCAAAAACAACACTAACTGAATTTTTCACATTGTGTCAAAAATCTGATGTGTTCGGCCAATTTGCAGAAACATTATTATATACCGATGCTCCTCGCTATTTTACATGGAACAAATTAAGTAAAAAATGGGAGCCACGTTAACAAGGAAAACCATATCCTTCGATTGCAGGCATGTTCAAAGCCAAGACATTTGGATGACTTTACACAGTACATCCAAAACAAGATTGCTTCTTTTTGCATTTGTTTTTGGTAAATGTTTCCGGACCAACTTCTTTCAAATTTTTACAAACAGTTAATTGCCAAGTGTTCAATACATATCAAAATGCATGTTGCGAGTTGTAATTGCTTGAAGACAACAATCATTGGGGCCTGACACTTGCTGATGGAGTGTTGACATCCACGCCGAATAGTATTTGTCAACTGTTTGCAATTATTTTGACAACATGTTATCCAATACAATCATCAACTTTGTGGGAAAAATATATTAAAAAAAACAGTATGAATAAAGAGATATTACACTGAGTTAAACAAACAAATCTAGATTTGACACCAGAGATGTATAATGAAGCATTAGTGTTAAGCGAACATTTATGTACTTTAATTCCAAATTTGCCACTTAATTTATATAGTATGCCATCACCTGATGACCTGGCCACTGACTTAGTTAACAGTGATTTGCAACAAGAACAACAGTATAACAATTATTGCAAATTATGAGCCATTGCTGACAGCAGAGCAAAAAAATATTTATAATCACCAGGTGGATATTTTTAATATCGTTGATTCTTGTGAAGGTATGGTCGCAACAGAAAATTGAATTGGCAATTGGATCATCAGGCATTACTGCCACTTTGTTAGATGGTGGGCGAACAGCACATTGAGCATTTAAGCTGCCACTAGACATTCATAACAAACCAAACGCAATGTGTAACATAATAAAAGGGGGGAATGGCTGAAGTGTTGCAAAAGAGCTCAATAATAATTTCACTCGAAGCATTTCATAGAACTATGCAAGATTTGAATGGAAACAATAAACTTTTCAGTGGTACTGTCCTACTACTGTCTGGCGACTTCTGACAGACATTACCAGTCATTCCTTGCTCTACTTTTAGAGATGAGATTAATGCATGTTTAAAGCAATCATTTTTATGGTGGAATGTCGAAACACTTCGACTGACCATGAACATGCGAGTACAATTGCAAAATGATCTATCAGCAAAAGTATTTTCTAAGCAACTGCTGGATATTGGAAACGGTGAACTGCATCAAAACACACAATACACCAAATTGCCAGACAAATTCTGCACTGCTATTCACTCAAAAAATGAACTAATTGAGTGTGTGT